>JAMPIV010013489.1:255905-855905 GCA_024509875.1 Oreohelix idahoensis
TCTTGTAATGGCTGGGCCTGTACTGACAGTTGCACTCTGGACAGTAAGAAAGATTGGGCGATGGTCGCTTCCCCCTAGTTGGTCTCCTACTTCTCTACTAATAGATCCAGCTATATCTGGTGTGGAGAAGGCAAGATCTGGTGTTGAAGTTGTGTGCCATCCTCTGGAGTAGAAGGTAGGAGTATCTGTGGCATTATTGACTAGGATTAGGGAGTGATCATCTTGCCAAGTTTCAACCTCTTCACCTCTGTGATCCAGATGGTTATAGCCCCAGCTCTGGGAGTGGCTATTAAAGTCTCCAACTGCTATAAAGTTGGTGGCTGGTACCTGTATAGAGCTGAGACTCAGGGGTTTGTTGTTCGGACAGTAATAGTTCAGGAGTTCTATTTCCATCTTGTCTACCTCTATCTGCAACAGCTGATATTCTGCTCCATCCATGAAGGTTTTCCTTTCGTGTGCAGGAATGTTATTCCTTACAAGAGTAAGTACTCCTCCTTTTCGTCTATCTTTTCTGTCGGATCTGAAGCATTGATATCCCCTTATTTTAAAGGTTTGATCTGCTTTCAAGTGAGTCTCTTGGATACAGCAAACACTGACTTGCTTCTCATACAAGATGTTTTCCAGCTCTGTCTTTTTGCTGTATCCAGCCTGCTTGCTGTTCACTCCCTCTGCATTCCAGTGCATCATGACAAGTGGCACTCTGGGTTTCTCTTTTTCTGTTTTGTTTTGGTCAGTAGTTCTCCTCCGCCGTCTGCTGACTCCACAAGACGGTCTAGAGGGTCCTCCAGTAGCTGAGGGTGGGCTCGGTCGAGGCTCAGAGCCCGGCACTGCACCTGCTTGGTGGAGCTCCACAGGGCGAGCACCAGTACGAGATTTATTTGACGGTGTACTCTCCATAGAAAAAAAGCGAGTTGCGTGATACTGTGGTTTCCGGTGCGCCTTCTGGCCCAGTATCTACGACTTTAGCACCTGTTCAACGGGAGAGTGGGCTCATCCCTAATCTGTTTATGTTCCCAGTAGTAGACTATTCGCAAGCAGCCTGGGGGTGTCACTGCTCTGCGCGGACCTTGTTTACCGAGGCGGCGTCCGAGCTCGTATGGTGAAAATATGGTTGCATTATCTTCAAGAATAGACCTGTCTTTCCCGTGGCTTTTCTGCCATCCTGCAACTTTGAGTTAGGGAGTTCTGAGCTCCAGTCTCTTTCCCAAGCATTTTATCCTCGCCTGGCACGCATACAGAGGACCCCACTTCTGGTTCTAAGTTAGCAGTTGGGGATAGATGGGGTGGCACACTGTGCATTCCCCGTCATCCAGGGGGGCTCTCCAACTATGCAGAGCTTGCACAATGCTGTGCTCTGGTTCTGGGCTCTCCCAAGGAATCCTCACGTCCTGCACAGAGCCACTTCCAGATACCCACCACCTGCTATCTCTCCATTGTAGAAATCTCCTGCATGCGGCCATCCAGTCAAGAGCCAGTATTAAGTCTGGTGCCCAAGTGATCCCCCAAACTCAGTGTGCAATGCTGGGTTCTCATCATGCTGCAACACAGGGGGGATTGTGATGCTCAGCCATCTCTCTCAACTCTGCACCGATAAGTGACATCGGGGACTTAACTGTGCCTCAGTACTGGGAGGCCCCGTTTCCGGGTACACCACACACAGCCAATTGAGGCAACGATCGTCGTGGGCGTGTCTTCAGTGGGGAAGTTGTGGAGTCTTCCTGTCCATGTTCTTGCACATCCTAACACTGCCCGCAAGACATCGGAGGTTTGGAGAGTGGCCTTCTCTCTTTTCCTTAGCGAATTATGATGATGAAGTAGCTAACCTGCATAATTCGATAATTTTCTCCCTAAGAGCAATGACATATTCATATGATGATTGTGTATCATCTTCAATATTATCGGCAGTGATCAGATCGTGTAACAAGGACATAGGACCGCGCGGTTGCGCGCCAAAGACAAGTTCAAAAGGAGAAAATCCTGTATGCTCGTTGGGAACCTCTCTATAAGCAAAGAGAGCTGCAGGTAGGACCCTGTCCCAATCATCAGGATGATCCTCCGTTATCTTGCCTAGTAAGTTCTTTAGTGTCCTATTAAGACGTTCAACCAATCCATTTGACATTGGATGATAAATACTACTGAGAAACCTTTTAATGTCCAGAGTAGCCATCACCTGAGACATAGTGTCCGATATTAATTGAGTGCCGTGGTCTGATAATATTTCTCCGGGAAATCCCAGACGAGAAAATATGAGCCAAAGAGCATCTGCGATATCGACAGTTGATATGCTTTTAAGAGGAATAGCCTCTGGCCAACGAGTGCACATGTCAACGCAAGTAAGGATAAATTGATGTCCTCTGGCTGACTTAATCTTAAACGGGCCAATAATGTCCATTGCCATTTTCTGAAACGGCCGAATAGGAATATCTGCGGCCTGAATAGGTGCAGCATGTCTTGGACCTCTAGACTTGATCTCTTGGCAAATTTTGCAAGACCGGCAATAAATTCGTATGTCTTTGTTCACGAATGGCCAAAAGAAAGACGCAAGGACTCTAGTCTTAGTTCTGGAAAAACCCATATGTCCAGCACACTGAGAATCGTGTGCATGTTGAAGAATTAAGGGTCTCATACACTTAGGCACAAGAATTTGCGAATGCATAGACTTGTCCGAGTGTTGTACCATTCGTACCAATATACCATTCTTCATAGTGATATACGATCTGTGATTCGTATTCTGATTAGGATCACCTTTCTTTGCGAGAAGAAAGAATTTCTTCAAAGAAGGATCCTCTTCTTGTCGTTTAACAAACGTGTCATGCGAAATCACCAAGTTATCGTCTTGGCTATCAACTCCATTACTATCATCAGATGAATTTGGAGGGATAAGAGCTTTGGCTCTTGTTACTACTGCATTGACCGTTTGGATATTTTGTTCCTCCCAACTAGAAATTTGTTGCGGGGTGCATTCCTTAACCCCATGAATACGACCGATTATAAGATCCGAAATAGGATTAGGAAGAAGACACGCGTGGACATCTCCTGTAAAGAAAGGAGTGTCAATGCTAATGATAGCAGTAGGATATTTTTCCATGGTACCACCAAACGTAACACATTTGACCACCTTTCCCGTATAACAGCGAGGATCTATGAGAGACTGTCTAACCCCGACAGTAGTACATCCAGAATCAAAAAGCACTGAGACTAGACTATCATTCACTAGACCTTTATGCAAGATGAGAGATCCTCTCCCATCATGCGCAACTGTAGCAGGAAGAGCGGGAAGAGGGTGACCACAGATTAAGGTAGATACAGACGATGGCTCGAACAATGTTGAGCATTGGGGGCATTCAGTTGCTCTCCCAAAATCGAAAGTACAACCCGTGATAGCATTAGAATTCCCACTATCATTTACTTGATTACAGGCTCCATTAAACTCTTGTTGTGCAGAGTTTGCCTGTTGGTAAGCTTTCTTTTGTTATACCTAGGTCTACGACGATTATCATTTCCCCTGTAATTGTTATCATATTGTCTATTGTAATCATCATTCCGGTTTGAATCCCGGTTTGTATATTCACCATCGTCATATTCTTGACGTCGAGAATGGTTATCTCGAGCAGAAAAGCTCGGATAGTTTTTATTGTGATAACCTTTGCGAAAGTGTCTAAAATTATTACCACCAAAATTACGAAAACTACCATCTCGTCTCCAGTTCTTAGAAGAAGAACCTTCATATGTTGGATTCCTCTACTTATGAGTGTAATTCTGATTACTTTTTCTATTCCAGTTTTGTTGAGCACCCTGAAATTTCTTATTGAAATTAGGGCCATATGGCGCTGCCGAAGCAACTGGTAACAGTAGCATGGGGGTGCGCAGAGGTGGCATACTGACAACAGTATTCCTCCATTTCTTTTAAGTTTTTAGGCTTACGCTCATGAAGGAATGCAAGAAAAGAATCATTAACAGATGACAAAACCTTATCTCGCAATAATAAGTCCATTAGCCTTCATATGTTTTCTCAATCTGAGACAACTCAACCCATCGTGTAAATGTACACGTACTGTAAACAAACGCCGTGGCATACATTAGATCCTCCAGCAAGACGAGCACTTTCTACTTACATTTTATTATTTTTTAGCAGGGCCGTCGTTGACAACATTGCAAAACGATGTTATACATCTTCTTCATAAGCGGTAAACTAGTTGATTACAAGAAGCTCTCGATAACATCAGCTTTGTATTCTTATTGCAACATATTAAAGTCTGTATAAGTAGATAAATCCTGCTCCCATGTATATGTTTTTTATGTCGAAATGAAGTAGTTAGTCTCTGTTGCTACCTCAAAATTCCATCAAGTTGTTCCAATCATGAGCAATTTGTCATTTCTGTCCAATATCTTAATTATTTTTCAAAAGACGTGTTTCAGTAATCACTTTTAATTCTCAGTTCCGCTATCGTATCTTAAAGTCGGTGTTAACCGCCTGAAAACGAATCTTTCAGACACACGAGCAAGTTTGAACACTGTATCAGTTTTCCTCGACTAACAGTAACATCACTGAAGTTATTCTTACTCTGAGTGAAAAATTGTTTTCTATACTTTCAAGTTCACTGCCTGCTGCTCGAGCTGTCATTTTCTTGAAGTTTTTCGCTCTAAAACTGACTACATTTCACACATAAGTTATAATTGAAGTTTCTTTCGTCATCCAGCCTGCTTCTTTTTTGAACCCAAATTTTATTTCCAAGCAGGCATTCGAAGTTTTCTTTCATTCTGCTTGAAAGTTTTCTTTTCTTCCTCAGCTCTGAGTTTTTTTTGGAAAAACGGGTACAACCTTAAATTTCAGCATCTATCTTCTTCTAACTCCGTCAAGAGATTAAGTTACAGCAAACATTTCTTCAGGTTTACCATAATCTTTCCTTCATTTTGCTCGTTCTTCGAGTTTATGTCTCACCTTAATCTGAAAATTGTTCATTCTTTCATCTGCAGCATCCTTTGTTTCGCACCATCTATCTTCTATTGCGTTTCCGTATCAGCTCTTTGTGTCTCTTTACAGCAAATTCAAATTAGCGTATTGGTACAGTTATTTCTTCTCATACTTAGCAAACCTTCATTTGACATGCGTACCCAAAGGGTCTTTATGTGAAATGCTTCCAACCTATGCGTCACCTTTTATCGAGAATTTCTTATTCCTACTTTAAACCTGGTTGCGTATTGGTTTTGATCAGAAAAGACTTCGATTGTGTCATTCAACAGTCCACAGCTAAGCCCGAGCTGGGATCAATTAGGAAGTTTTGAAAGCGGTTGTCACTACAAATTTTTAATCTGGTACCCAAAGTTTGCTTGATGAGCACCCATATTTTGTCACTTTCAATTTTCTCTAATTCCCAAATCCATAGTGGAGTTTTTTTTCCTCATGTGTATTCCTTTTATGTTTTCTTTCCTTAGAGCCAACTTTCTATTCTCCGCCTATCTGCTTGAAGTTTTCTTTCGCGCTTTGACGCAGCACTTGGAAGTTTTCTTTCCTCTGCAGCAAGCTTGAAGTCTTTTCTTTCTATTCTGCTTGAAGTTTTCTTTCCTTTGCAGCTCCTTGAAGCGCTTTCTTTGGTCTTCTGCTTGAATTTTTCTTTCCCTGCAGCAGCGTTTACCTTCAGCAGCAGCTTCATTTCTTTTTTTTCCACTTCATCGGGAATTTTTTCAGGGGCTTGCATTTCTAACATTAAATTTCCCATCTGAATTTTCTTTGTCAGCTTGCATCTGCAATCTTAAATTCTCAGCATCTATCTTCTTTTGCTCAGCTTCCGCTTTCAATTTATTTTCCTCTTTTTGTCTCTTTTCTTCTGACTTCAATGCTATGGCGTATTGAGCAGTTGCAAATTCTTCTAACTTGTCACCTGTCTTCCCAAGGACTTTCCCTTGTTCAATGAAGAAGTCTAGTGCAGACATTGTCTAATGAGATCAGTAACCTGAAAAAATTAAATAAATTACCTTATCCCACTTCAATGGGAGACAAGTCTTCAATGTTAGACTTGTATACTCAGTTCAGTTTATTTCACTCTCTTTGACAGTCAAGTCTTAATCAAAGACCTTGTATGGTTACCTTGTTTCATAATAATAATACATGACCATGTATATGTATGTAGACTGTGTATGACAATAATAAATACAAAGACAAAGATACAGGACAACAACCGAAAACGTTCGCAGAAGTCAAATAAGCAGTACAGCGAAACTAAGGAAAATGTTACAAAAATGTGTAAAGAAATAAATTAAAGGAAGGAGAGACGAACAGATACAAACAAAACAAATCGTAAATTAAAGAATGGAAAAAAAATAACGAAAACAACACTAACTAATCTCGTCACAGCTAAACGTAAATAGCAACAATTGTCGCTAGCAAATCCCAATTAAGGAAATTTGCAGTCCCTACAGAAAACGCTCTCAATAGATAACCTCTATTACGTGGTATTATCTAAAGGAGTCACCTTACCCAACCAGCCCGCTGAAAACAACAGAAAAATACACCACAATATTACAAATAACATATAACATTGCATATAATGAAATGTGTTGCAAACAAATTTTAGTTACAAATTACAATATAGTAACTCTCTTGTTCTTTGTCAACACCGGAGTACAATGACAAGCGCGCAATGATTGTCAGATCCACAATAACATGTAGTGGTCTCCAGGAACATAGTCACTATGACATTCTCGATGAATAGTTGAGACTTGAGGCCCAATGTTGAAAAAGTTCGTAGACGGTATTGTTTACCAAAATACTTGACCTCGAAATATGTGACTTGATCGCTCAGACGTTGGAAAGTATGTTGCCTGTAACGGTAAACAACCAGCGGTACTGTTTACTAAAGGACTTGACTTGTGTACAGCTGTGGTCCACGTAGCAATATTGTATAGATGCTAACTCCAGTACTTGTACCAACTGTGGTTCATGTAGCATTATCACACAGATGCTAACACTGTTTATGTGGGTAAAATAGTCGATGACCTAATTCTACTGTCCTGTGTAGCCAAAACTTGAAAATGTAGAGTACTACGGATGTGTGTTATCATCAGATGTAAACCTCGATCGTTCCCATCTGTAGCATCAACCAAAATTGAAGCAGTAAAGCCCACGGAACTGGCCTACCAGTTATGTTGCGTGGCTATTTCTAGTTCAATTTCCACTAGTAATGTTACCGCCAGGAATGTTAGCTGGTTTGTTTCTGCATGTTGCAGATGTTGATGTGTAGTTGACAATCTGGGTCACTCACGCTGACAGCATACATGGTTCTTGTACGATGATGAGGATGAAGAGACATGGGTGTGCAGAGACGCGAATGTGTTTAGGCTCATATGTAGTTGTACAAATACCCAGTCACACTCGTACTACAGTCAATGATGGTTGGAACTACTTGTGATGGTTCATACATTTATTGACAGGACTAACATGTAGAATCACACAGGAACAGTCAATGTAAACAAGTTCATGTACATCATGTCAATGGAAATCGCTTGGTACATATCAAGCAGTCTAATGCTTGTGAACATTCAAATATGCGGGCATGTCACTAGTGATATGTTCGTTTAATGTGCAGTTCATAATGCCGCTCTGGTATCCCTGACTGAACGCGTCAGATACCTTAATAACTCCGTCATCCAATGGACGAGCCCTTAACTCACGTAATCCTATTACCAGGGCCGTCGTACACCTTGGCATAACACGCCAATCATATCTGTACATGCGGTAGAATAGTTGCCATTACACAGACCTGACGATGACGTCAGCTGTGCATTCTTCATTAAGCAGGTTGCATGAATCATGCTTTAATGTTTGTGTAGATATACCGCCAACCTGCGGTTTCCACCATATATAACTTCGTCACTGGACTTCTGATCATATAAGACAAATAATCTTGAATAGCTACCTTGAGCACAAATATAAGTTCTGCTTTACAGGAATCGTGAACTGTTCTCACAGCTGGGTAAGCCTTTACCAAATTCTGTCACCGAATACATAATAATGGCAAAGTCGGTGTTACCTTGAAACGAATCCTCAGAACACAATAATAACACTGTCGCCCTTCCTGACGCACAGAAAATCACTGGGAGGAAAACTGCCAACGCAGTCACTTCGAAGATTTTCCTTCCCCAGAATACAATGGACATACATCGTCCTACAGAAGCCAGATAGCAACACTACCCTCACGGAAGTCTAATTTTGCGCGAAACCACTGCGCATGGCATATAGCCCAGAACTGTTTTACCTTTGACCCAAAAGGTCAAACACAATGAATGAACAAACAAGGGAGATAACCCCTAATCAACCTGACACAGCAAAGTTAAGACATAGTCACATTAACTTTGACCAGGGTGAAAAACATACAACCATTAAATTGACATTTGAAACTCCATCAAAAAGGCCGCAACACTCCCTTTCAACCTCTCTATCAGCCTCTAATTTCCTAGCTTCTTTATCTGCCTCTAATTTTAATCTTTTCTCTTCTTTATCTGCTTCTAATTTTAATCTTTTCTCTTCTTTATCTGCTTCTAATTGTAACCTTTTCTCTTCAGCTAACCTCCTATCTTCCCTATCTATAAATTTATCACATTCAGTAGTAACATACTGAATCAGAAGGTCCCCACTCATGCCAAGATCTTTTGCCGTCTGCACTGTAGCAGATCTAAATTTGACCAAGTCTGCCATTCTCTCATACAAATTATCAACACTTCTGTAATAATGTAACAAATACTAACTTAATTAAATAATGGCAATGACAGCTCATCCAATTTCACCACAATTTGTTTAGTTATTTAAATTTATTTCCTACAGAATGGGCCCCACGGTATGGTGGAACAAAAATCCCGGACAGGACACCAATATGTGATAAGAGGTTTTGATGGTAGTAAATTTAAAGGTTTACCAGGTGAGGTCAAGCTATGTAAGTACCCTAAATCAGAAAGATGATGATGTATTTCTCAGGGATCCCTATCCGCTACCTCTTCTGATCTCACCCAGTGTACATTTATCTCCGTAGTGTTATGTATATGGCAAGTGTCTAGGGTATGTATGTATTTAATGTGAGGAATGAATAAATTCAAACAGAACTGTAATTCAACAAAATGTAAGTAAGACTGGTGGGAACGTTTTGGTATATATATATATATATATATATATATATATATATATATATATATATATATATATATATATATATATATATATAGCTATATATATATATATATAGATATATATATATATATATATATATATATATATATATATATATGGGAATAAATATATAATGTATTGTCCCGAACCTCAATCTTTTGGAACAGGACTTGTCAAAATCATAAAAATGTTTATTTACAGTTTTTAAATAAATAAGATGGAACTCTGTCCATGAAGTGTAACAAAATAAAATTGTCACTAGAATGAGTACCCCACTGTCTGATTTTCAATGCTTGAAATTAACATTAGTCTATTATTGGAGAGTCTGTTCTTTTCATCATTCCCCAGGAAATTCTTTTTGTTGTGGTGGTTTAAATTGAGAGGAACTGTCATGTGCTCGTATTAAGGGACTTATCTGTTAAGCCTGTCTGATGCTATGGGCTCCAGACTATGTATATGGTCACTCAAATGATGCTGCTCTTTGGATGAAGATATGGCCGGTAGCTCAAAGTATATTGTGAGCCTTCACTGCCCACAATTTCTGTCTTCTCCAGGTTGTCTGCTACTTTTTTACTGGTAATACAACCCTGAAATGAGAAGGAAAGTTTCCTCCCCTTTATAGCCTGTCTATAACAATTCCACAACTATCAAGGGTAATCTTACCTGGGGTCAGCCATGTGTGCTGACCATATGCACCAAACCCTATATTTTCTTGACTACACTCAGTCCTGTGCTTTCATTCTTTTTTTCATATGGCATTAAAGCCACTATTCCTTTAGCATTGCTTGTCTTCCACATAATCAGCAGGGGTGTACAAATATATCTTGTGACCTGTTAATTACTTCTTTCAAACATTCTATGTATAGTGTCACATGTTATTTGAACATTGTGTGACTCCAGAAACCACTACCAATTTATTTTCTCCTGGACTTACAGTCGCAAAATTTTATGGCAAACTTACAAACACATTTATTTTCACTTCCCAATGGCAATATCAATTTTATTACCACGGCACTATGGCACAAAATTTGTAAGGCCAATAGCAAAACATTTTTTACACATTTCCCTCCGAAAAAGACTGCATTCCTACCTAGGTCGTCGTAATCTGAACCATCTCCCAATTAGCAGTATCGAAATAAAATGTATCGGCATACACATATAAGTAGTGTGTAATGCGCAAAACGGTTATCATTCAGGTGGAACGCAGGTGGCGCGGCAGGTGGCGCGTGACTTTTTATATAAGGAAATACGGTTACGCGCAGGTGGCGCGGCAGGTGGCGCGTGACTTTTATGTAAGGAAAATGTGGGGCGTGACTTTTTATATAGTAATATATTAGTTCGATAATGGTGTTGTTGTTTATTTATGTTTTACAGACAATATTTAGACAACAGTTATACGATATATTTAGACATGTATTTACAACAGGAAGACGATAGATTTAACAATATTTATACATATAGACGATAGTTATATTACTTCTTCTTCTTCTTCCTTCTTCCTCGTTCGTCCTGAAAAGGACGTTGGTTGCGTTGTGTCTGTTTACATCGGAGATGCGATATCTGCGCCTTTCGGCCGACACATCCGACTTCAGCACAGCATTTTTTGGGACCGGGTTTGCCTTCCCTCTTCGATCCCTACTCTCTCAGCCAGACTGCAGTGATGCAGCCTGTTTCCACGACCACCACGTGGAGGTGGAGTAGGGTCTTGGTCAGCTCTGGTTCGCTGACCCTGACGCAAGCAGTCAAGCTATGGGTCGCTGACTGCTGCTGCATCTTTGGGTCCCAGTTATATTACAACAGTTAGACATAGGTAACAAAGAATTTAGTTAATAATTATATTTTATTCTTTTAAAATAATATCAAGCTAGCTAAAGCACAAGTCTCAGCCGCTTTGTAGGTATCTTCTTCTTCTTCGGTGGTAGATTAGAGACATCGTCCTGGTGGTTGTCTGTGGTGGGAGCTGACATACAAGGGTTGGTGTTAGGAAACCAACTCGGTTCTAGGGATATTGACTGGTAACAGCTGGAGTTGATGTAGTCGACAAACGTGTTACTGGAGGAGGTAGTAGGTCTCTGTTTCTTCGGTGGTAGATTAGAGAAATCGTCCAGGTGGTTGTCTGTGGTGGGAGCTGATGTACAATGGTTGGTGTTAGGAAACCAACTCGGTTCTGAGGATATTGACTGGTAACAGCTGGAGTTGATGTAGTCGACAAACGTGTTACTGGAGGAGGTAGTAGGTCTCTGTTTCTTTGGTGGTAGATTAGAGACATCGTCCAGGTGGTTGTCTGTGGTGGGAGCTGATGTAAAAGGGTTGGTGTTAGGAAACCAACTCGGTTCCGGGGATATTGACTGGTAACAGCTGGAGTTGATGTAGTCGACTAACGTGTTACTGGAGGAGGTAGTAGGTCTCTGCTTCTTCGGTGGTAGATTAGAGATATCGGCCAGGTGGTTGTCTGTGGTGGGAGCTGACGTACAAGGGTTGGTGGTAGGAAACCAACTCGGTTCTGGGGATATTGGTTGGTAACAACTGGAATTGATGTAGTGGTCTAATGTGTTACTGGTACAAGTAGTAGGATAGGTATCCGTGTTTGGGGACTGTATTCGGTCAAATTCGGCGATGATTTCACCCTGTAAAGGGAACAAATGTTCAAACTCAGATCTAGTTAACGTAATGCCGTTTTTGTAGGAAACTTGAGGTAGGATTCACCAAAATATTTTCGCACGTGTAGTAAAGGTTGGCCTCGGTAAACACTTACAGACGCGGCCTTCAGCCCGCTCTCCAACGGCACAAGCATTTCATCACTTCTTTTGATGTAGACCCAGTTGTTGGGAACAGTGGAAGTCATCTTAAGTGAGGTGTAAGTATCCGTCGTTATCACACCACCGCTTCAGTAAAGTATGAACGTGAGTGTCTGGACCTTGGTCTTCCAAGTGTCTATATATGAAGGAATACCAGTTCAATCTGGTTTTTGAAACGTATCCAGACTTGTACTAGCCTGGGTTTGCTTAGTCGAAAATCTAATCGATTGTTGACGCGTTGTCGATGTGAGTAAACTTGCTGCGTGCTAGCCAGATCTTGATTAGTCGAAAAACTAATCGATAGTTGACGCGTTGTCGATGTGACCAGACTTGTGTTAGCCAGGGTTTTATTAGTCGAAAAACCAATCGATAGTTGACGCGTTGTCGATGTGGAAATTTTTGTGTGCTGGGATTGTAAGTGTATGACTCATGGACGTATTGACGTGAGGAAAAAACGACAGCAAAAATCCGATAAAAGGGTGGGCAAAGCCTTATAGAGAAAAATACAAAAAAAAAAAAAGATAAATGTTATAGAGGAAGATGGTTAGCTTCTTTTTGTGACCATGTCTTTTGATGATGTGTTTTAGTCTGGTTGATAATGTTGTCGACCCGTCGGCGATGAATATACCACAAAAGGGTTCTCCTTACGTCGTCTATGGTTAGGTCGACGAGATGCTCATGCGGGATCACCCGTAGGAGGACGTCCTCTAGCTGCATATTTATGAGCTCCTCGATTGTTGTTGTCAGGCAGGAATGGGCTTCATGATTGGGCTGTTCATCCACACACCCATCACAGTACCTAAACCGGTTCGCATGGAGGTAACTTAAGATGGAGGTGAGAATGGCCCGACGCGAAGGCATCTGTAAAAATGAAACATAAAAAGGAGAAAGTTACTATAAAAATAGGTGTATATAGCTATAGATAAGCAGGACAGATGATGGACCCCAAGTATTCTTTTGCTGTAAAAATATGACAGGGAATATCCATTGTTGGGTGAATGTAATTACATATTGATATATACGGGGTAGTTGTTTCTTAATTATTTTATTTTATATCACGACTAATAAAGATACTCAGGTCAATATCCATTTAGTGCTATGTAAATGACCCCGCACACAGCCGTAGTCTCCAACATAAAAAAAATAATGTCAAAGGCCAGGCTGGACAAGGTCACATAGACAGTTTTATTGAACAGAACCGTAGAGATATATATCACAGGTAGATTAGATTATGGTGGCAACTAGACACGCCTTAGTGTTGCAGACCGCAACTGGAACAATATCGAGACTATTTTCATCCGTTTGTAATAAAGTTTAAAAAAACACGTGTTTTTACCCGCACTAGACAAAAAACCGGATCGATGGCCCGCGTAAGACTTCGCCCCAAGCTTTTACCGACCCTGACGGTAATCTGGTTAGCATTATGTTCGATTTATTTGCTCGTATTATGCTACAAATAGGTTGTTGTATACGAATTGTCGTTACTCTTGTTAAATATTGTCTAATTCCTCTATCTTTATTTTAATCCTATCACTGATGACTTACAATTAGTATTTAAGCTCTATCTATACCTAATGCTAAATTAACACAAGACAAGCTATTAATATTTTTTTAAATATATAAATTTAAAATTATCTGTAGATAGCAACAGTTAAAAGCTGACTAGGCCTACTACTATGCTACTACATGTGAATTAAATTTAAGTTTGTTCACACTCGTGCCCACGCATGAAAAAGCGCCAATATCGACTCCCGTGGCGGCGACATGTCAGAAAAATGATCCTTCAAGTTATCGGGGACATGAACGTCGCATCCGATTAGCCCAAAACACGGCTCGTCTATAACAGATACTAGAATCTGTTGTAGTCCTGTTCGAAGGTTACAAAGTGTAGGTAAATACCTACTAACCTGTCTTAATTTTGTTTGTCCTAATGTCAAAGATATCTTTGATTATTCCTTTAAATATTTCTGCAGTGGTCGAATATTTCTCACGGTCATATAGAAGTAAGCTGGTGATGCAGTCGGTTATATCGCAGCTTTGGTCGTCGGTGTGTGTTTCCCGAAACACACTGTATACATACTTTGAAGACCAGTGTGTGACAACACATCGCCATTTGTCACTTTATCTTTCCTTCTTTCTTGCTTAACATAGATTGTACAGTTCTAACTTTGTTTAGAAAAAAAAGAAGGTATGCCACCTATGGCTGGGTACAGAACACTTTATTATAGAACAATGTTTCTCAAACGGTTTAGTCTCAGGCCCCTTTGACTTCTTACAAATTATTGAGGCCCCCACTTTGACTTCTTACAAATTATTGAGGCCCCAGAGATCTTTTGTAGATAAAGATTGTACCGTGCGAATATGACAATATCAAAGAAGGTGTTCGAGTATAAGGAGCATAGTGTTCACCTCGCTGACTCCCAAATAGGCTTTCCGCGTACCATATGTTAAGAATCGCCGTTCGTATGTCTTTCTTTATTCAGCTGATAATAGCGTTCGGCATCTTTCGGACTACCAACTAGACATCCGACCCTGGTTAACTTTAATAAATGACCCGGACCGACAGTAAAGACAAAGCTATTGATCTCCCAGTTCTCTTTTGTTAAACACAAATTACCTTCGCCCCATATCGATTGATCCCAGTCGTGTTCAAATGTGCAGATGCGGCCACACGAACAAATTAAAACAATAAAGAATTTTTTCATCACAAGAAAAACATGTGTATTCGCACGATATTGATTTTTCTTTGTGTCACCAGATCGTAATAATGTTGCTTTTGTCTTGATAGCAGGTGTGGGTACCTCGATCTATAATGACTCGTCAACACTCGGTGTTGTAGCAAACCGCTTTGTATCAATCAACAACAAAAAAACCAAATCGCTAAGGAGATTTTTCAGAACCAAGACTTTTTTCCTAGTGCATATACAAAATTAATACATAAATGTTATATATTTTAACTTATCGAAAACAACCATATACATATGTTTCTTAAAATGACATATAGAAAATAATGTAACACCCTAGCAAAACACACACAGATAAAAATAACAGAGATATTTATTTATATTTAACACCTTAACACAAAACACAAATACCGAAAAAAAACATTCTTAGCGAAAATGAAAATACAGAGATATAAAATTCAACATACGTTTTTTTGGTTTGTGAGCTTGATGTGGTTTCAGAAGGTTGGTTTGTCAGAAGGCTGGTCTTTGGTCGTCGAGTTCTGGTTAAAGAAGGATGCGTGTCTACAGAATTTCTCTGCTTATATTACGAGAAAGACTTGTCTCTCGCAGACTCAATGCAGGTGCGCGCAATCTGTCACGCGACGGTGCCAGAACGTTTTGTTGTGTAGAATCGATAACTGCGCGTGCGGCTTTTGTGACAATGGTCGGAAACCGTTATTGATTATTTTCGTTACGGTCAGGTGCTCGTGAGGCCAGAGTTAATGGGGTTTTGTGAATTGTGAGTGTTTTACGATCCAACTGTTGAACAAAGGTTGACATTTACAAAAATAGAACTATGCTTTTTTATAACTAAGTGTACCCAGTACGATTTTTGTGTGTCCGTTCGTCTGTTAATGTTGTATGTAAAAATATATTCAGTGAGAAAACGGGTAATACTGTGTTGTATACAACCTTTAAAAAAGCACATGCTATATATATATGGTCTGATGACTAAACATGAATAACAAAAACAGCCGCTTATATTTTCACGCGGCTTCATATAAATAGACACTTGGAAGACCAACGTCCAGGCACTCCCGTTCATACTTTACTGAAGAGGTGGCGTGATAACGACAGACACTAGCGATCATACCGCGTTGAAGATGCCTTCCACTGTTCCCACCAATTGGGTGTACATGCGTAGAAGTGATGATATGCTTAAACCGTTGGATAGTGGGTTGAAGGTCGCCTCTGTCAGTTTTTACCGAGGCCAGCCTTTACTACACGTGCGAAAATACTTTAGTGAGTCATATCTAAAGTTTCCTACCAAAACCGGCGTGCACATTTCTATCACCTCACGGGCACCTTTCTATCGTCTCACGGGTACATTTCTATCGCCTCACGGGTACATTTCTATCACCTTACAGGCACATTTCTATCACCTCACGGGCACATTTCTATGACCTCACAGGCACATTTCTATCACCTCACAGGCACATTTCTATGACCTCACGGGCACATTTCTATGACCTCACGGGCAATTTCTATCACCTCACGGGCACATTTCTATCATCTCACAGGCACATTTCTATCACCTCACGGGTACATTTATATCACCTGACGTTATACCCAGTGTACATCTCTGTCTGTGTGAAAGAATTTTTTTTATCATTTCAGAAATGTTCTGCGCGCGAGAAATGTGGAACCAGAGTTATTAACACCAACCCTTGTCCCCCCTACAGCAACCACCGACAACCACCAGGCCGATTTCTCTAATCTACCAGCAAAGTTACCAAACACGGATAAATATGGAATTCCAAGCTGCATAGTGTGAATCATAAAAAGCCTCTATGCCAACTTTACGTGTAGTGTTGGGCAGAGCAACCTAACCTTTGAGGTGAAGACAGAGTACGACAGGGATTCCCCTTGTCAACCACTCTATTTTTAACAGTCATAGACTGGGTGATTGTTGCGTGGCTATTTCTAGTTCAATTTCCACTAGTAATGTTACTGCCAGGAATGTTAGCTGGTTTGTTTCTGCGTGTTGCAGATGTTGATGTGTAGTTGACAATCTGGGTCACTCACGCTGACAGCATACATGGTTCTTGTACGATGATGAGGATGAAGAGACATGGGTGTGCAGAGACGCGAATGTGTTTAGGCTCATATGTAGTTGTACAAACTTAATAGTGTTACCTTGAACCGAATCCTCAGAACACAATAATAACACTGTCGTCCTTCCTGACGCACAGAAAATCACTGGGAGGAAAACTGCCAACGCAGTCACTTCGAAGATTTTCCTTCCCCAGAATACAATGGACATACATCGTCCTACAGAAGCCAGATAGCAACCCTACCCTCACGGAAGTCTAATTTTGCGCGTAACCACTGCGCATGGCATATAGCCCAGAACTGTTTTACCTTTGACCCAAAAGGTCAAACACAATGAATGAACAAACAAGGGAGATAACCCCTAATCAACCTGACACAGCAAAGTTAAGACATAGTCACCTTAACTTTGACCAGGGTGAAAAACATACAACCATTAAATTGACATTTGAAACTAGATCAAAAAGCCGCAACATTACTACAATTAACCCCCCCCCCCCCCGCCCCCCCCCCCCCCCCGCCCCCCCCCCCCCCCCCCCCCTTGTACAAAAAAAAGACACATTTTTTTTTAAATATCCATGAGCAAGATAGCACAAGCATCAATTATGTGCTCATGAAAGAATGAACCTAATATCAGGTACAATAGAAGCATAAATAAAGCGTCTGGAGAGAGTAAAAATCATCCCCCCCATCACAAGAGAAAATATTTCCTCTAAGCAAAACAAACTCGGGGAGGTACCATCAAAGAAATCTAAGTTGCTGGCAATACCAATCATAGATATCAAAAATTGTCAAATACCATAATTATAGCAATATACAAATATCATGAACTACAATACTATACCATCAACATATTTAATGGATATACAGTACTTTGCAAAAAAAATGGCAGTCATATTTTCGCAACGCAGCACACTGATAGAAGCAAATAATAATAAAAAATGTATGTCCAGAGGAAGATTGGTATCTCCCCTATCTATTAACAGTGGTTTCAGTACAATATAATGTTGCCTTCTCCAGCAAGGCAAGCCTGGATGCGGCGAGGCATACTTCCCACAAATGTTTGTAGGTAATTGTGAGTCAGACTGTCCCAGTATTTTTCAGCTACCTTCTTCAATTGTTCAACGTCTCTGAGTCCACTCTTTTTAAATGATTCTTGAGTAGTGCCCAAACGTTTTCAATTGGGTTTAGGTCGGGACTGTTGCTGGGCCACTTCAGCACTATCACATTCTTCTCTTGCAGCCATGCTTTGGTGGTATGAGCTGTATGCTTTCGGTCATTGCCATGTTGAAATGTGCACCCATCGGGGTACATGACCTGCATAAATGGCAGAAGGTGTCCCTCTAGTATGTCGATGTACCTTTCTTTTGTGAGAATTCCTGTGAAAACACACAGTGGGGTGGCACCTCTTGCTGACACCCCTCCCCAAAGATGGAATTTCTGGGTATGTTTCGGTCGCTGGTACACAGGCGTTACAGAGTCTTTCGTCCAAATATTTATTTCAGCAGGATAAGACCAAACAGAACATTCATCTGAAAAAATCACATTGTCCCATGACAAATTTTGGTGTTCGTGGCACCAGTTCAAGCGCATCTGTTTGTGAGTCTCTGTGAGCAATGGTGACGAAATTACCCGCTTTTTTGTGTAATTCATCCTGTGTAGCTCCCGGTTGACAGTAGCATTAGATACCTCTGGGCTTCCCAAATCGATCATGCGCTGCCGTATGTTTTCTACACTCTTCATTGGCCCAGCCCGAACGATTTGGGCGAGATGCCGATGGTCCTTTGTGTCCAAAATTCTTGGCCTCCCACTACCTTCCTTTCGCTCGATTCCATTACCTGCTTTTAATTTACTCACAACTCTGTAGACAGTCTGCTCAGGAATGTTCAAGGTTTTAGAAATGTTGGAACATGTTTGATTTCCTTCATTCCAAAGCTGTGAAATTAACATACACTTTGACTTTGTATCCATTTTCTGCCACTAGCATTAGAAATTGTCGTCTGCTCTATTATCAAGGGACTTTACTCTCCGCTAATTTTTTTTTTACTATTGGTAGTGTTTGCTCACTTAAGTGGAGTGCAAATTTTGGGCAGAACATGCATATTTAATTAGATTTCAGCATATTTAGCTGAGCAATATGACTGCCATTTTTTTTGCAAAGTACTGTATATCATTGATGGACATAACCAAATTGTTAAAGTCATATACAACATTATGATATTAAGAACAGACATAAGTCTGGAAGTGTATCAGGAGATCTAGGACACCAGAGCTAAGTAGATTCATGTTGAGATCTACCATCACAACGAGATCTATCAAAATTATTATCTCTGTTGAGACCATTGCTCTTATTTGAACTCCAGTTACCATAATTGTGATTATTATTTCCCTTATAATCAAAATTCCTATTACGTGGATTTTGTTGTTTCCAAGAAAAACTATTATAAGGTTGGTAACTTTTATCAAAGTTCCTATAGTTACTAGACCCAAAATGTTGAGGACAATTAAATTGCCTCCAGTTCTTTGAAGAAGAACCGTTACGTGATGGACGCTTTTGGTATTGTCCACAATCACGATTATCTTTTCTAGCAAAATTGAAATTATTTTTGCCTGTAGCAATGTGCTTAACATCATACTGACTGAGCTGAGTACGATGGGTACTAACAGTTTTGTTTTCTTTTACCAACTTATCAGAAATTTGAGAAGTCGATGCACGGTTTTTCTGAGGAATCTTGTCATGACATTTATCATAGTCCTCACCGTGATCCAAAAGACTGACACTTAATTTACTTTTGTTAGCCTGACGCCAACTCCCATTAGAGGCAGTATCGTTATCACGTGGGAAACCATATTTTCCACGAAACGACTTGTTCACATATTGTTTAGTTTTACTATGAGCATTGAGTGCCTGTCGCTGGCTCTTTGCATTTGTAGCATATTGACCCTCAGCTTTATATATAAATCCATTCACCTTATTAGTAGACAACATTTTATTGTTCAAAACAATATCTAATAACCCATCAATTCTGTTGCGAAGTTTTGTAATTTCTACTTCTGCAACAGCTTTCTCTCTAGAAACAGCTTTATGAACTCTCTCGTTGACTTTAACATGAAGTCTGTTGCAATCTAACCTTAAGTCCTCTAATTGTGAAGTTAGAGTCTTCTCTTTAACTATTCTATCTCTAAGATCCAATCTCAACTTTTCCTTTTGAGATGTGGTTTCTAAAACCTTAGCTTTCTCTTGAACAAGTTCAAGTCTGAGTGCTTCCATAGTGTGGTGAATTAGTTGTTAGTATTGGTTTCAATATTATATTAATGGTATCTGGTGTGAGGTCAGCTATGCAAGTCCCTGAGGTTTATTAAATATAAATAAGTTTACAGGGTACCTGTCTGCTTCCACCACGACCTCACCCGATTATACATCTTCCCCTACTGAAGTGTATTGGTGTGTGTATGTTGTCTAGCAAGTGTCTAGGGTATATGCAATGTGATGAAATGTATGAACAAGACAACAATTACACCTATTACTAATAAACAATGATTAAACAAGTCACTGAGTAAAGTTTGGAATGTAACTTATTTTTTTATAATTTATTTTCCTGTATCTAGTTATTCTTCTGACACAGGAATAATCAACTCAATATGATAATGAAATTATTTACAACCAATTATTTTACAACTGTCATTGAGTCTGTTTTATCCCACAATTATTTATATGTTTCAAGCTGGAAAAATGTCAAGTATTTCTTGCTCCTAGAAAAGGGTACAAGTTTATTGAACGTTTTTGTTCCTCACTGTCTGATACTCTATCTTTTGGGAAAACTGAGAGAGTGGAGTGTTTGTGATATCAATTTCCCAGACAAGTCTTATCTGAGGTCTCTGGAATCAGGCTGGTTGAAGTATGTATAAAACGCCAGCATCCACTGCCAAGACACGATTCTGCTTCTATAGGTCAATCACTGTGTAGGCACTCAGTAGTTAGGCCTCACTGCAGAACTTAGGGACAGGTGTTAGATCACCTGGGCTCACTTTCACTCGTAGATGAAACTCTGGAACAATACAAATGTGTCCCACTCAGCATCTAATAATCTCTCTCTTTCATTATTCTAACATGGCAATATCATCAGACATCAGTATGGTAACTAAACAATTAGTTAACGTTCTCAATTTGGTTGGTACCCCTTCTGGATAAATGACTTTCAAACCACCGTTTGACATTTTCCTTGATAAAGGAAACATTTTACATTAATACTATCAAGTCATGTACAATCACGGTGACTTGCTGAAGAAGACGGCCAGTGATCTTCCTGGTCTTATGTCATAACACAACTTTTTCTTTTCATCATAAATATTTAATTTTCTTTTCTCCCCATATGGCCGAAAGCCTGTCTGGCTTTTCTATACCAGGTTAATACAGTTCCTAACAACGTTGTGAAACAACACAGAGTGATGTTGCCTTCCCTCCAGATAAATGTTTCCCCTTTAAGGTTCATACAAATTCAATAATGCATACATAATAATGATAAAAATGACAATATAAATGTTAATATAAAGGTTTCAATATTTACCGCATCAAAGAAATCTACACACTAAACAGTTGAATATTGCGGTATATGGCATAATCCAAATCGCTGCTTGTGCAGAATTAGCAAACAAGACAGTACTCTTTCCTTGTCTTAAAACAACTTCTTTAGTGTATAAATTTTAGTTAACAAGTGGCCCCGAATACCAACTACTAATTGGTTTTATACAACCGTTTAGTCTAGTACACTACAGCCAATCATAGACTGTTTAATGAATAGCGTTCCTTTTCAAATAAAACTGACCTCAAATATTCAAATTAAGGACTCCTTCCCCTCTCCTATTTAATTCAGTACGGCATTTTCAAAAAAAAAAATAGGACGTTAACCTTAATTTTTCCTTTTATTTTAAACTACCTTATCGGACGTTAACCTTACGGCGCCACGTCACATTGCGTGTGTGTATATATATCGTCTGCTAAAACCAGCGTGTGAATATATGTCCAGAACGCGGGTCGAAAAAAAGGGGGTCTTTCGAACGCCCGTCATGGTATTAATGTTAAACCTTAAACCGCGGCAAATCGTTTAGGCCCTTACTTCGGTATGCAAATTGAACGTGCTGTGGAATTTAGCGTTTGTTCACACAGATTTCACTACACATAGCACTATGATGAGTAGTCAAAAGTTCATCAATTTTTCCATCCTTTTCTTTATTCGCTTCCAACTGTGTTAACTCCAGTTGTAGTGACTGAATCTCACTGTCCTTTTTATTCTTAAACACCTTAATCTCCTCCAGAGATTCCATACTCTTCTTTATAGCAGTACTTCGCAGAAGATTCACTTCATTACTTAATTCCGGAATTGTTCCTTCATAAGACTTCTTGTCTTGTCTGGCCTGAGCTTTTAATTTGCAACAAATATCTTGCACACTAGCAAGTTCTGAGTTTGCTTTATGTAAGTCATCTTCATGTCTCTTAGCTTTAGTCTTTAATTTCTCATAGTCCATTTTGACTTGGTTTAGCTCACTAATAAGAGACTGTTCTTTACAAAGAAGATTGTTCTTCATTGAGCTCACTTCATCTTCCAGCTCCTTTTTCTCCATGAGTAATCTTTCAATATTTTTTTGTTTTTCCTCAGTCACTTTCTCCTGTTGACACAGAACCTTTCTGAGTCCTTGATTACCCCGATCAAGCTCTGTTACTCTTTTATCCAGAACTTTCATGTTCTGCTCCATCGTAATTTGCTTAGTAATCTTTTCTTTCAAAAGAGTTACCTCATCTTCTAACTCCTTCTTTTGTCTAAGGGAGAATTCACCAAATTTCTTATTATCCGCTATCAATTCCGTCACTTTACTCTTCAATGTAACATTTTCACAACTCATTTCTGAGAACTTCTTCTCATTCTGCCTTTTTAACTGTTGTAGCTCATCAGTAATAGCTTTCTTGTCACCCTGAAGATCATTTATCGTTTTCTTCAACGCATCCAACTCAACAACATTACCTTCATCATAAAAGAGTGTGGATAGTGATTTAGAAAGTCTAACTACTCTATCTTTAGAATAGCCATTTCTATAATTATATATAGCATATTCTCTAAGACCCTCACTCGCCTGAAGTAGGAAATGCTCTGTGGCATAATCCTCACAGTCTTCACCAAATAAATGTAATTTTTTTCTTTTTTTTCTGAAGAAAATGATGTACAATATCCATCATATCTGACCTTATGTCTGACATTATGTCTGATAATGTGAGATCAGTAACCTGAAATATTAAATAAATTACCTTATCCCACTTCAATGGGAGACAAGTCTTCAATGTTAGACTTGTATACTCAGTTCAGTTTATTTCACTCTCTTTGAGAGTCAAGTCTTAATCAAAGACCTTGTATGGTTACCTTGTTTCATCATAATAATACATGACCAAGTATATGTATGTAGACTGTGTATGACAATAATAAATACAAAGACAAAGATACAGGACAACAACCGAAAACGTTCGCAGAAGTCAAATAAGCAGTACAGCGAAACTAAGGAAAATGTTACAAAAATGTGTAATGATGACTGCGAAAACTAAACAAGACAAATGGAAACACTGTTATAAACACCAAATGTGTAAAGAAATAAATTAAAGGAAGGAGAGACGAACAGATACAAACAAAACAAATCGTAAATTAAAGAATGGAAAAAATAACGAAAACAACACTAACTAATCTCGTCACAGCTAAACGTAAATAGCAACAATTGTCGCTAGCAAATTCCAATTAAGGAAATTTGCAGTCCCTACAGAAAACGCTCTCAATAGATAACCTCTATTACGTGGTATTATCTAAAGGAGTCATCTTACCCAACCAGCCCGCTGAAAACAACAGAAAAATACACCACAATATTACAAATAACATATAACATTGCATATAATGAAATGTGTTGCAAACAAATTTTAGTTACAAATTACAATATAGTAACTCTCTTGTTCTTTGTCAACACCGGAGTAAAATGTTAAGCGCGCAATGATTGTCAGATCCACAATAACATTTAGTGGTCTCCAGGAACACAATGTCACTATGACCTTCTCATGAATTGTTGAGACTTGAGGCCCAATGTTGAAAAAGTTCGTAGACGGTATTGTTTACCAAAATACTTGATCTCGAAATATGTGACTTGATCGCTCAGACGTTGGAAAGTCTGTTGCCTGTAACGGTAAACAACCAGCGGTACTGTTTACTAAAGGACTTGACTTGTGTAGCTGTAATGTGTAAACAACCAGCGATACTGTTTACAGTAAGGAATCGACTTGTGTGCAGCTGTGGTCCACGTAGCAATATTGTATAGATGCTAACTCCAGTACTTGTACCAACTGTAACACTGCTAACACTGTTTATGTGGGTAAAATAGTCGATGACCTAATTCTACTGTCCTGTGTAGCCAAAACTTGAAAATGTAGAGTACTACGGATGTGTGTTATCATCAGATGTAAACCTCGATCGTTCCCATCTGTAGCATCAACCAAAATTGAAGCAGTAAAGCCCACGGAACTGGCCTACCAGTTATGTTGCTTGGCTGTTTCTAGTTCAATTTCCACTAGTAATGTTACTGCCAGGAATGTTAGCTGGTTTGTTTCTGCGTGTTGCAGATGTTGATGTGTAGTTGACAATCTGGGTCACTCACGCTGACAGCATAAATGGTTCTTGTACGATGATGAGGATGAAGAGACATGGGTGTGCAGAGACGCGAATGTGTTTAGGCTCATATGTAGTTGTACAAACACCCAGTCACACTCGTACTACAGTCAATGATGGTTGGAACTACTTGTGATGGTTCATACATTTATTGACAGGACTAACATGTAGAATCACACCGGAACAGTCAATGTAAACAAGTTCATGTACATCATGTCAATGGAAATCGCTTGGTACATATCAAGCAGTCTAATACTTGTGAACATTCAAATATGCGGGCATGTCACTAGTGATATGTTCGTTTAATGTGCAGTTCATAATGCCGCTCTGGTATCCCTGACTGAACGCGTCAGATACCTTAATAACTCCGTCATCCAATGGACGAGCTCTTAACTCACGTAATCCTATTACCAGGACCGTCGTACACCTTGGCATAACACGCCAATCATATCTGTACATGTGGTAGAATAGTTGCCATTACACAGACCTGACGATGACGTCAGCTGTGCATTCTTCATTAAGCAGGTTGCAGGAATCATGCTTTAATGTTTGTGTAGATATACCGCCAACCTGCGGTTTCCACCATATATAACTTCGTCACTGGACTTCTGATCATATAAGACAAATAGTCTTGAATAGCTACCTTGAGCACAAATATAAGTTCTGCTTTACAGGAATCGTGAACTGTTCTCACAGCTAGGTAAGCCTTTACCAAATTCTGTCACCGAATACATAATAATGGCAAAGTCGGTGTTACCTTGAAACGAATCCTCAGAACACAATAATAACACTGTCGTCCTTCCTGACGCACAGAAAATCACTGGGAGGAAAACTGCCAACGCAGTCACTTCGAAGATTTTCCTTCCCCAGAATACAATGGACATACATCGTCCTACAGAAACCAGATAGCAACCCTACCCTCACGGAAGTCTAATTTTGCGCGTAACCACTGCGCATGGCATATAGCCCAGAACTGTTTTACCTTTGACCCAAAAGGTCAAACACAATGAATGAACAAACAAGGGAGATAACCCCTAATCAACCTGACACAGCAAAGTTAAGACATAGTCACCTTAACTTTGTCCAGGGTGAAAAACATACAACCATTAAATTGACATTTGAAACTCCATCAAAAAGGCCGCAACAGTGATGCGCCAGACAACAGAGGGCAGTCCAAGAGGAATAAGATGGACAACATTTTCTACACTGGAAGATCTGGAATATGCAGATGACATTGCACTACTAGCACATTCACATCAAAACGTCCAGGAAAAACGGATAGACTTAACAAGTTTAGCCAGCAGGTGGGCTTGAACATCAATTTAAAGAAGTCTGAGGTCATGACGCTCAATGTGAGCAACCCTGAGCCCATATCAGTAAGGAATCAGCAATTGGTACAGACAGATACCTTCACATACCTAGGAAGCATAGTAACACCAGACGGCGGGGCAGGCAAAGACATCAACATCAGAATGAATAAGGCAAGAACAGCCTTCTTTAGCCTAAACAACATCTGGAAGTCCTCCCAATACAGCACAAGCACAAAATTAAGATTATATCAGAGCTGTGTGCTTTCTGTGCTTCTCTATGGTGCGGAATGCTGGAGAGTTACAGAGAAGGAAATGTCGAAATTGTCCTCCTTTCACACAACATGCCTAAGAAAGATTCACCGAATCTTTTTGGCCGAATACCATCGCTAACCAAGATCTGCTTACTCGTAGCAAGCAAGAGGACATGCACACCATCATAGCTGGCAAACGCTGGAGCTGGGTTGGTCATGTCCTCAGAAGAGACCTCGATGCCATCACAAGAACAGCTATGCTTTGGACCCCTGAAGGAAAACGAAAGAAATCAATTTGTTGTTGCCCTACAAGATGCCACTAGGCATGATGGCCACTGACTGCTTTGACGGTCGGCGGCTAAGGATCAAAGAAGAAGAAGAAGGCTCACAATATACTTTGAGCTACCGGCCATATCTTTATCCAGAGAGCAGCATCATTTGAGTGACCATATACATAGTCTGGAGCCCATAGCATCAGACAAGCTTAACAGATAAGTCCCTTAATACGAGCACATGACAGTTCCTCTCAATTTAAACCACCACAACAAAAAGAATTTCCTGGGGAATGATGAAAAGAACAGACTCTCCAATAATAGACTAATGTGAATTTCAAGCATTGAAACTCAGACAGTGGGGTACTCATTCTAGTGACAATTTTATTTTGTTACACTTCATGGACAGAATTTCATCTTATTTATTTAAAAACTATAAATAAACATTTTTATGATTTTGACAAGTCCTGTTCCAAAAGATTGAGGTTCGGGACAATAAATTGTATATTTATTCCCATAGATATATAAAAAAACGTTCCCACCAGTCTTACTTACTTACATTTTGTTGAATTACAGTTCTGTTTGAATTTATTCATTCCTCACATTAAATACATACATACCCTAGACACTTGCCATATACATAACACTACGGAGATAAATGTACACTGGGTGAGATCAGAAGAGGTAGCGGATAGGGATCCCTGAGAAATACATCATCATCTTTCTGATTTAGGGTACTTACATAGCTTGACCTCACCTGGTAAACCTTTAAATTTACTACCATCAAAACCTCTTATCACATATTGGTGTCCTGTCCGGGATTTTTGTTCCACCATACCGTGGGGCCCATTCTGTAGGAAATAAATTTAAATAACTAAACAAATTGTGGTGAAATTGGATGAGCTGTCATTGCCATTATTTAATTAAGTTAGTATTTGTTACATTATTACAGAAGTGTTGATAATTTGTATGAGAGAATGGCAGACTTGGCCAAATTTAGATCTGCTACAGTGCAGACGGCAAAAGATCTTGGCATGAGTGGGGACCTTCTGATTCAGTATGTTACTACTGAATGTGATAAATTTATAGATAGGGAAGATAGGAGGTTAGCTGAAGAGAAAAGGTTACAATTAGAAGCAGATAAAGAAGAGAAAAGATTAAAATTAGAAGCAGATAAAGAAGAGAAAAGATTAAAATTAGAAGCAGATAAAGAGGCTAAGAAATTAGAGGCTGATATATATATATATATATATATATATATATATATATATATATATATATATATATATATATATATATATATATATATATATATATATATATATATATATATATATATATATATATATATATATATATATATATATATATATATATATATATATATATATATATATATATATATATATATATATATATATATATATATATATATATATATATATATATATATATATATAGGGAAGCTGTCTGATCTAAGAATCTCAGTCGTAACCGATAGGCTGGATAGATTACACTAGTCAACAACCAAAATGTACCAGAAATGAAAATAGCTGATCTTAACTAATTTTGGTGTGCTGAAAACGAAAATGACATTAAAAAATGTTGATTGGCTCTGTCGTAAATTTTTCTGAGAGAATTCTGGTGGATAGTGGTCCCGTTAGAGTGTAGAATGATAGTGAAGGCTCTGTGAGAATAAGGATTTAGGAAAGAAGGAACGTTGATTCACAAGTGCTGGGAAGAGTAAGGACAGTCTCTTTTACGACAATATTTGTCTCTCAACACTACTCCTACCACTCTTCTGAACAAACAATTGTTTGCCAGTTTCCAGACACTCAGGTGCACACACCAATTTGGTGATTCAAACACACAACGTACGTGAATACAGACTACGATAACGAGAATGGGTAAGTTTGGGTTTGGGCCTGCCAACACAAATGCTAAAAGTTTTATTACTTTTATTTAGCATAAAATCAAGTCACAAACAATTATCAATTTACATGCAGAAATCAAAGGTTACCAAACTACAAATGACAAGGTGGGGAGGGTTTTTTAGGAGAAGTATTCCATACACCCTTCCCGCTTGTATTTAACAAAGAAAAAAGCCCGGTCCCAAAGACAGGGGGGGGGGGGGTGAGATGATGATCAGAGATAGGCAATTTAACCCAACGGTAAATTTATTACTCTGAGACGAGGGTTTACAGTAATTAGTGTGGGGTAGAAAAAAATCCTATGGTTCTCAAATGTTTCCCCTGTATTAAACAGATTTACGGGAGGGGGAAAAACACAGTTAATAAATCCCACTTGGAGAAATCCCATACAATGAATACAGTACAAAATTAATACTAGGTAGAGCTAATTAAAATGGTAGAAAGATTAAATCTCCTTTCGTTCAAAAAACACGCTTGCGAAGGCCCGCACACAGTCACGCTCACACACTTACCGAATCGTGGATTCTGGCACTTCATAGAAATTTTAAACAGCAGATAAACACTAGACCAATGGAAAATGTCTTTTTACTTCTGTGTCAAGCCCCAGATTTATCGAGGTTGGCTGGTAGCAAATGGTCTCGAAAATCGCTAGACGATGAAGCGTAAGTGTTACTGTTGGTTCTAGATAACGTTCCTAATGAATGGCACAGGCACTTGGCTAGGTTGAATTAGTATTTTAAAAGTGTTTCTTGGGTGGCTTTATTCTCAGTTAAATTCAGAGGAGCGAGACCCGCAATAGGTCGCCACAAGTTTAGCTTTAAAAAAGTTCATACGTCACTGGAGTTATCGAATTGAGTCGGCAGGACTCTGTATATAATTTAATTGCTGAGATGCAAGGTTGAATGATCATTCTGGATGAAAGATAGAAAAAACATGAAATACAATACAAATCATATTATAATCTGACGCGCGATAAATTTACAGTTAGCCTATTTTCTGCACTCGCGTCTTCAATTATATAAATTCAAGAAAAGCTCCCCGCTTGTCTAGTAGTTAAAAGCACACATCTATATATACAGACTAAACTGTATTAACTAGTTATAATTCCCTTAATGGCTGCAAAATTAATTTACGCGTCTATTGTATTTGGAAATTAACTTATAGATGTAACATTTAGTTTGCACTAGAACTTTTGAAAATGGGTTTATTTAATAAGTTTAAATTTACACCACAATCCAGTGAAATAAAATGAAATAACTAGACCACTGATCACTCGAAGCTAATGTATAAATTACCGTCTGCACAGAAAAGAATTCACTATAATATATATCCGAAAGATCCAGATGGAATCTAGCAGGATTCTGCTAAAGGTAGTGCTTCTTAAAATCTGGCAAAACGAATGATAAAATGCAGTTTTCCAGAGTCTTTATTTATACTAACTGGAATGTAACTTAAAGGGGTCGTGTGAGAATTTCACACTTTTCTTCATCTTGAGGAAAAAATGAGATTCTACGCCGCCCGACATGGCCTGTTACTCCATTCCCTGGTCGCTCGGGTTTCTCCCGTTTCTCAGTCTTTCGGGCAAGTCTGCTGGTTGACACAGAGGTGCGAAGTCTGCGAGAAGCTTGCTTCGTCCACTCTGGTTCGCACTGCCGTGTCATCTCAGCAGCAGGAGACTTCATCGTCTGTTCTGAAAAATCATCAGTGTCTTTGAGGTTAAGCCGCTTCCCCGATAGGCTCTGGCGACACCCATATGGCAGGTACTAACGAAGGTTGTACCTAAATGCTTGCATATAATCGCTCTTAGAAATAGCCGTGGGCGTGGTTTAACCTGCCCTACGACGAAGCGAGATTCCAGGATGCACGCATGAAATCGTCTACATAATTAATGAGCAAACGTGGTGAAGATTTTACTCTGCGCTCGTGCATACTTAATGAGCCCACGTTGAAGGTTACATACTAATGAGCCCAGGTGGAGAAGAGTTCTAGGTTGGCGATAAAATGACAACAATGTTCAGGGGTTCTGAAGTTATACGAAGGGGAATACCCTGTCATCCAATAATTCAGGTCAGCTGAGTTGTCCGTCACAGGCTCTAGTTTTCAAGATATATGCTACTAGTTTATTTAATTACGGTCAATTTATATATATGACGCAACTGTTGTGGGCGATTGCATACTTTTTTCTAGTGACCAATAAAAATGTAACTAGAAGTTGATGATGCAATCCTACCTATGATTACATCACCTTTGTGTATAAATATCTTATCTCTGATAAAATTTTGCCATTAGTTAGTGCATTTATCAAAAGTATCGTAGTTAGAAATGCCTAGGACATTTGTGAACAGTGCTAATAATTTCTGTTATATATGTGGTGAGGTGACATTTGTATCACAAAAACGAAATATAACTAAAGTGATTAAGAAGGCGTACAGTTTGTATTTTGGCTGCAGAATAGGAGATCAAGATAAGAGCTGGGTGCCACACATATGCTGCAATACATGTGCAGCACATCTTAAACTGTGGGTGACTGGCAAAAGGCCAGCTATGCCTTTTGCAGCCCCAATGATTTGAAGAGAACACACTGATCATCTCAACAACTGTTACTTTTGCATGGTCCCTCCAATTGGGAAAGGCATATCAAAGAAGAAAAAATGGACTCTGGAATATCCAAACATCCCCTCTGCAATACGTTCGGTACCACATGGCGATGACCTACCAGTTCCCAAAGTGCCAGAATCCTTTTCAGCTGCTTCTACTGATGAAGAAGAGGACATTGGTGGTCCTGAACCATCAACCTCAAGCGACCCAGATTTTGAGCAAACTACATCCACTAAACCACACTTAATAACTCAAGGTGAACTGAATGATCTTGTAAGAGATCTGAATTTACCGAAGAACAAGGCGGAGCTTTTGGGTTCCAGATTGCAACAGTGGAATCTCCTGGCAGAAGATGTTACAATTTCTGTGTATAGGAACCGCCAGAAGCCGCTTATTACATTCTTTTTCAAAGAGGGTGACCTTTCTGCGTGCCACAACATTTCTGGTTTAATGGCAGCCCTCAAAATCAATTACATACCGGAAGAGTGGAGGCTTTTCATTGATTCATCCAAGAGGAGTCTTAAAGCTGTTTTTTTGAATAATGGTAATGTGTTACCGTCAATTCCAGTTGGTCACGCAGTTCATATGAAAGAAACTTATGAAAACATTAAGCAGCTATTGAAGTGTATAAACTACGATCATCATCATTGGTCACTTTGCGGTGACTTAAAAGTGGTCGCTCTTTTGCTTGGACTACAGAGTGGATACACCAAGTACTGTTGCTTTCTCTGTGAGTGGGATAGCCGTGCACGAAGTGACCATTACATCAGAAGGCATTGGCCAATCAGGCAGTCATTGCAGCCTGGCAGTAAGAACGTTGAGAACCCAGCACTTGTCGAGACCAGCATGATTTTGTTGCCACCCTTGCACATTAAGCTGGGTCTCATGAAAAACTTTGTCAAGGCAATGGAGAAAACAGATGAGGCTTTCAAATACCTCATCAGAACATTTCCAAGACTGAGTGAAGCTAAAATAAGAGAGGGAGTATTTGTTGGTCCGCAAATTCGAAAACTTCTTCATGATGACGAGTTTCTTTGCGTGTTGCGTGGCAAGGAAAAAGCAGCATGGCTAGCATTTAAGTCAGTGGTGGACAATTTTCTTGGAAGCAACAGATCTGATAATTACAATGAAATTGTAGAAAATCTCCTTCTGAAGTATAAGAGTCTTGGCTGTAACATGTCTTTGAAAATTCATTTTCTGGATTCTCATCTGGATTTCTTTACGTCAAACTGTGGAGCGGTCATTGATGAGCATGGTGAATGATTTCACCAGGACATTGCTGCTATGGAGACAAGGTATCAAGGCAATTGGAGCCCTTCAATGCTTGCTGATTACTGTTGGACTGTGACAAGAGACACCTCATCGATTGACTACAAGAAGCAAGCAAAGAGAGCTCGAACAGCGACTGAATAATGACGGAATGGGTTCAAATGTGCCTTTTTAAAACATGATAAGTGAACTTTAAATAATGTTTTTATTTTTTCTATCATTGTCACGGGACGCGAGTAATTCTGCATTTAAATTCTTAAAACCTATTGCCGATATTTTGTCGATAAATTTCTCAAGGTATGAGAAAGTAGTCGGTTGTCTAAACCCATTGTTCACAATAGACAGCGCTCGGCGTAAGCCCTGGAAACGCATTAAATGTCGCATAGAATGTTTTCACAACAAGGAGACATTAGGTCAACAGACTATCGAGCTAGTCGCCAATACGACTCGATTGTGTTTAAGCAAGGGAAGTAATACACAAGTATTATTTTGCCTAGTAACAGAGCATAATGGACGACCAGAGACAGTTCAGCGAACACGCTTTACAATGCGTATTGTGGTCAGTCGGATTGCATGGAACAGACAAAGTAATATTGTTTTAACGGAGACCCAAAGTCTGAGAGAAGATCAACATGAAAGGAGTAAAGAATACGTCATTATAGAAAGACTATTAAACGCTGCACAGACATCAGACGGACAGGAGACGGATTGTCTGGGCGAGGCATAACACGAAAGCGACCATAGCAAAACATTGCAGAACCTTTACAGAGTAATGGGGACGGGTTGTCTGTCTGAAGTAAGGCGAACTAAACTTCCCATGACAATCATTTTATGTTGAAATACCAATTAATTGAGTATATAACTACAATTTTTATAACGCTAAAGTAGAAAGACTAGCTGTTCACTCCAGAGAATTAAACAAGCATACATTATTTGTATTACTGTAATGTAAATTCGTCATTTTAAAAAAACACCCAGAGCCAATTGGTGAATTTCATTATGATATTTGAAATTAGCATGTCAAAATCAATAAGAAATGGTATATTTAATTTCTGATACAAATAACCTTTGAAAATTTGTTGACTAGTTTTATCTATCAAATCCAGGGACAGACTTTGCCTTTCACCATTTCACTCGTGAAAATCTATTTCTTTACCTTATCTCCCACTGAGCTATCACCTGTTCTAGTTCTACTCAGAGCGGACCATAATTGATCTTAAATTCCTATAAAAAAATTTACGACATTTATGAACAACAGAATCGAATCCCACAGGGATCAGTAATATCACCATCAAAATTCACGATTATGGTCAACGACCTAGGAGACAAGTTTAAAGACTTAAAAAAACAACGTATCTCAGTTTGCAGATGATGCTGCGATATGGAGAACCGGAAGAAATCTTCCATTGCTGTATAAAACATTACAAAAACAAATAGATAAAGTATCCGGCTGGATGCACGAGTGGGTATTTAATCTAAACGTTAAAAAAACAATAGGAATGATGTTCAGTAGAGGGCGTGTAATAAAAAATAATATAATTGATATTAACATTAATAATAAAAAAGTATGTACAGCAAATACCACTCGATTTCTGGGTGTGATACTAGACCAGCAACTACACTGGAACAAACACATAGACTTATTAGTTGAAAACAGTAGGGGACTTATTAACATGCTAAAATATATGAAAGGAAGTGGTTGGGGAGCAATAAGACAATGCTTATCTTCTATAAATCGTTTATTAGGGGCAAACATGACCACGCCAGTGTTGTCTATGCATCAGCCGATCCGAGCAATAAGAAAAAACTAGACAGTCCAAAACCAGGCACTGTCAATAATAGCAGGTGCTTCAAATGGAACATCAGTATAGGCGTTAGAAGTAGCGCTAGGCATTATACCCCTGGAGCTAAGGAGAAAAGAGCTGGGATTCAACTACTGGGCAAAAGATCCAACACACCCAGCACACAAAACCTTTGATAGAGGTAACCAATTTATTGGCCACATTCCATTAGACTATAATATATACCCGTTAGGGTAGAAAACAATGGAAGAAGTGGATCATCATCCAAACCTATTTAACATGATAAATAGTAGTGCTCAGTATAAAGCAAAGATCCCACCATGGGAACTAAAAGTGCCAGAAACTGACTCTCACTTAACAAAGGTCATAAGCAAATCTAAAGACACAATCTCAACAAAAAGTAAAACACTACAGTAAATAGAACAGTATATAGAACAGTATATAGAACAGTATATAGAACAGTATATAGAACAGTAAATAGAACAGTATATAAATAATAGGCTAACTATATATACGGATGGGTCAAAAGATGAAGAAGGACAATGAGGAGCAGGAATAGCAATACCAAAATTGAAAATATATAAAAGATATAAAGTAACAGGTAAATACATCCATCTTTACAGCAGAATTAGTGGCAATCCTACAAGCTTTAGAAATAGCTGCTTAAAACCCACCAAATAAAGCAACCATCCTCACAGATTCTCTTTCATCAGTACTAGCCATCAGAAACAGAAACAAATGTAGCAGGCCAGATATTATAGACGAAATACTACAAGTCAATACATATCTACACAATACAGGATGCAGTGTCACACTAACATGGATACCAGCACATGTTGAGATAGCAGGAAATGAGCTTGCAGACAAAAAAGCCAACGAACGAACGAACGAAATCTTTATTTCATCAGGGTAAAGAAATAGGCATAATTGCCTATTTACATTTCTGCCCTGCAATACAATTTTCAGCGTTTTACAAATTAAAATTAAAATATTAACAAATTCAGGCAGGATTAATTAATATTATCATCACAATCAGAAACTGGGTCGACCCAGGAGCCGTTTGCGGCCTTAAAAAATCGCACCTCATCGGGGATCGAACCATGGACCACTGAACTAGGAAGCCAGTGCACTAACCACTATGCTACCGCGGCTCCACCAGCCGTATACTCTGAATTTTGAGGGGGGAAAACCCAGTTATCTGCGACTTGGGCTACTTTGTGTTATTTTTGGGCTACTTTTGATGAATTTGGGCTATATTTGGGCGAAATCTAGGTGGCGATCTTCATCTAATGAAGGAGAATGACTTCTAGACGGGACCAAGAAAACCTAGATCTAGGACGTGAATCCACCTGGGAGTGGCAACGCTGATCAAGCATGATGTTGAAAAGTTCGTTCGTTCGTTCGTTTGTCTACTATGTTGCTGTTATACCCTGTTCAACCTGAAAGTTGGTTATAATTGGGGTATATTGTGCGTTTTGTTGAAAACTTGTCCTGTTCCCCTTATATACTTAAATCTGACCAACTCCCTCCCCATCTCCGCCACGTCTAATAAGCGAAACACAAGACGCTTCTATTGTCCATCGGCCAAGTCTCCGTGTTAACGACATTACCCATGCGGTCAATCCGAGCTCACATGTCAAAGTTACGGCACGAAGGCAACAAATGAAACTGCCCCGGTAGGAAAATGTCGTCTTCAAGCCAGAAAATGTCGATGTTTTATTTTGAGTAAACCTTTGATTTACTCAGCACAATAAAACTGCCGTAAAATAAACTGACCGGTCCGATTACCTGTATCTTTGGGGAACATCGGCTCGTAGCCAAAAATGAATTGGCTACTTACTCTACACAATAATGGAGGTGGGGGGAGATAATTCCCAGGGGGAAATTTCCTACACGGTGATGGGAATAATGATCAGGGTGACTGTGATAAAATTACCTACGAGTATATTTTGCCAATGGTCTTATCGGCCATTTTTACATTATGCAATCGGCCATATGCATATGTCCATGCGAATAAATGTTCGTTCGGCCAACATCCGTCGGCCAAGTGACCGGGAGCCGTTGGCAATGTAGTAACAGAAATGCAATAACATTTTATAAAGGAATGCTTAAATTGTGACTGCGTGTAGGTCCCAAGGGTCTTTGAAGAGACAAAGGAAGGATAGGGCTACTGAACCCCTTTGCATGTCGTACAAGGCAACTAACATGAGGATGTGAATGGAGCTTACAGCTGATCCCATTGTAGAATGCCTGCACCAACGCATTCATTGTTCTTGCAGCTATGGTTTCTGGGTTGGTTTTTTTCCACACGATGGGGTTGCCAGTTCCTAAGCACAATCTCATGTTATTCGCGTTTTAAGACATGTCTGAGGGTGTGTGCAGTGGCAGTAGGTCAACTTTTTTGTTTCGTTTTTGGTCTCATCAGACACCCCCAGCAAGTATACGGCAAGCTCTAAGTTAATATTTAAGAAAATCAACCAATCAGTACCCTTTAGCCTCCTGGTGCGTGCCGTCAGCTAAAGTTCTTTTCAAGCCTTGCTAATCACTGAAGAATAATTTAAGGAAAAGATGTTCCGATAAATTATTTTTAAAATAAAGTCTCTCTCATGTAACTGCATGTGGGTTTAAGTTATTGTTACAGATCCAGCGTCGTTTGTGGCTCTCGCTCACCGGCCTAAAGCCATGTAGTGGTATCTCCATGTGTTTGCGTGTTGTAGTTTCGCTCCATAAAAATTGTTCCATTTATCTGACCTCGGAGGAAGGTGAATTTTCCTAACACCAGCAAGTGCCTCTCTTACCTTGGGGATTCATTCCCAGGAGGATACCATGCCTCAATTGTTCCTGAGATCAGATTGTATTACAGAATCTAACACTTCTTCTGACTCGCTGGGCAATAAATCTGTCAGATTGCCCCATTTTCTCAAGGTAGTGCAAATTCCTTGAACCTGTGTGGAAAATCTGAGAACCTTTGAATCAACAGCTGTGGACCAGGTGCTTTTACAATACCAAATAAACCTGGTACGCCAGCTTTATAAAATATTCACCAGATAATCTCAGACATAAAGGTCTTTTATATTTGGACATGCGCCCTAATATAACCGACTAGGTTCAACGGGTCGCGTTTCACCAAAACGAGGCACAACTTTATAAAAAAAAAAATATTCAGTGCATTCTGTAGCAGTGTCTTGTACATGATGAGGTTACCACCCCCTTGCATAGCCTTGTACTAGGTGCCTTGTACGACATGCCTGATGGAGCAGTAGTCCTATTCTTTCTTTGTCTCTTCAGAGACCCCCTGGGACTCCATGGGGCGCGGCGAGATCTTTAATAAGCGTAATATAAGAAGCTATGTAAGGAAAGGAGCAAAAAGTATTCAGTGGGGTACTGGAAGATGAGACAGGTCTGTAATTCAGAGCTGGCATTCGCCGACTATGTTGCCCTGATTGCTAAATCAGAGGCACATCTTCAATCCAACTTGCAAGTCTGGAAGGAGAAGCTAGAGAAGAGAGAGATGGTCATGAGCAGCTCCAAAACAAAAAATCATGGTGATATCATGAGCGGGAAGAAGGCATCAGATTATGTTGGGAGAATAGGTCCTGGAGCAGGTCAACCACTTTAAATATACTGTTCAAAAAAAGAAACGCATAGTTATCCGAGGGCGCGTTTTTATGAGTTTGTAAGTAAAATTTGGTGCTAGGGTATATAAAAACCAGCCTCAAATGTTCTTTACAGTGTCAAATGCACGTGTTGACCTGAATTGCGTTCGTTTTTGTAATCGTTACAACGCAGTGGTCAACAGTGTTTATGATGCAACTTTTGACCACAGCTCATGTTGCGCGCACGTGAAAGCAACAAAATTTGGGGTGAACACTATTCACTGACTACGCAACTGAAACCCTATAAAAGGATAACGCTACACAAAAAAGTTCAGCTCATTTTCAAGCAGACATTTATGGCGTCTCTGTCGATAAATTTAAGGAACATTGCTATTGGCCAACTGCATGCAGGCGAAAGTCAAAGTCAGGTTGCCAGGTATCTAAACGTGCATCAGAGTACCATCAGTCGAATTTGGCACCGGTTCCAAGCCACTGGCTCAGTTGAAGACCGGCATCGCAGTGGACGACCCAGAGTGACAACAGCAGCGGAGGATCGCTTTATTCGGCTTCGTCACCTCAGAGACAGGTTTACAACAGCTTCCTCAACTGCTCAGTCATTGCCTGCAGGACATCATGTGTCTAATCAAACTGTCCGGAATAGACTGCATGACGCTGGACTTTGGGCACAACGACCTCACCGAGGACCTGTCCTTACGCGCCGCCATCGCCAAAATCGACTTCTTTGGGCCAACCAGCATCGTCCCTGGGCAGCTGACAATCAGTGGAGATGTGTCTGGTTTAGTGACGAATCTTTCTTTTTGTTGCAGCGTCATGATAGACGGCGTAGGGTCTACCGTAGGCAAAATGAACGTTTTGCCCAAAATTGCGTTGATGAAGCTCCGCCGCACGGTGGTGGAGGTGCATTGGTGTGGGGAATGATCAGTTACGATGGAAGGAGTCAATTGGTGCACATTGAAGGAGGCTTGAATGCGCAACGATACGTCAATGAAATTCTTCGACCCCATGTCCTTCCACTTTTGGCTGCCCAAAGGTCTGTGTTTCAACAGGACAATGCCAGACCCCATTGTGCACGGTTGACCAAGCAGTTCCTGACTGCCAACAACATTCTCACTCTTCCCTGGCCATCCCTGTCTCCAGACATGAGTCCGATTGAGCACCTGTGGGATGAACTGCATAGACGTGTTTGTCGCTGAGACGTTGCTCCAGCCAATCATCGTGATCTGTTCCAGGCACTCCAGGAAGAGTAGGCAGCCATCCCATAGGCCCACATCAGACGTCTGATTGCATCCATTCCCAGGAGATGCCAGTCGCTGATCGATGCAAGAGGAGGCCACACACCATACTAACGGGAAAGCCCGTACGCCAAAAAACTCTCGTGACCCAGATGCAAAACAACTGTCAATTGATTGGGTGAACGCTAAGGTTTTCTTGTGTGCAATTTGAACAATTAACTCATTAAATTAAAAAAGTTATTGAATGTCAAAATTATGGCTATGTGTGTGCCTTCAGTAGCTATGCGTTTCTTTTTTTGAACAGTATACATTGGAACTGTCATAGACTGGAAGAAGAGTTGACTACCCGAAGAGCAGCAGCTGGGAGACTTTTTCAGGCCATAAATCGTAAAAGAGAAGTTGGCAAGAAGACGAAGATGCCTGTATACTGCTCTACCTAAGTTCCAGTCTTGACATATGGACGCGAGTCATGAGCAATGGCTAAAACCCACAAAACGCGGCTCCAAATCTCCGAAATTATGTATATGAGGAAGGTGGTTGAAGTAATAAGAAGAGACATGGTACACAGCCAGACGATACGGCAAGGCCTCAAAACCCAGTCCCTGCAGACCGAAGTATAACAGTCCCATATACTATGGTTTGGCCATGTTTGCAGAATGGAAGAAGATCGACTACCATGACAAATATGGGAAACCAATAGCCAGGAATATCTTGTACAGACCTCCAGGACGACCCAGAATTCGCTGGGATGGCAACATTAGACAATTCTTGAAGGACCAATGATTAGATTAGAACCAATCCAGGAGGAAGACCGCCGATTGGTCAGTATAGCGTTCTCTTTGGTAAACTTCTACACCCCAGGGTAGAAGAGGAACGACTAAGTAAGTAATATAAGAAGATGCTGACGTATTATAACGGCCAGCCAAGGTGTGGTTGAAGTTTTGGGTGAATTAGGATCGCAAAGCTGAAAGGGTTATAAACAGTTTGTCTATACATGTTGTAGTGATCATCGCATGCAGGGGTGGGCTGACATATATCTTGGCCCCCGGGCAGTAAATGTCTTGGCTCCTAACCACACATCTAGATTACTAGTTTGCCCCTTACTGCTGTCGGCCGTCCGATACTGCTCGATCGTCCAGTCCGCCTCTTTTTTTTTTTTTTTTCGTACGCCCGCTAATACTCGAGGCGAAATCTCAGGTTATTATTTTTTATGTCTAACCTGACATTTATTTTTACGTGAGTATCCCTTTATTTCTTGTACAGAGACAGGTGTCCCTCGCCATTCAGGCAAATACTCGCCGATTTCGGAGGTACCCATTGCAGCTGGGTCGGCTCAGGAGCCGCCAGTCCCTGGTCGACGACACTCCTTCAAATGTCCTCGCCAGGTCTCGAGTTAATCCAGTCCAAATCCCGGTCGACGAAAAATGCCGTCGCCCGGGTTTGATCCTGTATCACCCGGTCGCCAGAGCGGTGTTGTAACCACTACGCTAGCGCGGCTCCAGTCCGCCTCTGATTTCATGAGTTATTTGTATCCTAGTATCAGTTCTTCATCAACAAACTGTCTATCTTCATTACTGTGTTTCTTGTTGTGTATTATATTGTGTGAATTATGAATTGTGTCCTGTATGTGTGACTGTATTCCTCATTCTGTTTAAAGACTTCTGTAGTAGTCCTCGAAATCTCGTTCTATGTGTTGTTTTGGTGTGATACTGTAACCGCATGGCTTACTACACTACCATTTATACGTGTTAGAATATAGAAGTAACGGACGTAAAGCAAATAAGGCGTTTTCGCACAAAACGCAGGGTCATTAAAGTTCAGTTGGCAGTCACGACGAAGAAAGACAAAGATAGTGCAGTCCCAGGGAAAATATTAAATGCGTGTTTTGAATGCAAAATTGTGTGAAGTGAGAGTTGCTATTTTGGTTTTTTTCCGTTGTTTAGAGATAGAGAGAGAGACGTGTGGAAAAACTCGAAAAGCTGAGAAAACGTGTGCAAATGTAGATATATGTACCGTGTGTAAAAAAGAAAGCATCGTGTGAAAAATTTCGGGAAAAAAGAAGAAATAGCACAAATAGGAGAGAAGTGCGAGAAAGGGCAGTGATTTCAGGATTTATGATTAAAATGATACCATGATTTTGGACTTTTGAGGATTTTACAAATAGTATTAAGTGAACTTCGTCTTTGAGAATATCAAGACAAGTTTTTAAGTAGACAAGTTAGTATATTATTCCATTGGTGTTAAAGTAGGATGTAACCACCGAATGTTAATGCTGAATGTAGGAGGTCAAACCTGGACAGTACAATGTTGTGGTGTATATTTGGGTCACCAAGCATTGAGGCGCTGACAGGGTGTAATGTTGACTCTCTCTCAAACACCATACAGGCTCTCAAGTGCGTAGTGCTCGTAGAAGTGTGTGGGTTGACATGATGTGTGGGTGAGTAGATATCAGATAAGATGGTAGACACGAATGCGTATAGGCTCTTGGACAAGTTCACGATGCACCCACTCAACCACATGTAGAAGTCAGTAAACGTTGGTAATACTGATGACCTTTTCAACAATTTAATACGAGACATACGGTGACATCAACAGCACAGTCAATTGCACAATTGGATCAGGGACATCACACACATGGTATTGGTTGAAAACATCTGGCATCACAAATCTTGATCAGCTCATACATCAGGATGCTAATGACAATGGTCTGTCAATCTACGTTCTGCTCATACTGAAGCTCAGGTACCCCTGACTAAGCGCGTCAGGTACCTCTAGCAAATATGCCGCACGACAAGGGCGGGCTCCCAATTTCTTAACAAAAAGTCTATGGCTCTTCTGGCATCACACGCCAGGTACTTCTTCTGGTGAAGAATATAGGCCGCGAAAGGCGGACCTCTATGGCGACAGAATCAGGCCGCAAGTAGCGGGCCTCTATAACAAGGTAACCTCTGTGTTATTTCTCATAAGCAAGGAATATGCATCAATGCCAAACATACCGCCTGAAAAGCGGGTACCAAACAGTACAATCTTCGCTGGGCTTCTATTCAACAATAAGACGTATAGTCTTGGTTACTGTATGGAGCACAAATAGTAGGCTCTGTCTATCATATCATCTGTGAACTCTACTCAAAAATGTCGCCTCAAAAATATCAATCGTTTTTATGTGCAGACAGCACCTAGTCTGCATATCAAGGCATACGAGAGGAATAAAGTGTACATATTACCTTGGCAGCATCCTAGAAAATCACCAAACACATACACTTGCCATCCTTGGCGTACAGAATAAACTTGGGGAAGAATCACTGACATATCAGTCACACAGAGGACTTCATTTCCCCGTAATAATGGCAGAGAAAATCTCCGGAACTCTTGTCCGTTCAGAAACCCAGGTACAATCCCCAGATCGGAAGTGTCTCTCGATCTGCGCGCAAAAACCTGCGCATGTGTGTAACTGTCTTTTTTTCTTGTTGAGGTGATCACTGGCCCAAGACAGTATACATGTTGTTAGATGTGTAGTGCGAGCGTATGATGAATTGAGTGTGGGTGCGAATGAAGGCGCGAATGTGTTTAGGCTCGTATAGATGTAGATCCTGCAACCCATACTCTCACATGCAGTAATCAAGGATGCTTTGACACTGCAGGCATGTTTCAAGACATTTATTGACGGGAACACACATAATATCAACAGGAACAGTCAGTGTAACAAGGTCATGCTGACCTGACATCGATAGGTATACATTTGGCATTCAAAAAGGTAAACATCAGAATAGACGTGCATGGTCAATAGCAAAGTTCTTCAATAATGACAGTTCGTAACGTTGCCCTTGGCGTCTCTGACTAAACGCGTCAGATGCCTTAGTTACTTTGACACACAGATGCAACTTGGCACTCCCCGCCAATTGCACATATCAGGCTGTAGTATAATAGCCGAAAGCACAGGCCTCGTTCTGACGTCGGCCGTGTACTTCTGTTAAATAGGTTATCATCAACCCTGCAGTAATACTTATTGTAGATAGAAGTTCCGCCAATCTGCGGCTCCCACAATATATCTTCGTCACTGGATTTCTGGACAATATAAGACTAACAGTCTTGGATGGCTACCTCGAGCACAAATATATAAGTTCTGAAATGGCGGATCAGTGAGCTGCTGTTCACCCTAGGTAATCCTTTACATGTTCTGCCACCGAAAAGCGTAATAATGCATAAAGGTCGGTATTACCTGGAAAATGAATCCTCAGAACTAAACAAGGAATTCTGTCGTCATCCCGACGCACAGAGATTCACTGGGGAAAACTGCCATTACAGTTACTTCGAAGATTCTCCCCGAAAAACAATGGACTCTTGGTCCCTTCAGAAAAACAGGACCTCCCGGCTTCCCGGAAGTATATCTCACTCCCGCTTAAAAAACCTTCCCATAGGCCTACGCCGAACTGTCAACCTCTGACCCTAAAGGTCAAACACAATGAATGAATAAACAAGGGAAGACAACCCCTAATCAACCTGACATCGCAGGTAAAGACACAATTATACTTATGATACAAACATAAGCAAATAACTTGACAGATGACTCCGTCGAAAATGACAGCAACATTACTACCACCCCCCTGTAAAAAAAAAAAATGCAATTTTTTTTTTTTTAATATGTTCATGAGCAAGATAGCACCAGTATCACTTCTGTGCTCATGCAAACAATGAACCTAATATCAGGTACAATAGAAGAGGGTACAAATCATCTCTCAACATAGGAGAAAATATTTCCTTTAAGCCAAACAAACTAAGGGATACCATTCAAGAAACCTAAGTTGCTGGCAATACCAATCATATATCAAACATTACTAAATAATATAATCATAGCAATATACAAATGTCAATGCTATTTTAGCAACATATCACTGATGGATGGACAAAATGAAATTTGTTAAATTATCTAAACATCATCCAAATACATTTGTATTACAACATATTATGATATTAAGGACAGACCTAAGTCTGAAAATATATCAGGAAAAACTAGGACACAAGATTTAACTGGAATCATGTGGGCATCTAGACAATATGTCCGCCATCACATTATCCGAACCACGGATAGCTCGCACCGTGAAATGGAAAGGCTGAAGAGCAATAGCATAACGAGTAGATCTCGAGCTCTTCAAATCCTTACTTTGCATAGCCGTAAGAGCTTTTTGGTCGGTTTCCATAAAGAAATGCGCGCCCAGAAGGAACCTTTGTAGCTTAAGAATGGACCAAACCATAGCCAACAATTCACGGTCCAAAACCGAGTAATTCCTTTCTGCCGCATTCAGCTTCCTAGAAATATACATTACAGGATGCAGAGTTCCTGAATATTCCTGCATTAGTGCCGCTCCAATGCCAGTGGAAGAGGCATCACTACGAAGGACAAAAGTCTTATCAATCGTCGGTAGTCTTAAGATAGGATGAGATGAGAACAAATTCTTAACCTGATCCAATGAAGATTGGCATTCTTGGGACCAACGCACCATATTAGGAGAACCTTTTTTCAATAACGTTGAAAGTGGTGCCATAATGGAGGACAGATTCTCAATGAATCTTCCATAGAATTGTATCAATCCCAAGAGACTACGCACTTGCTTTTTTGTCTTCGGAACCGAGATATTTAATATCTTTGAAATGTTTTGGTCCTCTGTCTTCAACAGACCATGACCAACTCGATGACCTAGGAAGGAAATTTCACTAAACCCAACAAAAGCTTTAGAGGGTTTAGCAGTCAAACTATGCTCACGTAGAGTAGATAGCAATTCCTTCAGACCCACATAGTGTTCTTCCCAAGTATCGCTGAAAAGACAGATGTCGTCTAAATATGCAATGACATCTGCACGATCTGATAGAATTCGTCGCATCATGCGTACGAAAGTCGCTGGGGCGTTCATAAGCCCGAAAGGCATAAAATTCCATTGAAACAGACCCCTAGGTGTCGAAAAAGCAGTGAGAGGTTTGGCGTGTTCCGTCAGTGGGACTTGCCAATAACCTTTCGACAAGTCTAGTTTAGTAAAGAATTTAGCTTTAGAAAGTCTAATAAGTAGATCATCTAATAACGGCATAGGTTCAGCATCGAACTTCGTAACTTGATTTAATTTGCGATAATCAACGCAAAGACGTATGTTATTGTCTTTCTTTCGAACAATAACTATCGACGAAGAATAAGCTGAAGTGGATGGTTCAATTATTTGTAGTTGAATCATTTCATCCAATTCTTTCTCGACTTGTGCTTGAAAATGAATAGGTATTGGGTATGGTCTTACTCTGATCGGATTACGATCAGTAAGTATGATGTCATGTTCTATGACATCTGTGTGTCCAGGAATGTCGGTAAGGACATCCTGATATGATTGTAACGTAGAGGATACTTGACGTTGTTCCTCAAAAGACAAGTTGGAAGAGACTGTAACGTCTCTCCACGATTCCGTTGAAGTAAGTGGAATCGCAGGAAGAGGTAAGTTCACGTCAGAAAAAATAGTTTCCTCATCCTGTATAACGGACAGGGATGAGATGTGACCATGTTGAACTGGAGAGTCGTCCGTCGCCTGGAAAATAGGCTGTAAATAGTCTGGACGTTCAATAAACTCTGTTAACATATTTATATGGAAGGTTTTATGCCTTCCATCCACATCGACAATATAGTCGACATCAGAAATTTTCGAGACTATAGTGTATGGACCCTTCCAAGAAATGAGAAGTCTATTCCTCTTGAGGGCAGTAAGACATATGCTTTGTCTCCAGGACAAAGTTGACGTAGGCGTCTTTTCTTATTAGCAAATCGCCTAGCTTTTTCTTTCGCAAATTCGGAAGATGAAGTTGCTAACCTGCACGATTCGATAATCTTTTCTCTAAGAGCTATAACATATTCATATGACGATTGTGTATCATCGTCAATATTATCGGAAGTTATCAAATCGTGTAACAAGGACATTGGCCCGCGCGGTTGCGCGCCAAAGACAAGTTCGAAAGGAGAAAACCCTGTATGCTCGTTGGGAACCTCTCTATAGGCAAAGAGGACTGCAGGTAAAACCCTGTCCCAATCTTCAGGATGATCCTCCGTTATCTTGCCAAGTAAGTTCTTTAGTGTCCTGTTAAGACGTTCTACCAATCCATTGGACATTGGATGATAAATACTACTGAGAGACCTTTTAATGTCTAGCGTAGCCATTACCTGAGACATAACGTCCGAAATTAACTGAGTGCCGTGATCCGACAGTATTTCTCCGGGGAATCCCAGACGAGAAAATACGAGCCAAAGAGCATCAGCGATATCGACAGTTGATATGCTCTTCAGAGGAATAGCCTCTGGCCAACGCGTGCACATGTCCACGCAAGTGAGGATAAATTGGTGTCCTCTGGCTGACTTAATTTTGAACGGACCAATGATGTCTATAGCCATTTTCTGAAACGGCCGAATCGGAATATCTGCAGCCTGAATAGGAGCAGCATGTCTCGGACCCCTAGACTTGACCTCTTGACAAATTTTGCAAGATCGGCAATAAATTCGGATGTCTTTATTCACGAATGGCCAAAAGAAGGACGCAAGGACTCTAGTTTTAGTTCTGGAAAAACCCATGTGTCCAGCACACTGAGAATCGTGTGCATGCCGAAGAATTAAGGCTCTCATACACTTAGGCACAAGAATTTGCGAATGCATAGACTTGTCCGAGTGTTGTACCATTCGTACCAATATACCATTCTTCATAGTAATATACGATTTGTGATTCGTATTTTGATTGGGATCCCCTTTCTTTGCAAGAAGGAAGTATTTCTTCAAAGAAGGATCCTCTTCTTGACGTTTAACAAACGAGTCATGGGAAATCACCAAGTGCTCGTCTTGGCTATCAACTTCATTACTATTATCAGATGAAGTTGGGGGATTAAGAGCTTGAGCTCTTGTCATCACTGCATTGACCGTTTGAATGTTTTCCTTCTTCCCAACTAGAAATTTGTTGCGGGGTGCATTCCTTAACCCCATGAATACGACCGATTATAAGATCCGCAATAGGATTAGGAAGAAGACATGCATGGACATCTCCTGTGAAGAAAGGAGTGTCAATCCTAATAATAGCAGTAGGATAGCTTTCCATAGTACCACCAAATGTAACACATTTGATTGTTTTTCCAGTGGCACAGCAAGGATCTATCAGAGACTCCTTAACCCCGACGGTAGTACATCCCGAATCGAAAAAAAGTACTGAGACTAGCCTATCATTTATTAGACCTTTATGTAAGATGAGAGATCCTCTCCCATCATGCGCAACTGTAGCAGGTAGAGCAGGAAGAGGGTGACCACAACTTAGCGTAGATACAGTTGATGAGTCAAACAATGTTAAGCATTGGGGGCATTCAGTTGCTCTCCCAAAATCGAAAGCACAACCAGTGATAGCCCTAGAGTTACCACTATCATTTACTGTATTACAGGCTCCATCAAACTCTTGTTGCGCAGAGTTTGCCTGTTGGTAAGGTCTTTTCTTGTTAAACCTAGGTCTACCTCGATTATCATTTCCCCTGTAATTATTTCGACTATCATTTCCCCTGTAATTGTTATCATATTGCCTATTGTAATCATCATTCCGGTTTGAATCCCGGTTTCTAAATTCACCATCGTCATAATCTTGACGTCGAGAATGATTACCTCGAAAATTTGAATAGTTATTATTTGGATAGCCTTTGCGAAAGTGTCTCAAATTATTACCACTAAAATTACGAGAACTACCATCTTGTCTCCACTGCATAGACGAAGAACCATCATGTGTTGGATTACTCCGCTTCTGAGTGTAATTTTGATTACTTCCCCTATTCCAATTTTGTTGAGCACCCTGAAATTTTTTTCTGAAATTAGGGCCATATGGTGTTGCCGAAGCAGCTGGCAACCCTTCTTTCACTTTAGAATTGCTAACTGTAGCATGGGGATGTGCTGTGGCATACTGACAACAGTATTCCTCCATTTCTTTTAAGTTTTTAGGCTTACGCTCATGAAGGAATGCAAGAAAAGAATCATTAACAGATGACAAAACCTTATCTCGCAATAATAAGTCCATTAGACCTTCATATGTTTTCTCAATCTGAGACAACTCAACCCATCGTGTAAATGTACGACGTATCTTTGTAACAAAATCAGAGAAATCTACTCCATTTTCTGGCAACATTGTCCTAAAACGAAGACGATAGTCTTCTTGTTTTAGTTGATATTTTTTTAGTAATGCTGCCCTGACAACATCATAATTAGTCCTCTCATGTTCGTCTATTGTCATAAGAGTAGTCACTGTGTCACCTGTAAAAAATGGCATCAGTTGTTCAACATATTTTTCCTTTTTTATGTTATGCGTATCGCACAAAAATTGGAATCTATCTAGATAATCTGCTACGTCATCCTTTAAAGGATTGAAATGAGGCAATTTAATCCTACTAACAAACTCCCTTGTCGTACTCGAAGTTGTTTGCTGAGCACCCGTACTCGCCAATTTCAATTTCTCTAACTCCAAAGTTGCGAGTTTTTCATCAAGTTCCATCTTCTGTTTTCTTTCCTCATGTTCCATTTTTCTGATTTCAGCCTCAGCTTGAGCTTTCCTCTCCTCTGCCGCAGCTTCTTTGTCTAATTTCTTCTGTTCCGCAGCAGCTTCTTTGTCTAATCTCTTTTGTTCAGCTTCTTTGTCTAATCTCTTTTGTTCAGCTTCAAATCTCCTTTCCTCCATCTGCATCTGCAATTTCTTTTGTTCAGCAGCAATATCAGCTTCTCTTTCTAATCTTTTCTCTTCAGCCTGAGCTTTTTTCTCTTCTGCAGCTAATGCTTTGTCATACTGAGCAACAGCCCATTGTTCTAACTGTTGACCAGTCTTATCAAGGGCTCTCCCTTGTGTAATAAAGTAGTCCAATGTAGACATCTTGTCTACTGAGATCAGAAACCTGAAAAAAAATTAAATAAATTACCTTATCCCACTTCAATGGGAGACAAGTCTGAAATGCTAGACTTGTATACTCACTTCACTTTATTTTACTGTCTTAGTCTTAGACAAAGACTTTGTATGTTCCTCTTGTTTATAATGTACCCAAAAAATCACTTGAGTACCTGTGGAAAAAAAAAATTCCCTTATATCCCACTCACTATGGGCACAAGTCTTTTTTATAAAGAACTTGAATATGTATTTCACCTTGTCTCAATCTTTGTAGATAACAAGTCTTTTATCAAAGAACTTGTATAAATATCTTATATAATATTATTTAACAAACTCTATATGAAGAGTCTACCTTATCAATAATATCAAAACATGACCAAGTATGTGTATGTAGACTGTGCATGACAGTAATGTAGTACAACCAAAAAAAAAAAATACAAAGACAAAAATACAAAACAATACAAATGGCAACACTGTTTTAACCAAAAATGTGTAGAGAAATACACAAGAAAGGAGAGACCTACAGAATACAAACAAAACAAATCGACAATCAAAACTGAAAAACAGACAAAATATTAAAAAAACAACGTTAAGTACAATTACATCACAGCTAACATCAATAGCGACCAATTGTCACTAGCAAATTTCCAAATTAAGAAAATTTGCACCTACAGAACGCTTACAGTAAGCCTCGATCAAGTGGCATATTTACCGTAAGACCCACCAACCGAAAAACCCGCAGAAAAATACACAAAAACAGTAGAAGTAACATAAACATATAGCAATCAATTTCAATGTGTTGCAGAACAAGTTCAGTCACAGCTGAAACTAAAATAAATTCCTTGCTCCTTGCGAACACAGAAACGAAATGTCAAACGCGCACTGAACGTCAAATCCACTGTAACATAAAGTGGTATTTACGAACCAAAGTTACTATGACCTTCTCAAATTACGCCTTGCACATTGAATGTTTACAATTTCCACGTACTGTTTACAGACACTTGACCTCCAACAATGTAGCTTGAATGCTCTGACCTAGAAAAGTCTGTTGTTGAATGAAACGTGTAACAACCAGCAGTACTGTTTACAATAGGAACCCGCCTTCTATGCAGTTATGGTCCACGTAGCAAATGCCTAGTAGTTAACTTCAGTACATGTCTTGTTATGCTTTATGTAGCATTATAATATAAATGCTCGTACTGTTTATTTGGGTCAACCGTTGATGACCTATATCTGTCCTGTTGTAGCCAAAACTTGCAAGTGTAGAATTAGCGCTGTGTGTTACGGCTGTCCCGTGTGTAGCTTAGACCCACAGATCAGAAGTGTAATGTGTACTTGTCCTTCTTGTAACTTTCTCGACAAAACTGGAGACATCATACATGTAACAGCCAACCAGGAATGTAAATTTCTGGATCCATAAATGTCAACAATAATGTCAAATGCTCGCTCTGTTCTTTTTAAACCCACAGATCTGGTCCATCAGAAATGTAAGTTTCTAGGCCACATTGGCGACAAGAAATGTATCATAAGAGCCCACGTAACTGGTCCACCAGAAATGTAACTGTCTTTTTTTCTTGTTGAGGTGATCACTGGCCCAAGACAGTATACATGTTGTTAGATGTGTAGTGCGAGCGTATGATGAATTGAGTGTGGGTGCGAATGAAGGCGCGAATGTGTTTAGGCTCGTATAGATGTAGATCCTGCAACCCATACTCTCACATGCAGTAATCAAGGATGCTTTGACACTGCAGGCATGTTTCAAGACATTTATTGACGGGAACACACATAATATCAACAGGAACAGTCAGTGTAACAAGGTCATGCTGACCTGACATCGATAGGTATACATTTGGCATTCAAAAAGGTAAACATCAGAATAGACGTGCATGGTCAATAGCAAAGTTCTTCAATAATGACAGTTCGTAACGTCGCCCTTGGCGTCTCTGACTAAACGCGTCAGATGCCTTAGTTACTTTGACACACAGGTGCAACTTGGCACTCCCCGCCAATTGCACATATCAGGCTGTAGTATAATAGCCGAAAGCACAGGCCTCGTTCTGACGTCGGCCGTGTACTTCTGTTAAATAGGTTATCATCAACCCTGCAGTAATACTTATTGTAGATAGAAGTTCCGCCAATCTGCGGCTCCCACAATATATCTTCGTCACTGGATTTCTGGACAATATAAGACTAACAGTCTTGGATGGCTACCTCGAGCACAAATATATAAGTTCTGAAATGGCGGATCAGTGAGCTGCTGTTCACCCTAGGTAATCCTTTACATGTTCTGCCACCGAAAAGCGTAATAATGCATAAAGGTCGGTATTACCTGGAAAATGAATCCTCAGAACTAAACAAGGAATTCTGTCGTCATCCCGACGCACAGAGATTCACTGGGGAAAACTGCCATTACAGTTACTTCGAAGATTCTCCCCGAAAAACAATGGACTCTTGGTCCCTTCAGAAAAAAACAGGACCTCCCGGCTTCCCGGAAGTATATCTCACTCCCGCTTAAAAAACCTTCCCATAGGCCTACGCCGAACTGTCAACCTCTGACCCTAAAGGTCAAACACAATGAATGAATAAACAAGGGAAGACAACCCCTAATCAACCTGACATCGCAGGTAAAGACACAATTATACTTATGATACAAACATAAGCAAATAACTTGACAGATGACTCCGTCGAAAATGACAGCAACAATGTGCCATAAGCACAGTCCTGAGTAAAGCTAATACAGACCAGGGCGTTTCCCCGAAACAAGAGGCACAACCGCTCCTTATATGGTCATGTGAATAGCGACTTAGGACATGACAACTATTTAAGACATTTCCCCGAAACAGGTCAACATCGATCCTTATAAGGATAGGGAATAAGACAAGGGGAAGATAACCACTAATCAAACCTGTCACTGAAAAGTTAATAGACAGTTCTCTCTCTTAGACCATCAAAAAGTATCAAACAGGTTGACGTCTATAATACAGGCAAAAATGACAGTAACAGATTACCGCTCCCCCCGGGGAAAAAAATGAAACACTTTTTTTTGAAGTCCATCAATGAGCAATATACAACAAGCTCATAACGCATGAATGATGCGCCGATGAAAGGATCAACATAAATATAACGCCATAATGTCGGGCTCAATCGACGCACAATAGAGCGTCTGGTGAGAACAAAAGATATCTCACAAGGTAAGAGAAACTATTTTCTCCAAGTACAAACATATCCGGGGAGGTGCCACCAAAGAACCCTAAGGTGCTGGCAAATGTTACAATGCTAACAAAAATTATATACATATATCAAAAGTACAATATCATCATATGTAGCAATGATGAATGTCAATACAACGAGAAGACATTCAACATAGTAATCTCTCGAAGTATAAAAATATAATGTCTTTTCATACAATTATGACTATACAAGTATACAATATATAAACTACTAGGAGATAACATCCGTAGTTAAAGACGACACTCCATTCAGGAGGGCGCTTGAAAGAAGCGTCCACGGGGTAAGCATGGACGTCATGAGGCATCAACATAACTCTTTATAGGTACTCCAATGCATAGCACTGGTTCGCTGAGAAAAATACAAATGACACTCTCGTAGAATGTTATAATGTACTATAATCACTACTACTTTTCTAAGTATTAAATGTGGCCGTATTAATTTCCGACCTTTATATCGTGATAACCAAACCTTCCTCTGTTATACCAAAGACGGTAACAGAGAAAGAAATCAGTCGATTTATAACCATGAATTCAAGTAAGGTGACAACGAATGTGCTAATAGAAAGTTATTGTAAGGTACTGTCATAAATCTAGACGTATATCAGGAAGTATTATGTCATGTTCAATGACAGATGTGTGTCCAGGAATGTCCGTGAGAACATCCTGAAATGTTTGTAACACGGAAGAGACTTGTAGCTGTTCCTCAGTAGATAATTTTGGAGAAACAGTAACATTTTTCCATGATTCCGTAGTATGAAGTGGAATCATCGGAAGAGGAAGATTAACGCCCGAGAAAGTAGATTCTTCATCCTGTATAACCGACAGAGATGAGTAATGACCATGTGGGACTGGAGTATCGTTCGTCGCCTGAAAGATAGGCTGCAGGTACTCTGGACGTTCATGATATTCTGTAAGCATGTTTATATGAAAGGTTTTATGCTTTCCCTCTATATCGACAACATAGTCGACATCAGAAATTTTAGAGACAATCATAAAAGGACCTTTCCATCCAATGAGAAGTCTATTTTCCCTGGAAGGGAGTAATACAAATGCTTTGTCGCCAGGACAAAGTTGTCGTAGGCATCTATTTTTATTTGCGAATTGCCTTGCCTTTTCTTTAGCAAATTCAGATGCAGAAGTTGCTAATCTGCATGCTTCAATGATTCTCTGCCTGAGAGCAATGACATATTCATACGAAGATTGTGTGTCATCACTGATATCATCGGCAGTTATAAGATCGTGAAGCAACGACATGGGACCGCGCGGTCGCGCGCCAAAGACAAGCTCAAATGGAGAGAACCCCGTATGTTCATTAGGAACCTCTCTATATGCGAAGAGAGCCGCGGGTAAGACTGTCCCAATCCTGAGGATGATCCTCAGTTATCTTCCCAAGTAACTTTTTGAGGGTTCTATTCAGACGTTCGACTAACCCATTAGACATTGGATGATAGATACTACTCAGAGACCTTTCAATATTAAGAGTAGACATCACTTGTGACATAGTGTCAGATATTAGTTGGGTGCCATGGTCTGACAAGATTTCTTTGGGAAATCCCAGACGAGAAAATATCTGCCAAAGAGCATCTGCAACATCGGCAGTAGAAATGCTCTTAAGAGGTATAGCCTCTGGCCAGCGTGTACACATGTCAACGCATGTAAGAATAAATATGTATCCTCTGACTGATCTGATTTTAAAAGGGCCAATAATGTCTATCGCCATTTTTTGAAAAGGACGAATAGGAATGTCCGCAGCCTGGATCGGTGCTGCATGGCGTGGACCTTTCGACTTGACCTCTTGACATACTTTGCATGAGCGACAATAAACACGTATATCTCTATTTACATATGGCCAAACGAAAGCCGCAAGAACTCTCGACTTAGTACGTGAAAATCCCATATGACCAGCGCTTTGGGAGTCGTGAGCATGTTGCAGAATTCGAACTCTCATACTTTTAGGTACAAGAATTTGCGAATGCATAGACGTGTCTGAGTGTTGTACCATACGCACTAGTACACCATTCTTTATAGTGATCCAGGATTTGCGATTTGTATTCTGATTTGGATCACCATTTTTAACAAGAAGGAAGAATTTTTTCAAAGAAGTGTCCTCTTGTTGAAGTTTTATAAAAGAGTCACACGAAATCACCGAATGATCATCTTGATTAAGTACTTCATCACTTTCGGTCGATGAAGTCTGAGGCATATTCTGAGCCTGTGCTCTTGTGACAACTGCATTAGCAGCTTGAATATTTTGTTCTTCCCAAGCAGCAATCTGCTGCGGGGTACACTCCTTAACCCCATGTATACGCCCGATGATAAGATCCGCAATAGGATTCGGTAGCAAACACGCGTGGACATCTCCCGTAAAGAAGGCAGTGGCTATGTGGATGATAGCAGTCGAATACTTTTCTGCTGTGCCACCAAATGTCACACATTTGACCACTTTTCCAGTGGCACAGGAAGGATCTATAAGAGATTGTTTAACCCCAATAGTAGTGCATCTAGAATCAAAGAGAACTGAGACTGGATTATTATTCACTAGACCTCTATGTAGGATAAGAGATTGTCGTAGATTTTTGATAGGAGAATTAAGACTTGGGGTTGGTCCCTTCTGAATAGGTTGGAATGAGTGATAGTCACAGTGTGAGATAGAAATACAAAATAGATTTCCACGAGTGAGGTGGTGGAATGGTGATAGAGGCTGTCTCTGAGAGCGGGAAATCTTCTCTCTCTCACCTATCTTCTACGACAGATCTAAAGTAGTCAGACAGTCTAACACATATACATTAAATATATCTATATCCACTCACGTGCATGCACATTCAAGTGACGACAGGTAGACACACAGACGTGGGAAACTATAACAAATGATTATATAGATATTTAGAACGAGCTGACCAACATGCTGATTAATTTATTGTTCAGTTTATTTATCATTTGTAAACTTACGTCACAACATATAAAATTACATTTTAAAAAAGCATATACACAAAGTCATAAACAAATCAAGGAATGCTACAAGAACTGGTAGACCCACAGTGATAATCTTCCCTCGATGGATAGCCCACAGTCCCGTTAGGAGAAAGATGATAACACAAAGAGTCCCCGATACATATGATTAAGTCTAAGAGTTTTCCCTGTTTAAGGTATGAACAGACCTGATACTATAAACTAGTTTAAGGAAAAATATTGTTAGCAACACAACCTTGCATGAAGAAAGTTATGACAGCAAATAGGTGTCAAAATACAGCGGTGAAATAATACTCAGACTTGCGTTCCCTCTTATTCATTCAACCGTGGCCACGTGTACACATTTATACTTACAGCTTTGATCGCTGCCTCTGGGAACATAATAAATTCTAGGACCTTCACACAGACCCGTAAATGCAGCCTCGACCAAGAAATCCCCAGTTCCAACAAGACGTACTGAATTCTCTTTCTCAGGGAACGATTCCTTGGGTGTTCTTATTTTTCGGATGTCTGTTTAGTCACATAAAATTTGTCCAGGCACGAAAGTTAGCTGCGCACAATGTCACTAGCTTTGGTTTCTAGAATTAAGGAATGTCAGATCGGTGTCTACTTTCAGGAAGGGACTATATTTGGTCACCACAATACTAGTCAAAAACTCTGTCGGAATGTTACTGATATTTTGCTTGCCACAACGGGCTGAACTGTACTGAAGAGTTATTCTGGAAGAATTAATTCTGGCGCGAAGGCCTCTTACTTCATTTAACTGTTAAAGTTCAGGTAATGAAAGTGATTAGTTTCTTCACAAATAATGTTCACGTACTAGAACGCTGGCAAAGTTGGGTACCACAGTTTCACTTTATAAATATGGAAAGAACACATATCAAATAATTTACATATATGTACTCAATATAACTTACATTTTTAAACTGCAAGCATACCGCTTGACTTATCATTTAAATTAACGTGACGTAAGTTATATTTAAAAATCAGCAATCCTCATGAATTAGGAACACGTGCGTATTCCGTCACCATTCATGAGGCTTCTAGCATTTATACGTTAGTTTAGAAAATATTGTTCTCGTCTGATTATTTAGCAGTAAAATTAACTTCATTATAGCTACATTGTTGTTTAAGCTAGAAATTATAATTTATTCTGCTTTCCACTGAAACACGTCACTAGAAAATAATGCAGACTATATAAATTTGGCACTCTGCACAAAATCTAACTAGTGAAATATGAAATAAGCGACTTAACACTTTAAACACTTCACAAAATACTAGAATATAATATATAATATTTTACCTCACACAGAACTACAGGTAGTCGCACAACTTAAGAATTATACGCTTATATTTATGGAAGTCTAGAAGTTCGACAAATTGTCGAAACAAACTGAGAACTTCGCTATACAGCTTATACTGTTCCGAGCAACCTGTCTACTGCGAATCTAGAGGACTGAATGAAAATAAAGTTTAACATTCTGGTTATATCTATTACCAGACAAAGAGGTAATCGTTTAATTTCACTAAACGAAATAATCCCCCTTTCCGTCTATATCACTTACGTAACTGTCATAAACTGCCACTTTCTGACCGAGAGGGCGCGTGTCAGTTGCGAATCTCAGACAACTTGTCTGCAATGCAGGGGCAGTTTTTGCACCTACGTTTAACAAACTGACCGAGAAACGTGCGTGTCAATTGCAAAGGTAGACAACTTGTCTGAAATGCAGGGCAGTTTTCACACTTCAAGCTGACCATGGCCCACCATGAGTGTTGTGGCGGGTGAAAATGCAGACAAATTTGTCGCCTATATGTCTGGCGAAACGAGTATACACGGTGTATTTCGTCAATCTCACGCCAAATCGTCTGGTCCTACGTCTGAGTATGAACCATAATCGCACCTCTCGTCAAACTGCGCGAATGACATCTACTTAATCAAGTTTCTCGTTTCGTCAGCGATGAAATGCGTTTCTAAATGAGAAACGAAACTAGCGAAAGTGAGAATGGCAAAATAGTAATGTATTTTAGTCGCAAACGAACGAATGCGAAAAAACACAGGAAAAAGGATAAGAGCGACAATAATTAGAGAACACGGGTGGAAGAAAAGAGGAGGAAAATATAGAAAATTCAATGAACATAACTCTCCGTGACAGAGATCCTCTCCCGTCATGCGCTGCTCGGCAGGAAGAGCGGGTAGAGGATGACCAGAACTCAAGGTAGATATGGTAGTAGGTTCGAATAGTGTTGTGCATTGGGGGCATTGAGATGCTCTCCCAAAATCGAAAGCAGAACAAGTGATAGCACTAGAGTTAGCTTTATTATTGTTCGATTCATTACTATCTACTTGTGACTCTTGTTGAGCACAGTTAGCATGATGACATGATCTATTATTGTTGTGTTGCCATCTACCGCGATTATTATTTCCTCTGGAATTATTGTTATTTGACCTATTGTAATTATTGTTTTGGTTTGAACCGCAGTTTTCACAGTTGTGATTGTCATTTTCTCCTTGATGAGAATATCTTTTAGATTTGTTTTGTTGTCTCCGTGAATAATTATGATATGTTGGATAGTCTTTATTGTGGCTACCCCTGCGAAAGTTTCCGAAATTTCTGGAACCAAAATTACGAGGACTGTCAGCTCGTCTCCAGTTCTTTGAAGAAGAACCTTTACAGGATGGATCGAATTGATCCTGTCCGATGTTACGACTACTCTTCCTATCAAAGTTGCGTTGAGCACCTTGAGATTTAGCATGAAAATTAGGACCATATGGTGCCGCCGAAGTTACCGGCAAACCTTCTTTAACTTTAGAATTGCTAATCGTTTGTTGTGGGTGCGCAGTGACTTACTGGCAACAATATTGTTCCATGTCTTTAGATTTACGTTCATGTATAAACGCAAGAAAATACTCATTAACTGATGACATTACTTTGTCTCTAAGTAACAAGTCCATAAGTGCTTCATATGTGTGTTCAGTCTTAGACAGCTCAATCCATCGTGAGAAAGTAAGACGTATCTTTGTAATAAAGTCAGATAACTCTACCCCAGTTTCTGGTAACATCGTCTTAAAACGAAGACGATAATCGTCTTCTTTAAGTTGATATCTCTTTAATAAGGCTGCTCTGACAACTTCATAGTTAGTCTTATCAGGTTCTTCTATTGCCATTATAGTATTTAATGGTTCACCTGTAAGGATTTCCAACAGTTGTCCGACATATTGCTCCTTATCTACCTTATGCGATACGCATGTAAGTTCAAATCTATCAAGATAGAACGTTATGTCGTCCCTTGCAGTGTTCAAAGGAGGTAATTTTACTTTATAAGTATTAGCATTTGTCTTACTAGAAGTTGCTTGAGAATTACCCATATTCATCAATTTTAATTTCTCCAGCTCCAAAGCTAAAATTTTCTCCTCATGTTCCATTTTTTGTTTTTCAGCTTGAAGTTTTTTCTCTTCAAACTCTCTTTGCTGCTGAAATTTTCTCTCTTCAGCTTCTCTTTCCAATCTTTTCTCCTCAGCTTTTTGTTTTTTCTCTTCGGCCTTCTGTTTATCCACCTCTAATTTCTGCGCCTTGTCGTATTGAGTAATTGCAACTTCTTCTAATTTCTTATCAGTTTTTCCCAGGGCTTTCCCTTGCTCAATAAAGTAATCTAATGTCGACATTCTGTCTAATAATGTGCTATCAATACCTCTGAAATAATAACACTTTTATCCCAATCTCAGTGTGAGACAAGTCTTTGTCAAAGACCTTGTATAATTACCTTTTCTATATATAATAATATCACCATTAATCACTTATATATCTAAAGTGCATCATATTAATAATAGTGAATGACCAAGTATATATATAGACTGTGTATGACAACAATGCATAACTTTAATGAACACAAAGACAAGCATATAGAACAACCGAAAACGTTCGCAGAGGTCAAATAAACAATAAAGCGAAACTAAAGGAAAATGTTACAAAGGTCGTGCTGATAACGCGAATGTCGTGGGTTCGATCCCCACACTGGCTACCAGAATGTTAAAGTAGGATGTAGCCACCGAATGTTAATGCTGAATGTAGGAGGTCAAACCTGGACAGTACAATGTTGTGGTGTATATTTGGGTCACCAAGCGTTGAGGCGCTGACAGGGTGTAATGTTGACTCTCTCTCAAACACCATACAGGCTCTCAAGTGCGTAGTGCTCGTAGAAGTGTGTGGGTTGACATGATGTGTGGGTGAGTAGATATCAGATAAGATGGTAGACACGAATGCGTATAGGCTCTTGGACAAGATCACGATGCACCCACTCAACCACATGTAGAAGTCAGTAAACGTTGGTAATACTGATGATCTTTTCAACAATTTAATACGAGACATACGGTGACATCAACAGCACAGTCAATTGCACATGGATCAGCGACATCACATACATGGTAATGGTTGAAAACATCTGGCATCACAAATCTTGATCAGCTCATACATCAGGATGCTAATGACAATGGTCTGTCAATCTACGTTCTGCTCATACGGAAGCTCAGGTACCCCTGACTAAGCGCGTCAGGTACCTCTAGCAAATATGCCGCACGACAAGGGCGGGCTCCCAATTTCTTAACAAAAAGTCTATGGCTCTTCTGGCATCACACGCCAGGTACTTCTTCTGGTGAAGAATATAGGCCGCGAAAGGCGGGCCTCTATGGCGACAGAATCAGGCCGCAAGTAGCGGGCCTCTATAACAAGGTAACCTCTGTGTTATTTCTCATAAGCAAGGCATATCCATCTATGCCAAACATACCACCTGAATAGCGGGTACCAAACAGTACAATCTTCGCTGGGCTTCTATTCTACAATAAGACGTATAGTCTTGGTTTCTGTATGGAGCACAAATAGTAGGCTCTGTCTATCATATCATCTGTGAACTCTACTCAAAAATGTCGCCTCAAAAATATCAATCGTTCTTATTTGCAGACAGCACATAGTCTGCATATCAAGGCATACGAGAGGATTAAAGTGTACATATTACCTTGGCAGCTGTGGTGGATTTGGTGTTATATATGTTATTATTTAATATTATTTGTTTACCAAGTGAGGTCAGCTGTGAAGGCCCCTGAGTTTAGTAGTTGATGGTTAAGTATTTTCAGGGAACCTAGCTGCTACCACCCTATGATCTCACTTGGCTCTATATTTTTATTTATTAGTTATGTGACTACGTCTAAGTGTCTAGGGCACGGCTGTTTGCTAGCGATCTTTTAGTTGTTTCCCCTTTTCCCCTGACTGCGCTATTTATTGCTATCGTGACAGAGGTCACGTGGTAACTTCCTAACTGGAAAAAAGGTGGCAGATTTTACTTTTGATAGGGCTTAATTAATGTTTTTAGGCTACTTTATTAATATAAATACCGGCTTTAATTTTGCGTAAAGCTAGACTAGAAATGTTAGAGTACATTTTAGAACAAGAAGAAACATTTTATCACAATTATAACAGAAGATATAATAGTCTGAAATCGTGTAAAATTTACGTTTTTTTTATATTTTGTTATGGTTTGTTTCTAATGCAATTTAGACTAAAACGGTCACAATCAACATGCATAACAAATTACAGAAATCAAAAGTAGAAAACCTGCAGAAAATGGATATCAAAGTTTTGTTTTGGTTTCATGCGTTAAACATTAATTATTGAAACATTAAATTGCAAATCCACATTTATTACCTTAAAATAACACACCAAATTGTCCCCAAAACATGAGAGCTAACAATTATCTCTCAATCATACATTACGATGGTCATGTAAAAACGAGTATGGTCATGAGTAAAACGAAATGTTCAATTTAATAGATAAATAGGTGTATTTAATAAATACATCTATTAAATGATTTCCACACTCTGTTAATTTTGTCACTCTCACGCAACAACTGCCATAATTTGCTCTAGCCCCAAAATTTCGCTCAATTATCATTCACACTTCCTTTTTTTAATAAGAGGAATCTGTACATTCACAGATGGAGAAATTTGTAACAAATGAATTTCCATTATAAATTTTAATTGTGAAGTTATATTTTTAATACCGCTGGAGCGTCTTTCAATTTTGGAAATAGTGAAATGTATAAATTCTCATCTCATGTGCCTGCTGCAGGTCTAGTGAGTCAGTTGATGTTTCAACAATATGTTTCCTAACAATGTGGAGAAATTGAGATCGCTTACGTTTTGTTGGCGTTCTGGTGACTGATGTTTCTCTTCTATGTTTAATTAGTTTTTGTAGTACAATAGGCTGTCCTCTGGATTTGCATTTTATGATATTATTTTTTTGCTGTTTCTAGTTTTTTTTCTAACAATGGATGTGAATAGGGGTTCTTCCTTTTGTGTTAGTGGTTGTGAAGGTGGCTTAGCAAGTAACTGTTGTACTGTGATGTCGCTTTTGAAGACAGGCGAGGTGGATGTACTTGTCGTATGTATAACTGACTTGGTAAGTGTAGATGTGGCAACAAAAACTGGCATGCTAGGGTGAGTAGTGTTATCCACCTCCAAATGAATAATGGTATCGCCTTTAATGTGAGCTGACACATCAACCTCCAGTTGAACAATATCATCACTAATGTGGGCAGGCACATCAACCTCCTACTGTACAGAGCTATCCTGACTACAGCTAACTGACTGACTACAGCTAACTGACTGACTACAACTAACTGACTGACTACAACTAACTGACTGACTACAGCTAAATGACTGACTAGACATGGAGGGGTCAGAAAGAACATCACAGGGGATAGAGCAGCTTTGTGTTTTTAAAACACCAAAAGATGTCTTTGCAACATAATTGCACAGTTGACATTCACTTATAGTTAAATTATGGTCATAGTCTTTCCAGATGTGCTGACTGTTTTCCGATAGTAACTTGGCTGTTTCAAGACACTTCTCATTATGCTTCCTTTTTGAGTTTTGTATTCGTAAGTAACACTTCTTACAAAATATAGTCGAATGCTGTGTGGGTTTATCATCTGATACGTTAATTCCAAACACAAAGAACAGATCATTAACGTAATTAGAACAGTTCAGTGCTTTCTGAATTGAACGTGTTGTTTCGGAAGTTAATGCTCTCTTGCCACAGGCTCTGCACAGTGCACTGGCACAATTCATATGATGCAAAACAGTATGTTCTATTTAGTTGTTATTTAGTATAGTTTACTTGTGTATGTATAAAGATAAAGGAATATTTGGGACTATCAAGCCTAACACCAGGATGTAGAATGCTTTATCTTTGAATGAAAGAAGATATAACAACAGTTATTTAGAATTCTTTGGCAGCCGTCGTGTGCACAGGATTGTCTACCAAAGAACACTAATGGAACAGTCCTTATCTCACACACAATTAAAAAAAAAAAATTCATATTATAAATACAAGATTAACAAGACTTGAAAGATAGATCAAAGTATGTGGAAGTAATCTATCTATAGCTTTACATGTTTTCTGACGCTTATATACGTAGCTAAATATCATTATAAATGAATGGGCCGATTTTTAGATATTAAATTAATAAAAAGATTACTTATTTTATGAATTTCCTCAAATGATGACGCTGTTTTCAAAAGTCTGTAACTCCGTCAAAACTAATTTCAAACAAATAAAAATGCAATCAGAAATAGAGCAGAGAACAAAGTTATAGTACACAAAAGAATTTTAGCGCTGTGTTTATCCAGAACGAGTGTGTAATGATTTATATTTTACTGATTTTACACACACATCAGCTGATTTTCCCCGCCAAAAACTTAAATAGTCTTTTACGGTGCACACGAAAATTTTATACCCGGTGTCAGAATTCCGGTCACCGAAACAAAAAAAGAGCGCTCTGGTATAGGGCACAAACAGCCGTGAAGGTAATGAAGATATAATGCAGTCTAAGTCAAATCAATACGGATACACTTTAATTCTATCACATAAATAGGATTGGGTCAATACAACAACCACATACAGACTAACACTCTATGATATATCTTACAGAAGTCTGTGGCTGAATATTATGTAATAGGCTATATTACAATTTTATTTGCCCTGATTCAGAATTTTCTGAGTCAGGACCAACAACAAAATGAAAATTATGGTTTTATTTACATAAAATTAAATACCACAATGGATCTTCTGTCCATATAAAGCAATATTACAATCTAATTATATTTAGGTATTACTATAGACTAAGTTAACACTGGTAATTAATGGTGGGTTGGGGTATTTTCATCATACCCTCTCTTTTCTCTATCTCTTGTGGAATGTTTATTCAACAGTCTATTATTTTATTGATTATGTTTTAATACAAGTGGATGAACTTTTAGTGCCGACACAATGGCACTTATCTTTCTGTTGGTAGTAGTTATGATGCTGACAATCTCCTATATTTCATGGGTTGATTCGTGGTAGACAGCGTGTACCAGCAAAAATTTCAACCGAATGACCAATCTGACACAGTCCCTGGTGTAGTGTGGTAGACAGCGTGTACCAGCAAAAATTTCAAATTCTCTCACGAAGATAAATACACCAGGGTTCTGGCACTAGCTTAGTACCAGAACAAAAACCCTGAAACAAGGTTATGATTCTTTATAACACATCTACAATATCATTCCACAAGTAATAGATGGTATAATTCAATAAAAAGAAAAGGGTCAGATCCCTCTGACCAACCCATTTCAACCATTTTCATCTGAGATAACAACTCATACCAGTGCTCCTATTCTTCTCCCTAATGGCTACAACGCCTCTGACACTTCAACAATGATCCTCTCCCATAGGATAATGTGGGTTAGCCTTCCCACTGGTAACTGTGGAAATCATTTGAAGTTATACAACTCATGTAAGTTTTACTGCGTGTGAGCAACCCCATAGGCCCTGCATAAGTCTGCTAGGGGACCTATGTACTTAGTCGCAAAACATTCCCAATAAAGCAGTATCTTATACACCAAATTTTTGTAATAACAAGGTTAATAAATTCGTTCTTACCACAATTCAATGGAAATATCACAAACATACGTTGACTGGCATTAGCATTAATATAAAAGTTCAGCTTTGCCCTCGTCCAGACTGCCAAGGTTTTTTATTTCACTCTTAGCACTGCTGTTCTCAACGCAGCTTGCATACTAACAGTTTTGTATCAAATGGCGACAAGCCTTGGAAGCTTTTTGCCAATATCACTAGACTGGCCCAATCACAGCGAGGGTCTAGCTATTCAATTCAAATTTGAAAAAACAAAACTCCAAACATACTAGGAGTGAGCCTGCAAAATATATTTAGCTTTTTGGGCCAACCAATACCCTCCTTCCTATACTCCTATACTAACCAATCGGATTTGAATCACTCTAATGCCTTTTTTTTAAACTTGCGTCCCCAAATAATGTTATAAATAGAATGAGCAAAAACAACAGTCCGTCCGTCTTACCGTTCGTAGATACATATAGTATTATTTCAATATCTTGGTTAATAATTGGGCTACCATGTATATTAAAACATATTATTGATCAGGAGATTCTAAGCTATCCATATATATGATTTTTATGGCTATATTCATTGTCGTTTGGATTTTCATATTCGTCACTGTTAGTCGTCAATTACATACTTTTCCATAAGTCGGCCATCTCCCCCCCCCCCCCCCCCCTTCTCTATCATTTTTATTCAAAATAAAACAACTTGTTTGGGTTACGTCAGAAATACACTACTACGCAGGAAATGAGAGCTGACTGTGTGTGTGTATATACATTTCAACTGCGAGAATATAGTACGATGCATGCGTGGGGCTTTGCGTCTTGTTTTTCAAATCTGCTAAAGGCAATACTGTCGCGCGCTCATTACAATTTGGCGTTTCAAAACCCAAACGCGTGACAATGGTAGCATTTCTTCATTTCATCAAATTCGTCCTTCCATATCATCCACCTTTTCCAAATTGTCGTTTGGCCACAAACATCCCCCCTACCCCGTCCCCCCCCCCCTAAACATGTTAGTCTATTTGGGATTTTATTCACCATTTCGTTACATTAAAGTCGGCCATCTCCCCCCCCCCCCCCCCCTTCTGACTGTTGGTCAAATTACTTGTTAGAAACGGTTAAGTCAGAAATACACTACTAGGCAGGAAATGAGAGCTGACTGTGTGTGTGTATATACATTTCAACTGCGAGAGAATATAGTACGATGCATGCGTGGGGCTTTGCGTCTTGTTTTTTCAAATCTTAAAAGGCAATATTTTTTCCCCACCGTTTCAAAACCCATAGGCAACAAATCTACCACCCAAAAACTCAGGAAATCTCCCCCATCACACTTTTCTTAAAAATCCCTGTCAAAATTGCAACCTCATCACATCCCTTTTCTTCTAAAAACTATTGCTTTGTGAAGCAAATTACCCTAAACGCGCTCATATTTACCTAGAAAATACCTTCTCTCAACATTTCGCGTTTCGAACAAGTACGATGCATGGGGAAGAAAACAAATCTGCTAAAGCAATACTGTCGCGCGTCGTAGCATCTTCTGAATCCTTCATCCAAAAAAATCAGTCTTGGAACAATTTCTCTTGGAACAAATACTCCTTGACCTTGCAAAATGTTATATTTAATTCTCAAGGACGAACTAGGAATGCGTGTAAGATTTGACGGCGAGATCATTTTCTAAGCATTACCACTGTACAAAATTCAGCGCTCTACTGGCGTAGAAGACGAGGATAGGCAACCACACACGGGCGGGTTTATTTATTTTCATAGGCGTAAAATCTTACTGAATTTAGCTATTATCTCACAGATTTCGCTACATCAGCATCTTAGAAAATCACCAAACACATACACTTGCCATCCTTGGCGTACAGAATAAACTTGGGGAAGAATCACTGACATATCAGTCACACAGAGGACTTCATTTCCCCGTAATAATGGCAGAGAAAATCTCCGGACCTCTTGTCCGTCCAGAAACCCAGGTACAATCCCCAGATCGAAAGTGTCTCTAGATCTGCGCGCAAAAACCTGCGCATGTGCCATAAGCACAGTCCTGAGTAAAGCTAATACAGACCAGGGCGTTTCCCCGAAACAAGAGGCAAAACCGCTCCTTATATGGTCATGTGAATAGCGACTTAGGACATGACAACTATTTAAGACATTTCCCCGAAACAGGTCAACATCGACCCTTATAAGGATAGGGGAATAAGACAAGGGGAAGATAACCACTGATCAAACCTGTCACTGAAAAGTTAATAGACAGTTCTCTCTCTTATACCACCAAAAAGTATCAAACAGGTTGACGTCTATAATACAGGCAAAAATGACAGTAACAATTGGATATATATATATATATATATATATATATATATATATATATATATATATATATATATATATATATATATATATATATATATATATATATATATATATATATATATATATCTTTGTGGATATATAAATGTTCCTCTTGAATAACCAACCATCATTGTGAAATTTACAGTGTTTGCCTAATGACATCAATAAACTCTAATTGAATTTTCTACAATTGCTGTGTTACAGTTGGATCATTTGAAAACCATTATATGAGATTGCTTATCACTAAACCTAAAGAGAAGAATGAACCTGGAAAGAAAAATGAGCAAAAGTCAAGTATTACCATCTCTAGCGGAAGGCCAGTTAGCACTTGAATAACAACAACATCAAAAGGATTAACTCCAATTGAAAATAAAATCAATATAACTACTTGCACATTTAACTGACGCGGGCACATAACCTTCTAAGTCTACTATTTGTCCTATGCGCTTGCTACGTTGAATTTTTTATTTCCTTCTGTTGCAGTGCAGGGTATTTCACCGTGCGATTTTGTTCCATTTTGTATGTAATAGGGCCCCTCGCAGTCTGTGTTGTTGATTTTGTCCTAGTCCTTGAAGTGTGATTAAGGGATATGAAGCGCATCTTTTATCGGTTTGATTTGTGAGTTTAATGGCTTCTCAAATTATCTTTCCCCGTTGTATTCTTCTTTTTTTTATCCTTAACCGCCGACCGTCAAAGCAGTCAGTGGCCATCACGCCTAGTGGCGTCTTGTAGGGCAACAACAAATTAATTCCACTTTGCTCGGTCGGTGGCCATCCTTCGTACAGTGCCCCAACTCTGGTTCATTCTTTGCATCTAAGCCTCCACAGTCCTCCGCCAAGTTGTTTTTGGTCGGCCTCTCTTTCGTTTTCCTCCAGGGGTCAAAAGCATAGCTGTTCTTGTGATCGCATCGGGATCTCTTCTGAGGACATGGCCAACCCAGCTCCAGCGTCTGCCAGCTATGATGGTGTGCATGTCCTCTTGCTTGCTCCGAGTAAGCAGATCTTGGTTGGTGATGGTAAGCATAAAGTTCGCGAATGTGAGTATGGGTTGCGTCATGCAATCTATGCATATTTTATTCAGAAACAGGATGGTTTAATATGTTTGTCTCGTCTTTAGTGAGGCACGCTGTCTCGCTTTGGTGAAACTCTCGCCGTTCAACCTAGACATACAGTCCGTCAGTTATATTAGAGCGCAGGTCTAAATATAAAATACCTTGTGGTATAGTGATGAGCAGACAGATTACAGTAAATAAATAAACAAACAACACATAAAGGTATGTTATCAGGCACGCAGTGAGAAATAAAGAAGTAGAAGACTAGACAACAGAAAACAATGGAAGTGATAGGCTTACCGGGAATCGAACCAGGACCTTCCTAACGGCACCCACCGCCTAGCCACGGTAGCGAATCGCCACTATCCACTCTGCCAACTACGCACTACAAAAATAGTAAATTAATATGAAACAAACATAAAGGTATGTTTTCAGGCACTCGTAAGAAATAAAGAAGTAGAACACTAGACAACAGAAAAACAACAGACATGAGTGGCTTACCCAGGATTTGAACACTGGACCTTCCGTGCGACAACCCCGCCTAGCTATGCAAGCGAATCTTATACAATACCAAAACCGGATTACACAGGACAAAGACCTTAATACTGTGTCTAGTAAATGATAGAAGAATGAAAATAAGTAAAGGACAGAAGGTAGGCTTTTGGTATGTATAAGCGTATAAACATATGAGGAGAATCCCAAGGCCTGTAAACAGTAAATAAATAAACAAACAATACACAAAGGTATCAGGTAAGCCTAAACTCTTCTGTTATTTTTCTGTTGTCTAGTCTTCTACTTCTTTATTTCTCACTGACTGCCTGATAACATACCTTTGTGTAAAAAAAATGATACGTCACAGGCCACCTCTGCGCGTAGCCTCCCTGAAATAGGACATCTGCTGTGGTGCCTTTAAGTTACAAAAGCAGCGAAAAATATTGCGATGATACAGTGCTTTGAAGGTGTATAAATTCTGTCTAATTAATATTAGACAAACAATAAAGGTATGTTTTCAGGCGCTCGTAAGAAATAAAGAAGTAGAACACCAGACAACAGAAAAACAACAGACGCGAGTGGCACTGTCACGTTTTGTTAGTTATCCGCGTTGTTTGTCTGTGTGGCGTCTTGTTCTTTGGATATGTCTCTACGCGGTTGTCAGTTGAGCGGTGTGTGTGTATATGTTATGGTTTGTATTATGTCTAGCTCAGGAGTCCTCTTAATCTGTGTTGTGACATGAACGGCTATAACATCAGGTTCATGTTTACATCGCGCGACTAAAATTCCTCCCATTAGATGTCTGTCGCCAGTAGGACTGTGTTTTCTAAAGGGTGAATAAAAAGTCGTTCCCAGTTTTTGAATGGTTATATCCTCACTTGTTTCTATTAGATAAACACGAAACAAATATCAATGTTACAACATTGAGAATAAACAGACACTTGACACTGCGTCGCTTTAAGCACTGCTTTAATCCATCTCCACTTTAGCTTGTTTTGAGAAAATAGCGTTCTTGTTTTTGGGTTATTAATATTAGTTAAAGAGAAGAATATTACCACATCAAGACAAAAGTTGCGGTATATAATACCTGTGTCACCAGCAAGCTTCTAAATGGCAGCGAGACATGGACAACCTACGCTAAGCAAGAAAGAAGGTTCAGTACCTTCCATCTAGGATGTCTACGCCACATACTTGGTATTTCGTGGAGAACAACAAACAAAAGAAACTTGGCTGAACAGAAGAACAATGGGAAACACCGTGAGACAGGTTTACAAATATGTCAAGGAATTTCCTCCTCTGCTTTGCAGTAGTGGTCCAACAGTTGCCAAAACTCAAGCGTATCTAATATGGGTCTTCAAAGGTGTCTACCTTCGCACAAGATTACTCTTGGCAGAGCTGTAGATAGAAGGATAATGATGTTTCTATCTCAAGGGAGTGTTCATAAGATATTTCAGAAGTCAAGAACAATGCTGCGTTGGTGTCACGAGATGGATTTTTGGGGCGACCTCTTTCCGATCTCTCTTTCCGTATCTCAACTCGACATTTCTGTTTAGTAAAGCAGAGTTACGACAGGCGTAGAAAGACGGCATTACTCTAGCGCCATGCCCTGAGGAGAGTCAGATCAAGACAACCCATGCTTCAGCTGGAACTTTCCACAAAGAGGATGGAATTATTTATCGACGGAGGAGCAGGGAAAGCAACTCGTGGTGCCTCTACCCTAAACACCCTCCGTTATGAAAGCGCCTCATATATCCTCATCGGCAGAAAATGTTCCCGTGGGACTCACTATGAGTAACCTTTACTTTGGGCCTAGATGGTAGTTAGATGTGCGTAAGTACATTCAAACTGCACACACTGCCAAGCTAGAAACTCAGTCACTCGCCACCGAGATAAGGGAAGAGATGAAAACTCTACGAGAGAGAGAGAGAGAGAGAGAGAGAGAGAGAGAACCCAGTGCACAGTAGAACCCACGGAGACGTGAACGCCCCAATGCTAGATATTCTACAAATCTCTTATGAGAGGGGGTGTGTCACGATATGGATTTTTGGGGCGACCTCTTTCCTATCTCTCTTTCACTACGGCAGTAATCAGTTACATTTTTGTACTGATTTTATTTGCGTGATTTTCCATGGTCGCACCCTTTTCTTTCTGTTTGCTATGTAGCAGATAGTTTGTTAGCTCAAACATTTGACACTTCTTGTTGATGATAAAAGATATCACATTTGCAAGAAGCGGCTGAGGTAATATTGAACGTCAGGCAAGTTGGTAAATTCTTGTGTACAAATGTTTGGCCGCTACAGATTAGCCCTTGGCGATCGAGAAGATGTCATCACGTATGTCATCTTAGGCTTAATTAATTTCTATCACAAATTTCTGCTCCTTCGTATGGACTGCTAGCCAAAGGTAGCCCAAATAAAATTAAACGGACATCGGAATGCGATGGCGCTTTAATGAAACTAAAGGAATTATTTGCAAATCTCCCTATTTTGTTGTTACCAAACATACACCTTCCATTTGTAATTCAAACAGATGCGTCAAATTACGGATCGGGGGCTGTTTGTTACAGTAGTACGAGGAGATGCCGTCAAGCATCAGAAAATAATAACCACAAGCACAGAAGAGGAAACCAATGGTGATGAAGATGACATAAAGATGGAAGAACTGAAGGCAGCACTGGAGAAAATCAAGATGGGCAAAGCAGCAGGGCATGATGGTATAACACCAGAAATGGTTAAGTACATGGGAGCATCAGGCGACCTATTACTCTTAAGGGTCCTACAGGCAACGTGGTGCTACAAGACCATATCAAAGGATTGTGAGATTGCCATCATAACACCAATTTTCAAAAAGGGTGACAATCGACAATGCGGAAACCAAAGAGGCATATCACTTCTCAGTGTCCCTGGTAAAATCTACTCTAGAATCCTAGAGCAGAGACTCCGGCGCCTAGCTGTGCCACAATTGGATGAGGTCCAGTGTGGATTCCGAGCAAACCGAAGTACTCAAGACCTAATCTTCACACTCAGACAGCTGAGTGAAAAGGCTCTTGAGTATAAGAGTGAGATCCATCTTTGTTTCATGGATCTGGAAAAGGCGTTTGACAGGGTCCCCTGGAGCAAACTTTGGGACTGTTTGGCAAGGAAGAACATTCCAGTACCTGTTTCATGCTATACAGAGCTTCTACAAGTCTTGCAGAAATTATGTGAGGACAGCAAACCATAAGTCAGAAGAGTTCAGGACCACCACTGGTGTACGACAAGATGATATCCTGTCACCTTATCTTTTCATACTCCTCATGGACGATGTTATCAAGGCATGTAAGGAGAGAACAAGAAAGTATTCAGTGGGGTACTGGAAGATGAGACAGGTATGTATTTCAGAGCTTGCATTTGCTGATGATGTTGCCCGATTGCTAAATCAGAGGCACATCTCAAATCAAACCTGCAAGTATGGAAGGAAGAGCTGGAGAAGAGAGGGGTGGTCATAAGCAGCTCTAAAACAAAATCCATGGTGATATCACGAGAAGAAAGAAGACATCAGATTAAGCTGGGAGAACAGGTCCTGGAGCAGGTCGACAACTTTAAATATCTAGGAGCTATTATAGACCGAAATGGAGGCATCAAAGAAGAGTTGGCCACTCGAAAAGCTGCATCTGGGAGACTTTTTCAGGCCATAAATCGAGGATTTCTCAGCAAGAGAGAGGTTGGTAAGAAAACGAAGATGGCTGTATACCGCTCCATCTATGTCCCAGTCTTGACATATGGATGCGAGTCATGGGCACTGACTACAACCCACAAAAGCCAGATCCAAACCTCAGAAATGAGGTATCTGAGAAAGGTGGTTGAAGTAACAAGAAGAGACATGGTCCGCAACCAGACGATACGTCAAGGTCTAAGATCCCACCCCCTGCAGACCAACTAGAACTAGGTACCACAAAGTGATTTTTGTTTGCACAGAAGCACCAGAGAAAACAATGCAGTTTGGAAGCTCTAGGAAAACCATGAAATTGGGTACTTAATTTTTTTTAATCGGACAAAAAATAAAAATGTTACGGCATTTTTAAAAGTGTATGTACTTTCACAAAGTTAAAAAAGTTACATCACACCAACTTCAGAGTGCTCCCGTTTTCTTAAATATAATCTTAGAACCTTCTCTGATAAACAGCTTACAGTCTGCAATACACTGATCACATACAGAAAACTATAGGGCTATATCATGACTAATTATCAATTTATTTTAGACCAAATATTGCAAATCATTACCAAAAAATGTAGTATTTTGCATGATCATCAATTTTCACAACATCATATTTCAAAAAATATAAAAGGTACAAGCTTTAAATTTGTACATATCAATCTGCATACTACACACATATATCTCAATTTTTTTCACAGGATTTAAACATCTATTTGTTCTTGTATAATTTTTTTTAAATGTGTCCAGAGGCCAATTTGTCCCATGGGAAGAAAAAAAATGTGAAAATGAAGAAAATTTTTTTTTTTAAGATACTGTCCATATTTCATTAAAAAAAATGTGTAGGCAATAATTAACAACATCTAAACAATAATTAACAACATCTAAACGCTATATTTTTTTAAACAACTGCTTATTAGCATTTAAAAAGACATTTTTAAACTGGAGGAGAATGATCGTGGTGCACTCCTTCCCTGCGAGAGGGCAATGATGCTTCAAAACCTAAATGCTTCAGAAGTCCAAAATACAATTCTTTGATATTTCCTAAAAGTTTAATGTCCTTATCATTTAATATTAATTTTCTGTATCTTAACTGAGCCTTAAGATTTCTATTCTAAGGGCACTTCGTCTTTTACAAATTGTATCCACATCCTCCTTTGTGGTGCACAGACCCCTATGGCTAATGATTGTGTTATATAACTCTAACTTCTTCTCTGCATTCTTAACATCTTTCTCTTTTTTCCTCCTATTGTTGTCAGTTATTCGCTGTTTGATTTTTTTCTTTAACTGCCCTCTCTGATTCTTTACTTCGTTTCTTCCATTCCAGTCTATTATAGTATTACATTACTCGTGTTTAGGGTTAACACTAACTTTAGGGTTAACACTAACCCTAATCCTAAACCTAACTGCTACGAAAGAACACATAACTACACATATTCACTATGGAGCAAAAAGGTACGAGTAATAGGAAATTACCATATTATATTATAATATATTATATATAGCTACCGCGGCTCCTATTTTATGAAAGCTGTTTATATATATTTCTTCTTTTCGGGGAATTTTAAGACTATCAACTATTGGCTGCGAGTCCGGACATTTCAGTACAGCATCAGCAGCTTTAATTATGGCATTGTCCGGTCTCCTAGCCTTGACTCGATATGTCGGCAAATGGCTTTGGCCTTGCGATATCCTTCGCTTTCGAGATATAATTCACCCTATTATGTTGCAAAATAAACCTTCATTCAATTACACATTAATCAAAACATGCATTTTTTATTCAGATTGGTAACTTTCTTAGCTTTTCAAGCTCGTGAAATAATTAGATTGATGCGTGAATGTCTGAAGTGGTTTTAACACATTCATTTCACGCTGTTACAACAACTATGTGATCGTGTTAAATTGCTAAATAATATTAAAACTATTGTAAAGTTTACATTTAAAGTTCAAAACATTCTTAATAAGTGATATACTTACGTATAGTCATCTTCAAATCAGAAGATGTGATGAAGTTTGAGCACGAACCAACATAAGTGGCATGCCGAGTTTGATCGACATAAGGACTTATCACGGTCGATGTAACAGCCTCGCTCTGCATTTTTCGCTACAATTCTTGACTGAGAGAGCGTTACTAAAAGTCAAATCGCTTCACCAGCAAACATCAAAAGTCTTTGATATTTTACAGGAATAAATAAAAATGGCTCCTGAATCATCTCATACCATGCAAGGAATTATAACACAACTTAAAATGTCAAATCTTGTAAAATTGCGACTTCACTTCGAAAAATCGACATCTTCCACTTTGTTTTCTCCAGCTTGCATTATACGAAATCAATGCTATGGATTTGACCCGCCTAATGGTGAAAACCGTATGCAAATCAGACGTTTGCTAATCAAGCGATCCTCATTTGAATGAAGCGGGGTGAGACGAAAACGTTCGGAGCCGTTGCAAACTACGCGTAACGCTGCTGTTCGTTTTTATTAGTAAAAAAATACTTCAATAGCTTTTATTTTTTTTTAATTAATACATTTCAAAAGAGAAGAAGATAAAGAGTATCGTGATATAAATTTTATTACAATCCGCTTAATAGCAAAGGGGCAGTGACGACTTAAACTTGACGAATTTCCCTAAGTTTTCTCCACTGGCAACAGCTCAAAGCGGGCGGTTTGGGGTACCTACTAGAACAGTCCCAACTAAGATGGTTTGGCCATGTCTGCAGAATGGGAGAAGATCGGCTACCACGACAAGCATGGGAAACAGACAGCCAGGGATCCAGACCCCCAGGACGACCCAGAGTTCGCATGGGAGGACAACATTAGACAATCTTTGAAGGACCGAGGACTAGAATGGAACCAGGCCAGGAGGAAGGCAGCCGATAGGATAGTCTGGCGCTCTCTCTTCCAAACCTCTACACCTCACGGTAGAAGGGGAACGATTAAGTAAGTAAGTCAGTACAGTAAATGTTGGTAAATGTAGTGAGACGTGGCTGGCTGTCAAACATTCTCACATTATGAAGTATAATCACGAAGCCTGAATACACTGGCTACAACTCGACACGTTTAATCAACCATGTTATTAGAAGCATAGAACAGGCAGAGGAAGTTAGCATAAGGGCAAGTAACTCTTGTAGAAAACAAAGTAACCATGGAGACATCCCCCCTTCTTTATGAGTGAACAAAGTCATTCATCCAAGAGGGTTTCTTGCGATCTCTTTGAGGTCTCTTAGGGCTAGATGGTAAGGGAGAATGTTTCTGTTCTTTGTGTCACAGTTGGACTAACGATTTTATCACTGCATTATGTAATCTTAAGTCACGGTAACAGCAATCTACCACCTAAGGGTCATTTATATTTGGACGTGCGCCCTAATATAACCGACTAGGTTGAACGGGACGCGCCTCACCAAAACTTTATTTTAAAACAAAAGGAGACGAGATGGAGACATGGTAGGGACGTGACACTGCTCGTAAACAAAAATGGCTAGTTCAAGGTTACCGATGCGATGTTGTTGTTTTTTTTTCACCGCAAGTAGCGAGAAGGAAGTTTACATAATATGCCGTGTTAAAAATACTACATGACTTCTTGATGAGAATATACACGATGATATTTAATATATGGGTTTGTGATATCTTTATCATGGAAGACAAAGTTATCGTTGTATCTTATGGAGTAGGAAAACATAACTAACAGCTTACGTCCCATTTTATGCGGTGTTGCGAAACTGCGTGGCGAGAAAAAGTAATTTTGTTTTTAAACTATTATATCAGATTTCTTATATTCTCCATTTAGATGCCTCTGGGCTCAGCTCTTACACTTTCTGTTCATCTTCATAGTTACACTACCAATCCTTCGCTCGACCATTACTCGGCTTTTTCATGCTAGCTGATAGATGCTAGTAGTCCTTTTCAGGGCCTAGAGTTTATCAACACATCGCTTCAATTAACAGAGTTCACTTATCATTAAGGTGACCATATTTTCAAAACCCTAATCCGGGACAAAATAATAGATTTGACCTATTTCAATGCAAAAAATCGGGACAAAAAGGTAAAGCAAAGGTCAAAAGTCGGGACATGTCCCGGAAAAAAAAACTGATGTCAATTAAAAATAATATACATTTTATATATACATTTGAATAACATACATTTTACTGTATAAGTTTAACTACCTAAACTAATGAGAGAAAAACATCAATAATCCTTACTTAAGGTGAAGCTGAGTTACTGTACTTTTCAGACGAGTGGATTTTTATCAATAGGTCCTTCTTTGCAAGCAGCATCTTAAAAAACTCGACACATGTTTCCTCACAGTTCACTTTGGTTGTCAACATAGCTTTCAAAGTTTCAACACCTAGCTGTGTTTTATCACTTGCCCATAAGCTGTTCATTAAAGAAAACACTCTTTCTGTGGCAGCATTTGTTCCAGGTAGACAGAAAAAAAACTCTGCCAACTTCAAAATATTTGAAAATGTCACATTATTGTTTTTGAAGTGGGAAACCATTTCAATCCAACGTTGTGGTGGCAAAGTTTTTTTTTGGCACTCCATTCACTAATTTTCTGAGAAGTAACAAACTGCTTCATATAGACATATTCGTCATAAATTTCAGTTTCTGTAAAGTGGGCTGAAGGTAATGTTTGAATCACTAGTGATGATGCTATCTCAATATCTGCCCAAATTGGTATTCTGTTCAGCGTTACCCAGCTGTAGGATTCTAGGTCTTGAAAATTTTTTGCAGCCCATTTATTCAAATAATTGAAAGCTGTTTCATAGAACGAAGAAACGCTAGCATGAAACTTTTTCACATTCTCCTTTGGAAGTCCTTCCATTTCCAGCTTTTCAAGGATTAGCTTAACTCTTGATGGCAAGAAACAGTCTTCCAGTTTGGACTTCAAAATAGTTTTCAACCTGTTGATGCTGTCAATGACTTCAAACACAGTGAACGTCTGTCCCTCTATTTTTTGCACTGCTTCGTGGAATGGAGAGGCCTGACTGTGAACAAAAACAAGCCATGCCTCAGATAGAGGATTTTCAAAGAATGTCTGTATAAAAACTGGGCATCTGTCTTGAGATTGAAAATAGGATTTTAGAGGCAGGAACATCTGAAGAACCCTTTCAACAGCAGGCAGCAGAGCAAGCCACCTAGACTGAGCATAACCTAAGATCATCTTGAAGTCTGTTTCCACAAACTGGCAAAACTCCTTGAGTCTTTCAACTCGTACTGTGTATGATTTGAAGAGTAGATAAATTTTAGCAATAATCAGCTCGACATCAACAGGCAGTACATCTGCAGCTGTTCGAACAGTGTTGTGGAAAATATGACCTGTACACCCAACTCCTATAAGACCATGTCCAAGGTTTTCTTGCAGTTTTTTGAAAACATTGTTCTGTCCTTTCCTTTCAGCACCTCCAAAATTGGAATTTGTGTTGTCTGCGCATAATCCAACTACTTTCCTGTCTAAACCATTTTCAGTTATGCAGTCATTAAGAAAACTACTTACAATATCAGATATTTCACCTGGCAATGACTTTAACTCTAATATTTTAATTTTCACTCCATTACTGTGATCAAAGTATCTGACAAGCAAAGGAAAAATCTTGAATTCTTTGTGGATGGATGCATCTGTCAGTACAGAAATAAATGTAGACTTTTCTAGGTTACACCTTAGCTCATTTAGAATATGGGGTGCCAAGACATTTCGAATAATGGCTTCTGTTTTCGTACCTGCACATGCAAATTTTGGCTCTAAAGTAACCTGAAGTAATTTTGATGTGCAATCCATAGACCTGAAAGTATGATTGTGTAGCACTGTATGATATGCAAAGGCGCCTTCTATAGCAGCTAATTGCTCTTCTTGGTCACCAATTTTATCAGCTCTGAAGAAAGTCGTTAACGACGAGCTTGATGCAGCTGTAACGACGGCTCTCTTATGTTTCTCACTGCTTATGTGGTTCTTAATATCACCACGTCCACTATGGCTTATCGAAAACCCGGAGGCACATATATTGCATCGTACATTGAAGTTTGATGTACTCTTTTTAATAAACGGATATTCCTTTTGTAAATCTTCATTGAAACTGCATTTACGCTTTGGTACCATTTTCTTACAACAATAACAAAATATGCACAAATAGTTCACCGTTTAAATTAAATAAACGTATACCGTACGCAAAATCGTGGTACTTAACCACTACCTAAAATTTCAAATAACTGCGAATATCACATTGGAACTACAAAACTAATTCGCGGTCATGACAACCTCTTGTGCTGTTTCGGCGCCAGTTCACTAATAATTAAAAATTCCCTCAAGTCAGCCACGAAATAATAATTTTTTTTTTAATCTGTGAGATTTATGCCACATTGGCAAATTTGTCCAAAACCGGGACAAATTGGCGTCCCGGATTGCATCGAAAAAAAGTCGGGACAAATTATCAAAAATGGTCGAAAACCGGGACTGTCCCAGAAAAACCGGGACGTCTGGTCACCTTACTTATCATTGAACAGCAAATTGCGCTCTGATATAACCAAACGAACGTGCCTCGGCACAAAAAGGCAAAACCAGTAAACTAAAAAAAATTTCATTATAGATCGTTTACCTTTTTGTTTCCAACACCTGCCTCTCCCAGTTGTAAAGAGAGGCAGTAAGGCAGTAGGATAATGGTTTGGTGTGTGTTCGTGCCCGCGCGAGCGCGCGATGCAAATTAGGTTATTTTATGTCGGCAGTATCCGTTAACCCTTTGAACTGGAGGTAGCTCAACTGGTCCAAAGGCACGTTGTCCCGCCTCGGCTAGATAACCAGAATTCACACCACCTTGAGAACTGAGATTGCATCATTATCTGGTTCTAAATATTCACGACCAGAGCGTAATGCCTAAAACAGTACAGGCAGTCTTGTTACTCGTGTGTTTTCCACCTAGATCTAAAATTATTTGGTGCTATCTGTTTCTTTGCCATTTGTTTTTAAAGTGAAACCTGTGGTTTTTTATTTGTATTTTCACATAAAGTGGCAAGTTTCCAGGAATTACATATATAAGTATAGGCTATATATAGGGTCTATATAGGCGTTCAATCGGTTGGTTATTTGTTACTTCCGGACCTCCAGTTTCAAAACTAGGTAAGTTACATTAGTAGACCTACATTGAATACATTACTGGTCAGTTTATAAGATTACGGACGCAAAAGTTAAATTCTGAAATGTTATTTAGGGCCTATCCATTGTATTGTCTTAGCTTTGATCCACCATCACTGTACGTTATCTCTCGGTGGCTGTATTTATCCATTAGTTTCAGACGACTAGGAAAACAAGTCACAAGAACAAAAATCACAACAAAATGTCAACTGAAAAAAAAGTCAAAGGAAAACAGTCACAGAAACATCGACGCAGCTGACATAGCCTAGGCCTATATATATTGTGACCTTCTTTTCGTCCCCTTTTCGCTCTCATCGTTCAAGGTTTCTTTATCTTATTTTGTTCTACTTTGTCACTCCCTAATTTTACCTGAGTGCGAGACCGGTTTTGAAGCAACATTGACTTTTGTTTGTGTTGAGTGAAGTTGTTTACGTTATGTAACCGCTTCCGGCCAGACAGAAAAGGATGGCAAAGAAGCTCACACAAGCAGAAGAGAGGAGAAAACGTTGAAAGGAACGCCAGGAAAGTAAGCAGCTGAGGACTGTCACCTCAGGTGCGCATTCCCGGAGTCAGTTATGACTGAAGGGCTATTATTATTACTATCTTGTGACCGAGTGGACACAGAGATTTAAAGTTAGAGTAATTAATTTTCGATGTAGTCTACGGCGTTTATTTGTGTCTACGGGACATGCATCCTAACACAAATGGATGGACCTTGTACTTAGAAGTTTTTTTTTTTTTTTTTGTAAGGTAATTTTGTTTTCTTTATTCGTGGTAAAGCACTTAAGAGTAGGCGAGCTAAGAAACTTACAGTGGCATTATTTGGAGGAAACCTGAGTCCTGTGGATATAAATAATTAAATAAATAAAGGTAATTAACAGGTACTCAACACAAAAAAATTGGCTCAGCGTCTATTCGCGATGTACTGTCACAGCAAGGCGATAGCGCCGTCTGGTTGGTCCTAGGATCGATTCCCGGTAGGCCTATCACTTATATTTTATTTTCTGTTGTCTAGTGCCATCTGTTATTTGGAGATAACAAACATAAGAGACGCGAGAGATGTAATCAAAGACGGTCTTCTTTTATGACCATTCTAGATATGTCTTGACACGACTGACTCGTGTCCAATGTCTTTCTGTGCAAGAAGTCTGTAAATTTATTCCCGAAAATGGGGGTTAAGTTCAACTATGTACATTTTACCAATTTGAATTATTGCATTGGACATGTGTAAATGGCTTGTGGATGTACAGGTTCATACGAGGCTGGCAACCTCAGCATATAAAATGATGGGATTAATGAACTACCACTGCAAGAGTTCCTGACTGCTTCGTGCGAGTTTCCTCACAAGGAACCCAAAAGCAGAGGTAGCCCCAGGCTCCACGTAGAGCAGGGAATGGATGATGATGACATAATGGTGCACATATTACCTATATTAACATTTTAATAAGGTTATGTGCATATTCAAACATGTTTAAATAATGCAATTGTCCTCTTTTCACTATCCGTATGACTCAGTTATTTTAAATACATAACCATCCAGAGCTATTAAAGTAATAATTTTACTGAATCATTTCAGATGGGCCTCAGACAATATGAGCCAATTTCTTTTTCCTCACATAAGGGGCGGGAAGATAAAAAGTTCTGTACAACTTAGATGATCTCAGTTGTTATGCTACCTTTCTTAAAATTCCTGTGAGGATCCTTTAAATAGAATCACCATTCTTTTATTTGTATATGTGCCAAGAGTAATCTTGAGCAAACAGTGATACCTTTGAAGATCCTCATTTGTATACTCTAAGTTTGGCCATTGTTGGACCACTGCTGCACATCAGGGGAGACAATCCCGTGACACTGACCATGCTCTGATTTAGGGAACCATTTACCCCACCTCTCACTTGCTCGGACCTAGTATAGTGAAGTGCGTAACACTTCACTCCATGTCTGTTTTCGTAGAGTGAGACTGTTTTTTTTTCCGTGTGACTTTTGTCCTACCCAAAAATGTGAATTTTTTCCGTGATTTTTCCCTGTGACTTTATTGCCACTTACCTTTTAGTTACACCCCCGCCCGCCCCATCCCCACAGCATGAAAAAGAGACTGCGAAAGTTGAACCTACCGCTATAACAGACCACAGGTTCTTTTATATTTGGACATGCAGCCTAACAAAAATGGATGGACCTTGTACTTAGACGTCTTTTTTTTTTTTTTTTGTAAGGTAATTTTTGTTTCTTTATTCGTGGTAAATTGCTCATTTGAGTGAGATGGGCGCTCAATTCTAGGTTTTGTTTTTCTTTTATTTTTTAAAATAATATAGACGTATAGGAAAAATATCAGCTTCATACAAGCAATTAAATTTGTTACTTTGAAATTTCCTGTTTCATTTTTCTATTTCTTTTATTTATTTATTTATTTTTTTAAAAGAAATGTCGGCGTCAGGTGCGGCCGCACTACTCGCGTCGTACAAAATAGTATATTGCCAAAATCTTAACTCTTCGTAACTGCGTATTCAACTGACATGTTTGCCAAACTGTTTAATTGGTCTTCCCGTTTTGTTGATCGCAGATATGTTTTAATTAAATATAGCTCCGAGGAGCTCCTTTCCTGAGGCTACATTTACCAGAATAATCCTGTAAATAAATGTGGGAATGTTGTTGTTTTTTTTTTTTTAAATAAAGTTTTGGCGAGGCGCGTCCCGTTCAACCTAGTCGGTTATATTAGGGCGCATGCCCAAATATAAAAGACCTTTAGGTCTGAGATTGGGGAACGTTGTTGATTGGTTGATATAAGCAAGACTTTGACGAATTTTAGAACGTTTCCACAATCAGATGGACGAAACGGCTTTAACGCTTTCTGATGTTCACAAAGAATCTAAGCTAAACAGTTATGTGAACTGATTTTACAATTCAAACTTGGTCGCTTTTCTGCACTAGTTTCATCCCTGTCAATGCATGTTTCTAGATCTGCAGCAGATTTTCATCTGGTACACTTTTGAAGATTTCCGAATTCTCATAATAATCAAAATAAACTTGTGAGAATCAGTGAAATCGGACTAAAGGTAATCCTACGCGGGGCCCGATTCGCAGGGATCAGCAGAATCGATCTGGATAAAAATACATTCGAAGAAAGGCAACGAAGGTGAACCTGCAGCAAACAACAAAGAGGTTACCTTAACCAGAGCTTATTACAACCAAGCATTCGGTGAAGAGCCATCATATGCTCATATTAGTCGCCTCTTACGACATGCTTCACGGAGCAGTAACCCAATTCTTTATTTGTCCCATACGAGATCTCCGGGACTATGCGGGACGACATAAGATTATACCAATTTCTTATTCATCAGCATCATCATTACGTACCTTACAGACTGGGGTAGGCAATCGTTTCACTCCAGAACTTCTTTCCCTAGTGCTAAACAACATTGGAAAACTTACAATGTTTTAATAACGGAAGTTTTTAAACTTCCCTTCCTAGTTCTGTGACAGTGCGAAGACGATGTGTGAAGAAGAATAAGAATTCGTGTGTAATGTTGTCGTCACTCTCTCTGGCCTACTTTCACACACGTTCCGCAGTCACAGAAAAACTTTTGATGACAGGGGTCCCACTCTTATTAATGAAACCCTATCAGGTAGCACATGAATTATCGGCGTAAACAGACACAACGCAACCAACGTCCTTTTCAAGACGAACGAGGAAGAAGAAGAAGAATACATAAAACAATGTTGTCCACAAGTTTACTTTTTGTAGGTAATTCGTATACAACACCATTTAACCAAGCTATGTAGGTGTTCTCTACGTAACACCATATAATAACCCAGCACAGACTGCTGGACTCTCTTTATGTCGTTAGTTCTCTTATAATAGCCCCTTCAGTCATAACTGACTATGGGAATGCGCCCCTGAGGTGACAGTCCTCAGCTGCTTATTTTCCTGGTGCTCCTTTCGACGTTTTCTCCTCACCTCTGCTTCTTGTGTGAGCCTCTCTTCGCCCAATCTGAGGTGGCGCCGTAAATAGCATCGCCACTTAGTGCGATCGGCGGCTTTATCCTCCCATGTTTCTGGATCCATGTCCAGTGCCCTCATATCTCTCTTGCACACATCTTTGAACCTCAGCTGTGGTCGCCCAACTGTTCTCTTGCCATCTGCTAATTGTCCGTAGAAGATATCTTTTGGGACGCAACTGTGCAAAAGCCCAAACCTCAGTTGGTTATCGTACGAGGGCGCGTTTTGCACAAGAACGATCTGGCTACTTCTCAGCTCTCTGACTGAAGCCTCTCACTGTTTCAGTTTAAATCTTCATCTCCACCCCTGTACCACATGATAGCCTCCACGTCAAAATGTCAGGGAAAGCTCCACCCATCCCTCTAGGGAACAAATCAGGAGTCCTATGCTGAGTATGGATGACATGAGATCACATCTTAGTCAAGAGTATCTTCCTAATTGACACAACTCAAGGTCCGCCCACTAATTTGCTGTTACATCCCACGATATTCGTTGCCCTACTCACACTTCTTACGGTTTCGTGCTCAAAAAGGTGTTTTCTTCTGGTGTCAGACAGCGCCGAGATGTCTAACAACCAAGCGCTGTCTCCCATGCCTCATACGTCTGTCTTCTTCACGGATGGCAAAGGTGTGTTTCGTTTAGATCGCCAATTCCCGTGTGAGAATGCCACATGAGCGCAAATATACACCGTAGACAAGATCGACTAATTACTCAGTCTAAAATTACACCTTTCTGGCCACACCGTCACAGTTCTGCAAAACATTTGAAGAAATTACAAGTTTAAAGAAAGGTAATTTTTAAACTTCTTAACCTACAACATGTGTTGGAACACTATTGTAGAATAGGGGAGACAATACCGTTACAATCTCGCTGCCTTTGTCTTCCCTACCTCAAGAACAGAGTCAGGTGTCCTTTACAGTTGAGTAGACTAGATCAAGACGCTACCGAGTTTGAGAGAGGCAAGCAATTTAACCACTCTGCTAAATCGAACGCTGTTTTTCGGGGGGGAGGGGGCGGGGAGGAATGGGGCTTATTTAAACTATCGTCGGGAAGCGCGATCAAAGATATTGACTAAGCTTCGCGATTCTTACATCGCGGTGTGACCGCTGGTCAGTCTGCTTTGTATTCCCGTTTCGCAGTCAGCATTGGAATTGACCAGTAACATGTAATATACGCGGGACAGCCGTAGGTGATGCGGGATGGGGGGGGGGGATGGGGGGGGGGGGGGGGGGGGGGGGGTGGGGGTGGGGGGGGGTGCGGGGGGGGGAGAGCCGTGCTCAAATGGTTCATGTGTGTGAGTATGTGTGGCGCCCCTTACGTTATGCCATATTGTCAGTACCTTTTAAAACAGAAAATGAAAATGTACAAATATAGATCTTCAGTAGGGGGCGTGTAATTAAAAAATAAGATAGTTGATATTAACATTGATGAGCAAAAAGAGACAGCCGTGCTCAAATGGTTCGTGTGTGTCAGTATGTGTGGCGCCCCTTACGTTATGCCATATTGTCAGTACCTTTTAAAACAGAAAATGAAAATGTACAAATATAGATCTTCAGTAGGGGGCGTGTAATTAAAAAATAAGATAGTTGATATTAACATTGATGAGCAAAAAGAGACAGCCGTGCTCAAATGGTTCGTGTGTGTCAGTATGTGTGGCGCCCCTTACGTTATGCCATATTGTCAGTACCTTTTAAAACAGAAAATGAAAATGTACAAATATAGATCTTCAGTAGGGGGCGTGTAATTAAAAAATAAGATAGTTGATATTAACATTGATGAGCAAAAAGTATGCCAGCAACTAAACTGGAACAAACACATAGAACTATAAGTAGAAAACAGAAGGGGACTTATTAACATGCTCAAATATATAAAAGGAAGTGGCTGGGAAGCCTGCAATAAGACAATGATTACCTTCAATAAATAATTTATAAGGGGTAAACTTGACGACGCCAGTGTTGTCTATGCATCAGCCGCTCCTAGCAATAAGAAAAAAATTAGACACCACGGTCCAAAACCAGGCACTCTCAGTATTAGCAGATGCTTGAAATGGAACATCAGTAGAGGCATTAGAAGTATCGCTAGGCATTATACCCATGGAGCTACGGAGAAAAGAACTGAGATTCAGCTACTGGGCAAAAGATCCAACCCACCCAGCGCACAAAACATTCGATAAAGGTAACCAACACACAGTTCACATTCCACTAGGCCATAATAGCTACCCGTTAGGGTGGAAAATAATGGAATAGATCATCATCCAAACCTAATTAACATAATAAACAGTAGTGCTCAGTCTCAGGATAAAGCATAGATTCCATCATGGGAACTAAAAGTGCCAGAAACCGACTCCCGCTTAAGAAAGGTCGTAAGCAAATCTTCTTACTTATTTACTTTGACAAAAAAATTACGCTATATAAAAAGGCGTCCTCATATAACCGATAGCTCTATGCAAATGATAAATGAATGAAAGGGACAGACTAGGAGTCAACGCAGAAAAAAAAAAAAACTCACTGCCCTGTAGTTAGTTGTCAGGGGTCTATGAGGAGACGTGAAAAAGAAGTGAGCCACTGCTCTCTCAGACTTAAAGGCTACTAATAAGAGATTGTGCAGACGACTGGCAGCTTCCTCATATAAAACATTTTGCTACAGAAACCAGTGCTACACATGTTTAAGAATACTTTGGCTCGGGCTTCCTACAATAGAACCAGTTGGCAGTGATGACTCCACGCTCTACATTGAACGAGAACAGGAAATGAAGTCAGGTTATACTTTTACTGTGTTGTCATTTATTACCGTTAATCTATTTACGGTGTTAATTATACATTGCTGGATAGTTGATTGTATTATGTATACAATTTGGTTATGAATAACTAAGAACCACTAAAGTTTGGAAATCTTCTCTAACAACCTCATAAATTGACAATATTAACAGACTCACTTTCGGCTGTTGAGGCTATAAGAAACTTAAGATAATGCAGTAGACCTGATATAGCAGAAGAGATATTACTGGCAAATATTTACTTATGCTCCACAGGATGTTCTGTTCTAATAGCTTGGATACCTTCATATGTTGGCATAGAAGGAAATGAAACGGCGGATAAAAAGCTAAAAAAAGCAGAAATAATAGAAAGCAAATAAATGCGAGGATGAGTAAAACAGAGATCAAAAGCCTAATTAAAAGGATAACAACTGAGGAATTAACAGTAGAGTGGGATGGAAGTCTGAAGGGCAGACATCCATATACATTGTTCAAGCCTCCAACAAGAACGTTTCAGGTATCTACTGTCACATAGGTTTTATGATCATTAAATTGCCTATTATCTTCTTCTTTTTCTGTCACCCGTATCCTCTATTTTTATTATCACTCTTTACCTTTTTTTCCTGCGTTTTTCGCATTCGTTCGTTTGCGACTATATACATTACTATTTTCCCATTCTAACGTTTACCTATTTCTTGTCTCAAAACTGAGAACGCAGTTATGACGTAACGTGTCAGTCTCTACAGAGACGGGAGAGTGTTAAAATGCATTTCTATTTGCATTAGATGTCAGGACACAAAACTGTGATTATTCGCTTTCGCCAGACATATAGGCGACAAATTTGTCTGCATTTTCACCTGCCACAACGAGTGGTGTCGGCTGAACGCTCAGAAAGGCGCGATAACTGACATCTCCTCGACGCAGTTTGAGACATTTGTCTGGAAATCCCAGCTGACAAGGCACTCACAGTTGGCCTGGTCAGCGCGAGGTGTGAAAACGCACGAGTGTCAGTTCATGGTATGCGTCTAAGTTACGTAGTGTTAGGAAAGACGAGAGATTGCGTTGGTTTTGGAAATTGGGGGATCCTTTCTTTGTTTCATAGATATAACCAGAATGTTAAACTTTATTTTCATTCAGTCCTCTAAATTCGCAGTAGACAGGACGTTTCGTGCTAAGAGAATAAGCTGTATAGCGAAGTCTTAGTTTGTTCTTGGCAAAAATTTTGCCGAACTTCTAGACTACCAATAAATATAAGCATATAATTCCAAAGTTGTGCGATCGCCTGTAAATTCTGTGTGGAGGTAAAATATTATACATATTATCTAGTATTTCGTGAAGTGTTTAAAGTGTTAATCACTTATTTTATTTCACTAGTTAGATTTGGTGCAGAGCGCTTAATACATAAGTCTGTATTATTTTCTAGTGACGTGTTTCAGTGGAAAGCAGAATAAATTATAATTTCTAGCTTAAACAACAATGTAGCTATAATGAATTTAATTTTACTGCTAAATAATCAGACGAGAACATATTTTTCTAAACTAACTTATAAATGCTAGAAGCCTCATGAGTGTTGACGGAATACGCACGTGTTCCTAATTCATGAGAATTGATGATTTTTTTTAAATATAACTTATTCCACGGGAAGGGTTAAACTATAAGACAAGCTATACGCTTGCAGTTTAAAAATGTAAGTTATATTGAGTACATAATATGTAAAATATTTCATATGTATTTTTTCTTTATTCAGTGAATACTGTGGTACCCAAACTTTGCCAGCGTTCTAGTACGTGAACATTATCTGTGAAGAACTTAAGCACTTTCATTACATGAACTGTAACAGTTAAATGAAGTAAAAGGCCTATCGCGCCAGAATTAATTCTTCCAGAATAACACTTAAGTACAGATCAGCCCGCTGTGGCAAGCAAAATATCAGTAACATCCGACAGAGTTTTGACTAGTAGTGTGGTGACCAAATATAGTCATATACTGAGATAAGGCACCCGACCTGACATTCCTCATTTTTTAGAAACCTATGCTAGTGACACTGTGCTCTGCTAACTTTCGTGCCTGGACAAATTTTATGTGACTTAAACAGACATCCGAAAAATAAGAACACCCAAGGAATCGTTCCCTGAGACAGAGAATTCAGTACGTCTTTTTGGAACTGGGGATTTCTTGGTCGAGACTGCATTTACGGGTCTGTGTGAAGGTCCTAGAAAAAAATTATGTTCCCAGAGGCAGCGATCAAAGCTGTAAGTATAAATGTGCGCACGTGGCCACGGCTGAATGAATAGAGTGAACGCAGGTCTGAGTGTTTTTGTTACCGTTGTATTTTGGCACCTATTTGCTGTCATAACTTTCTTCATGCAAGTTTGTTTTTGCTAACAATATTTTCCCTTAAACTAGATTATAGTATCAGGTCTGTTCATACCTTAAACGGGGAAAACTCTTAGACTCAATCATATGTATCTGGGACTTTTTGTGCTATCATCTTTCTCCTAACGGGACTGTGGGCTATCCATCGAGGGAAGATCATAACTGTGGGTCTACCAGTTCTTGTAGCATTCCTTGATTTGTTTATGACTTTGTGTATATGCCTTTTTTGATGTAAATTTTACATGTTGTGACGTAAGTTTACAATGATAAATAAACTTAACAATAAATTAATCAGCAGGTTGGTCAGCTCGTTCTAAATATTTATATAATTATTTGTTATAGTTTCCCACGTCTGTGTGTCTACCTGTCGTCACTTGAATGTGCGTGCACGTGAGTGGATATAGATATATTTAATGTATATGTGTTAGACTGTCTGACTACTCCAGATCTGTCGTAGAAGATAGGTGAGTGAGAGAGAGAGAGAGAGAGAGATTTCTCGCTCTCAGAGACAGCCTCTATCACAATTCCACCACCTCACTCGTGGAAATCTATTTTTGTATTTCTATCTCACACTGTGACTATCACTCATTCCAACCTATTCAGAAGGGACCAACCCAAGTCTTAATTCTCCTATCAAAAATCTACGACATCTACTGAACTAAAGATTCCTAGCGGTAAGAAAATTCTTAGACTACAACTAAGAATGGGTTATTATAGAATAGAAAAACCTTACCGTGCAGTGTCTAGAAAAAAATAATTTAGAGCATTTCCTACTAAAATGTAGGAAGTATGAACAACAGAGAAAACCAATATTAGATTATTTACAGGCATGCAATTCATTCATAACTGTACAGCAGGTGTTGAGAACAGACAGACTAGAGAACTGCACAATATAGTAAACCAGTATATAACAAGAACTAAAATTAATATATAAGGATCAATGATGGTGTGAAGAAAAGGGGTAGTCGCATGGGGTGCTCGTGTGGATGATGGCAGTTAATTGGTGGATTTGGTGTAATCTCAAACAGCCCTGGGCTTTCTCACTATTTTTCATCTAGTTAACAACAGGGCAGTTATGAGACTTTACTTTCTTTGTTTTTTATGTTCCGATTTTATTTTTTGTAATTATTATTTTTCTTCTTCTTTGATCCTTAGCCGCCGACCGTCAAAGCAGTCAGAGGCCGTCACGCCTGGTGGCGTCTTGTAGGGCGGCAACAAACTGCTTCCACTTTGTTCGGTCGGCAGCCATCTTCTTGCGGTGCCCCAGCTCTGATTCACTCTTTGCATCTTAGCCTCCACAGTTCTCCGCCTAGTTATTTTTGGTCGGCCTCTCTTTCGTTTTCCTTCCCGTGTCCATAGCATAGCTGTTCTTGTGACGGCATCAGGGACTATTCTGAGGACATGGCCAACCCAACTCCAGCGTCTGCCAGTTATGATGGTGTGCAAGTCCTCTTGGTTGCTCCGAGTAAGCAGTTCTTGGTTGGTGATTGTATTCGGCCAAAAGATTCGAAGAATGTTTCTTAGGCAAATTCAAATAGAAAGAGGACAATTTCAACATTTCCTTCTCTGTTACTCCCCAGCATTCTGCACCATAGAGAAACACAGAAAGTACACAGCTCTCAAATAATCTTAACTTTGTGTCTGTGCTGTACTGAGAGGACTTCCAGATGTTGTTTAGACTAGCAAAGGCTGTTCTTGCTTTGTTCATTCTGTTATTGATGTCTTTGCTTGCTCCGCCGTCTGCTCCGTACTATGCATCCTAGGTACGTGAAGGTGTCTGTCTGTTCCAGTTTCTGATTCCTTACTGTTATGGGCTCAGGGTTGCCCACATTGAGCGTCATGACCTCTGTCTTCTTTAGATTGATGTTCAGACCCACCTGCTGGCTATACTTATTGAGTCTATCCGTTTTTTCCTGGATGTGCTGATGAGAATGTGCGAGTAGTGCAATGTCATCTGCATATTCCAGATCTTCCAATGTAGAAAACGTAGTCCATTTTATTCCTCTTGGACTGCTCTCTGTTGTCTGACGCATCACCCAGTTATGACTGTTAAAAATGAAGTGGTTGATAATGGGCATCCCTGTCGTACTCCTGTCTTCACCTCAAAAGTTAGGTTGCTCTGCCCAACGCTACATGTAAAATTGGCATAGAGGCTCTTTATGATGGACACTATGCAGCTTGGAACTCCATATGCCCTCAGTATTTTCCGTAGACTGTGTCGCAGAGATATTATGATTAATAAATTTCAGATATCTATTCTTTATTCTACACTGGTCTTTTCCTTTTTCGTCCGCTCTTTTACCCTTTTTCCGCTCTTTTACCTTTCTTTTGCATACGCTAGATTGTTAGCAATTCGTACCTTGTCTTCTTATAATTTAGCAAGCACAGTTTATGACTGTTAGCATCTATTGCATCTCTTTGATGTAGATCACCAGCAGACTTAATTATCTACATGAGCTGTAATTTTTACACCAGAGCCAGAGATCAAATATAGTTGTAAAGTGACGCAACTATGGGAGGTGGCGTTAAGTTCATGTATGGTTCGATGGACAGCGATCAACTGGGTAATTAAAGTTTAGTACTAGAGCAGTAAACTCGGGAAACAAGTTGGAGCAGATTGTTATTACCTCCCTTGTAACCCGCTCGCTAGTGAAGTAATAACCATGGTGAGAGCGAGAAGTTCAAAGACTTACCTCGCTAGAAGACGAACATAGAGAGGTGAAGAAAACTCACACTAATTAGCAATAGTCGAGGGTTTTACGTTAATTTTAAACGCCAGAGATCGAATCGTGTTAACTCGTTCTAGACAAGTGATATAAGGGAATCTTAGATCTAAGACGAGTTCGCGTGTATTACGTTTTATGGCCATAGTCTGCAAGCAGTATTCGTGTGATCCTGTAAGTCGAGGAAATCTTCGCACGGGGTCTGGTCTTTTATGCTACGTCGGTTCTCAAATGAGTCCGTACGCAACAGAGAGAGACCTGGTCGGCATTGGTGCGAAGTAATTCGGGTGAGCAGATCTTTGATTTTGCAGATTTGAATGTAAATCTGAACGTAGGTGTAAACATCTGGATTTGAGTATGTCTCAAGTCTTAGACGTAACCTTTTTCCTTTCATCAGAGAGATATTTATACCTGAGCAGTTGAGACTCAGTATCCAGTATTCATTTAGATTCCGCAGTTCTCTAGACACATTCTAGCTTCGTTTCTAGATTTGCTGTATTAAAGAAAATCTCAGTTTTCGTTGGAGAATAGTCTTAGTAGGCTGTGCGAGGTAAATATATATATATAGTAGTGATTGAGTGATTTAAGTGATGATCGCCTATTATATTTCACTAGATTTTCTGTGCCGAAGTGTTTTTCTAGTATAGGCCAGGAATTCAGTTTTATTCTCTAAAGTTACTGCATTACAGTGGGAAGCAGAATAAATTATAATTTCTAGCTAAACTCATTCGGCTATTAAAAAATTTGATTAAACTGCTAGTAACCAGTAAGAGAATAGTTTGACTAACTAAGTAAATGCACTGATGACTCATGAGTATTGACGAAATATATTTATATGTATTTCTAATTCATGATGATTGATTTTTTTTAATAACTAGAATTTATTTCACGGGAGTTTTAACGATGAGACTAGCTCTAAGCTTATGGTTTCTAGTTAAGTTGTATAAACGAAGTAATATTTTTTACGCGTAGGATTAGATATACTATTAGGGTTGAGTATTTATGTGTTTCTTTTTTCCCTATACAGTATTCTGGGTCATAAACCCTAAATCTTACCAGCGGCTTTCAGTACCTATGTAACTGAGAAGAACTTTACTTAAAGAACATTCTGAATATAATTACCGGGTTTTGCAAGTGACCTGTCTGGCCTAGTGTTTTACACCCAGAAGAACGACAGAGTACTGGCCCAAAAGTAATATTAAGAATAAATGGTAACTGGACTTATAGAATATCCAGATTTCTTTCTCAAGTTCATATATACTTCGCCTGTGGTGGCGACTGAAATAACATTTGACATTTCCCATATCAAGACCATTGTGTTGTGAAGGAGATTTATCCTAAACCGATTTATGTACCTGACATTCAACTTAACGAGTGAAGTTCCAAGCTATTGTACCCTGTGAACATTAGATATCATAAGTACTTTCCTAACTGGACAATAATTGAAGTGACCTTCATCAGCCTCCTATTTACAACAGTGAGACAAACGTTTCCCAACATTTTGATTAATTAGTCTTTTGGAGAAACTGGGGTTTGACTCACCAGTAACTCAAGCTTGGATGGTTGGTGAGTGACTGAACAATTTGTTCCAGATGTTATGAAAAACAACAATTAGGTAAGAGTGCGCATGTTGTCTGTGAGTACAGCTGTCAGAGCGAGAGAATAACAGGGATAAATAATTCGTTTATGATTTAACCCATGTAATAACTTTGTATGTTTCTCTTGTATGCAAGTTTTTGCTAATGCTGTTTTCCTCTTAGGATAGATTAATATATATAAACTCTGTTCTTTTACTGAGAGAGGGAAAACCTTGGACCTTAGCGTATAAATCTGTGACTCTTTGGGCTATAACTTCTCTTATAACGGGATCTTGGCAACAGAGGGGGGAAAGAATTTCACCTATGAGTCTATCTCTTTAATTGATTCTTAACCTAAGTTTATTGTATTTGATTTGATATTCAATATTGTCGATGTAAAGTTCTTTTAATGACAAATAAAAATTTACATAACTTTATTCACGTGTGGCGGTCAGCTTGTTCAAAAAGATCCTTATTTCATAGATATAGTTTTCACGTATGTGCGTCTAACTATCGTCACTTATCTGTGTATGTGTATAGGTGAGTGGTTAAATATATCAATCTATATATTTTGGAGCCGCGCTAGCGTAGTGGTTACAACACCGCTCTGGCGACCGGGTGATTCAGGATCAAACCCGGGCGACGGCATTTGAGGATTTTTCGTCGACCGGGATTTGGACTGGATTAACTCGAGACCTGGCGAGGACATTTGAAGGAGTGTCGTCGACCAGGGACTGGCGGCTCCTGAGCCAACCCAGATCTAATGGGTACCTCCGAAAACGGCGAGTATATGCCTGAATGGCGAGGGACACTTGTCTCTGTACAAGAAAATAGGATACTCACGTAAAAATCAATGTCAGGTTAGACATTAAAAAAAATAATAACTTGAGATTTCGCCTCGAGTATTAGCGGGCGTACGAAAAAAATCTACATATTTATAGGAAACTGTCCGATCCAAACTTTCAGTCGTAATCGATAGGCTGGTTTGATTATTTATCAAATCCAGGGACAGATTTTACCTTTCACCATTTCACTTGTGAAATTCTATTTCTTTACCTTATCTTCCACTGAGATATCACCTGTTCTAGTCCTATTCAGGAGGGACCAAAAGTGATCTTAATTACCCTATCGAAAATAAACGACAGACTGTCCCTATGTATACTGTCAAAAACCTGTTCAAAATCAACGTACAGCTGTCTCTGCCATTCTGAGCACCGCTCTATAATGTTCCTGAGGGTAAATATACGATCAGCACATCTTCTGTTCTTTCCTCAGTTTGTGGTCTACTGCTTTTGAAATTCTTTGTATAATTATCCTGCCTAGTATTTTGCTGTGAACTGAGGGAACAGTGATTCCTCTCCATTTTGTTGCAGTCTGCAAGATCGCCCTTATTGGGCAATTTGACAATTATTCCTTTGTTCCACTCCGTTGGTGTTGTCCCTGTTTTCCAGACTTGTGCAAATAGTGGTTCTAATATTTCTGCTGCAATCTCAGGGTCTGTTTTAAATAGCTCTGCATTTAAGTTATCGTGGACAGGAGTTTTCCATTCTTTAACCTTTTGATTGCCGTGATTTCTTCCTTTCGTGGAATGTCTGTATTAACATCTAGATCATTTTCAGCCTCAGGAACATTCAACTGTGTCTTTGGTGGTTCCTTGTTCAGAGTTTCTTTGAAATGCTCTGCCCATCTTCTTTCCTGTCCCTTTGCTGTGGTGAGGAGATTTCCATGCTTATCCCTTACTAATGTTTGCACTTCGTTTTCCGCTGATGGTTTTAGTTATTTTATACACTGTGCTTTGTTCATTTCTCAGTGCTGCCTCTTCCGCTTGTCTTGCAAGATCATCTAAGAATTTCCTTTCGTTGGCTCGGGTTAGGCGTTTAACTTCCTTGTCCAGCTGCCTGTACTGTTCGCTATATAATTGCTTTAACCTGGGAGACGTCGCTTCTGTATTCTTTCTTTTCATTTCCTTTCTCATCGCTATGATGTTTAATGTTTCTGGTGTTATCTTCTTCTTCTTCTTCTTCTTCTTGCGATCGCATCTTTGATGATTACACCGTCAGACGAGTTCTCATGATGAATTCGACTGTTATTTGAAGTTCCTCTTTAACTCCATATAGCTTTGAGTTTAGTGTTGAGTCATTGGGCCAGTATATCTTTCTTAACTGGTCATACAGAGGACAGTCCTGTAGAACATGCTCAGCAGTTTGTTCGTTTAATCCACATGTGCACAGTGGTGAAGCAGACAATCGTAGCTTGTGCATGTGTTTATTCAATTTGTTATGCCCTGTCCTGAGTTGAAAAATAGTTATCTGTCCCTGCCGGTCGAGAGTGTGATAGTCGTCTTTGGGTTGGTTCTGTTCTCTTCTGATAGCCTGGATAGCTCTCTTTTTCTCAAAGTATGTGACTTCATTATCTTCTTGTTCACATTCTCCTCCCTTTTTTGCAAGTTTATCTGCCTTTTCATTTCCGGGTACACCACAATGAGATGGTACCCACTGAAGTATGGTTCTCTTTTTGGCAGCTACCTTGTTTAGTTCATTTCGCAGATGCGGGAGTTTACCACCCTTGAGAGCTTGCAGGACAGACAGTGCACCTGTGAGGATGACTACCTGGTGGCAGTCAGAGTTGGTGTTATAAATCATATTTGCAGCTTGCTCTAGAGCTTGAACCTCAGCTGTATAGTTGGAACAGAATTTACCAGTGGGAATGTGCCTAGTCTCATAGTGGTTGTCAGGATATGAGATAAAGATACAGGCACCTCCATTCCTAACAGCATTAGTTGCTGATCCATCTGTATAGGCATGTATCCATGATTGATCGGGATAGCTTTCTTGGATCATACTCAATGTAGCAGTTCGTTTTTGCAGATCATTATACTCATATCCACTTGTGAGACCACCGACTGATGTATTAATTTGGAGGGCACTGCTGGCCTGCTCCCATGGTACAGGGTATAGGGTGGGCTTCAGTGGTGTTGTCTTCATGGATAGGTCTTCTTGATGCTGTCTTATAAGTCTTTTTCCCCGATGCACAAAGCTGCTACGCTTTAGACGTCCCAATGCCAGATCATCTAGTCTTGCCTTCATTGGGTGCATTGGCATACTGTTGTACTTTTCCATCTGGATCATGGTTTTTGTGTCTCTTCTATGGGACAATGTCTGTAATCCAGCAACCTTCTGCATCTCTGTTATTGGTGTAGTTTTCATGGCTCCTGTAATGAGCCTGAGAGCTTGATTTTGCACCTTGTCCAAAGACTGCAGATGTGAGTTAGCAGCTGATGACCATGCTGCTGAGCTAAACTCTAAGTGTGGTCTTATTACTCCATTATAAATCTTCTTTAGGTTTCGTTCATTTGCTCCCCAGTTGGTACCTGCTAATTTTCTGAGTATGCCTAGTCGTCTTCGGGCCTTTCCTTCTGCATTTTCAATATGCTTATTCCATGTAAGCGTTTGGTCAAATGTCACCCCAAGATAGGTGGGGTAGCTTTCTTCCTTGATCACGGTTGTCCCTAGGTGTATGTTAGCTGATTTGTCCTTGGGGGCGAGGGAGAACAGTGTTGTGGAGGTTTTGTCTGTGTTTATTGTGATAAGCCATTTCTCTGCCCATGACACTAGCATGTCTGCTGCCCGCTGCATTCTATAATTTGCTGTGGTGACATTTTCATCAGCGCACCAGAGTACTAGGTCATTTGCATATAAGGCAGCTTTAACTCCTGCAGGGAGATCTTTCACCAGGTCATTGATGTAAACAAGGAAGAGTGTTGGGGAAATTACTCCTCCTTGAGGTACCCCCTGATGGAGCAACACTTTTCTGCTCTGCAGACCATCAAGAGTGACTCTAGTTCTCCTGTTATGCAAGTATGACTGGATCCATTTCATCATGTTGCCTTGGATTCCACTTCTCCTAAGTTTTGCAATGAGGCCATCTTTCCACACCTTGTCAAAGGCCTGCTTGAAGTCGACCCAGATCGTTAGGACCTTTTTCTTCTCCTGGAAGGCATCTTCTATTGCTTGAGACAAGTAAGTAACTTGGTCTTCTATACTGTAGCATTCTCTAAATCCAGCTTGTTACGGCACCAGGATCTGCTCAGACTCTAAATACCATTTCAATCTGTGGTTGACTATTCGCTCCATAGTCTTCCCAACACAGCTTGTGAGACTGATTGGCCGGTAACTTGCAGCCTCGGTCTTACATTTCCCTTTCTTTAGTATGGGTATTGTGATGGCTTCTCTCCATACTTGGGGTACCGTTCCTTTCAACCAGCTGTGGTTGAATATCTCAAGCAGTTTTGTCTTTGCTGCTGAGCTCAGATTTACTAGCATTTCGTTGCTGATTTTGTCTGGGCCGGGTGACTTTTGAAACTTAAGCTTGGAAATAGCCTTCTGTAGTTCTCCTATCTGGTGTTATCCAATCTTGCTTCTTCCTTTCCTGGAATTCCAAGCATGATTTGCTACTTTCCTTTGTTTTATTTTTATTGTTTGTTTCTTTCTTATAAAGGGTATGTTATACACAATTTTAGTTTTGATTTACTCTATTTGGACTGATTGGAGGGGGGAAGAAGTTACTATATTGTCTTGAATTCATTACACTATACATCCTAATTAAAACCACTCGAGGGTTGAACGCGATACTTCGTTTAAAAAAACAAACAAACAAACTAAAGTTTTAACAAATATATTTTAGGCCAGCTAAGGCCGATTTAAAAAAAAGTGCTGAACCGTTGCATACTGGTAGGTAGATTCCAATAAAGAAACAGTAAACAAATTAATGACAGCAAAGGTAACCTGAAGCTACGCTAGAGTTGCAGTAACTCGAAGTGTATCAAATAAAGGACTCACAATCTACATTCAAGAAGATGCGTTAACGGACAGAACACTGTCGCATACAGATTTATGATCAATAAATTTTCTATATTCTTTTCTTTTCTACCCGTGTCCTCTACTTTATTATCGCTCTTTTATCCTTTTCCTGTTTTTCGCATTCGTTCGTTTGCGACAAAATATAACTTTCCCATTCTAACGTTTACCTGTTTCTTTTCTCATACTTGCAACGCATTTTATTGCATAATATGTCAGTCCCTGGATGTGAACGAAATAGTGTGAGAATTCGTCTCGTCAGACTTAGAGAGCAGACATTTGTCTACATTTTCATCTGACACTAGTTTTTCTTCGACTAGTTTCTCGGCGTGAGGTGTGGAAGACGCAAATCTGCATCGCTCAGAAATGAGACATGTCGTAGTAGGTGTGAAGACGCGTTTTGGCAGTTATGGCCTATGTCTAAGTTAATGTGAAGTGTTAAGACGGGAAGGGGAGACTATTTCGGATTTTCGAAATAACGTAGGATCCTTTGTCTGGTTTTCAGATATCTTACCCGGAGTTTAAACTTGACTTCATTGAGTTCTCCAAATTCGCAGTAGACAGGTCACTCGTGCTAAAGAATAAGCTGTATAACGAAGTTTCTCAGTTTGTTTCAACAATTTTGCCGAGCTTCTAGACTTCAAATATATATCAGTGAAATTCTAGTGCGTGCGAATAGCCCGTAGTTCTGTGTGGAGGTAATATACATATATCTAGTAGTTTGAGTGTTTTAGTGATAAATCGCTTATTTCATTTTACTAGTTAGATTTGTGTGCAGAAGAATTAAATATTAAGTCTGTTATATTCTCTAGCTGGCGTGTTACAGTGGAAAGCAGAATAAACTATAACTTCTAGCTTAAACTCATGCAGCTATAAATAAATTTTATTAAATTGCTAGTAATCAGTCGAGAATATTTTAAACTAACTTATAACTACACTGATTCATCATTCAGTATTGACGAAATACGTATGTATTTCTAATTCATGATGACTGATTCTTATGTATATAACTTATTTCACGGGAGTTTTAAACGATAAGTCAAGCTCTCCGCTTGCAGTTTATAATGTAAGTTATCGCCGAAGTGAATAGTATGTATAAGTATTTTATATGTTGCTTTTTTCTTTATTCAGTGAAAACTGGGGTAGCCCAACTCTACCAGCGTTTTAGTACTGAGAAATATCTGTGAAGAACAAAAACATTTTTTTCTTAAAGACTTGGGTGTATGAAGTAAAACCTGTCTGGCATTGCGTTGGCATCCAGAATGACAGAGTACCCATTACATGAACTTTAAGATTAAATGAAGTAACGGGCCTATCGAGCCCGACTTAATTCTTCCTGAGAAAAACCTCAAGTACATTTCAGCCCTTGTGGCAAGTAAAATATTACAATCAATAACCTTTCCGACATTTTGGACTAATAGTGGTGTGACCAAGAATTTTACCTTTGATCGAAGTTACAAACCTGCCATTTTTCCTAAGTAGTGGAAACCTCATGATTCTGACACTGTGAGCCCGCTTAAAACTAATTCTTACCTCGTGATTCAAGTGACCCTAACCTTAGTCTGAAAATTATTCGCATGAAGAAGACGCTCCCCGGAACATTGGATGAACCCAAAATCTGCAGAGCTGGGATCCGCTTCATCACAAGAAATACAGATTAACGTGTGTGGGTGTCCTAAAGTTTGCGCCAGACGGCGAACAACAGCACGATTGTAGGCAAGAATGTATGTCAGGGGCCCTGATGAATGAACAGAGAGAAAGCAGGACTGAGTGACTCTTTTTGTGGTATACCAAATTTCACCCACTTTGTATTTTCTTATATGCAATTTGTGTTGCAAATGCTGATTTCCTCTTAGGATAGATTAGGGTATACATTCTGTTCTCAACGTTAGAGGGAAATCTGAGACTATAGTGTATATATCCGTGACTCTTTGGGGCTATCACTTTTCTTCTAACAGGACTATGGGCTATACATCGAGGGAAAAGATCATCCCAATGGGTCTATCATTCTTGTAGCAATTCATTGACTTTATGACTATTTGTATATGCTTGATGTAACTTTTATGTGTTGTGATGGAATTTTCTTCTGATAATTAAAATTCAATTAAACTTAATCAGTGTGTCGGTCAGCTCGTTCCAAATTATCTATATTTTCATTGTTTCACGTCTGTGCGTCTATTGTAGTCACTTATGTGTGTGTGTATGTGAGGGATATATATATTAATATATATTATACTAGACGGTCTGACAAATCTTAATCTGTTGTAGATGATAGGCTGACTGAGAGAAATCATCTCGAGGGTCAGAGACCGACTCTAATATATTTCCTCCATCTCACTCGTGAAATCTATTTCTATTTTATCATCTCACTGAGCTATCACCTGTTTCTATTGCTATTCAGAAGGGACCAAATCTAAGTCTTAATTCACCTATCACAAATCTACGACAAACACAAACCACTGCTTCCAGCTTGACATTAAAGAAATTGCAGTAATTGGTCAGGAGAATGTATCAAATGGTGGAATAGAATACGTAAATGAACTCTTTACACCAAGCTTGGAGAAGTCACTTGAGCCACAGGCGTAATTCTTTGGCTTTGGCTTGGTTGACTGCACGCAGAAGGATCTCACTGTGCACACATTGATAGGCAAAAGAAGCTGAGAAGTGGCTCTGGGCAGGACGTGACAATTCCTTGGGAGAGCCCAGAACCAGATTACAATAAGTTAGCTCTGCATAGTTGGAGAGCCCCCTTGGATGGCGGGGAATGCACAGTTTGCCACGCACTTCTTACTCCTAGCTTGGGACCAGATGTGACGATCCTTTAATTGCAAGCCAAGCTGGAGAAACCTGGAGCTCATGACTTCAACTCAACACGTTTTGGAATGGCAGAAAAGCCACAGGAAAAGCCTAGATCTACAGTGTAGATAATACCAATGAGTCTTCAACTTGGTATTGGCTGCTAAAGAGTGGGAATCTCAGCAGCTCTAGTTAAACAACAACAACAACAAACTTGAGCCATCGATTGAAGACCATCATCACTCTTCAGCTTCACAAGGGGCGTATGCCTTCAACAAACTAAAATAGTCTCTCACAACTGCCGTGTTGTTAACGTGGTGAAAAGGAGTGAGAAAACCCAGGGATGTCCGAGAATACATCAAATCCACCAATTATTTGCCACCATCCACACGAGCACCCCATCAGACTACCCCTTTTCCTCACACCATCGATGATCGTTATATATTAATTTTAGTTCGTGTTATATAGTTTTACTATATTGTGCAGTTCTCTAGGTCTATCTATTCTCAACACTTATTCCACAGTAATTGGTGTCTTAAAAAAAAAAAATATCCCTTTCAACCCTTGATGGGTTATAATTAGGGACACATGGTGTACTTATTCAAGAAAATATAGTCAGATTTCCATACCCAAATATACCTTTCCCCCCCCCCCCCCCCCATCCCCAGTCCAAATAGAGATTTAATAATAATAATAATAATAATAAATTCTTTAAGCACCAAACACGGCGCATAAGGCAGAAACCAGTGCTCTCCAGGTTGTTCGTTGTGACGCCACTCCTCTTAGCTCTTGCACATTATTTAGGCCCAACGTTCTTCCTTCTCTTATTATTGTTCTTCTGAGTGTTTCTTTTGGTCTTCCTTTTTTCCTCTTACCCTCAGGAACCCAAGTGAGCGCCTGTAGTGGTATTCTGTTGTTTTGCATTCGTAGGACATGACCGATATATGACCATCGTCTTTTCCTTATATAGTCGGAGACATATTTCTGCCTAGAGTCTTCTCTTATTTGTCGATTAGTCTTGAATTCTTTCCAACTGATGTTCATGAGTTTTCTAAGACATTTGTTCTCGAATGTATTCAGCTTGTTCTCCAATGATTTTGTTATTTTCCAACTCTCACAGCCGTATGTTAACACTGAGATAACATGTGAATTAAACAGACGAAGCTTGGTATGTATATTCAATGATCGTAATTTCCAAATGTTAGATAATCTATTGAAGGCGCTAGCTGCCAAAGCAATTCTAGTATGGAAATAGAGATTTGCATGCCTGTAAATAATCTAATTTTGGTTTTCTCTGTTGTTCATACATTTTAATAGGAAATGTTCTATATAATTATTTTCTAGACACTCAACACAGTAAGGTTCTTCTATTCGAAACTAGCCCATTGCTAGTTGAAGTCTAAGACGTTTCTTATTTGCTAGGAATTTTGAGTTCTCATTTTAAATTGTGCAGCGAAGCTTTTGGTGTCGTAGTCTTCCGGTTAAGAGTGAAAAGTGCCAGATAGCAACATGATGCTTTATTAAGTTAAATTTAACATAGGCAGTAAATACTCTCCATTTATTTAAAGATGCAGGATAAAATATAAAATACACGGACTTGAAAATATGCTGGAAATTATTCAGCAGATTATCGTCGGTAATGTGCACAGATTCATTTTTTATTAAAAATTTAATAAAAATATCTTTGTTCAGCGTAAAATCTGGTAAAAAGCAGCAGATTGTTTACCCACTCCACGGCATTGTGCAAATGTTATTATACCTGTACAGCACGTCGTCTGCCGGGACTTTTCAAATAGCAGCGATGAATTCAGACATAAAATAACAGAAGTTATTAAAATACCAGGATATCCAAATCACATACAAGTAGATACATTTTTTTTTTTTTACTTTCTGAAAGGATCCTAGGCCACTGCTGACGGGCTTCGCTCAGCCTCTGCAGGCAACTGATAGTGGATGCTAACACGAACTATATGACTGTAAATGTAAGTACAATAAGTTTTGAGGTAATTTCCTATCTTTCATACCTTTTTGATCCGCAGTGAATATATGTAGTTAAGTGTTGTTTCGTAGCAGTTAGGGTTAGTATTATGGTTAACACTAACCCTAACACAAACCCTAATGTACATTTTTAGGAGGTGTAATGTGGAAAAGATATTGTAATTTATTATTTGAATGTTTACATATTATATTCGTTTAATTTAGAATTTTTTTTCCCCATGATGGCGTTTCCCCTCCTCAAGAGCGCTCTTTGTCCTCTCAATACTGTGTGTGGTCCCGGCTTCCGGGTCTTCCCAGTAAAGTAGAGGCAGTGCTTTGAGTCTGTGTCCGTCTAGATAACGTCATCGACAGTGGTAGAGGCTCGGTCGCTGCTACGCCATTAATGAACAAAGCAGTGCCCTATCGAGACTGTGTGGTCCCGGTTGCCTGGTCCTCCCACTTCAGGTGGGCCAGAGCTTGTTTCTTCTTGGTAATGCAGCTCGGCAGTGGTAGAGGCTCGGTGCTGACTGCGCCGTTCCCTCGATACGTCTTGTCTCGGAGATATAACCCCCTTTGCAGGGTAGAGAACCTCTTTTCTCGTGGCATTGCACCCTCGCTACCCGATAAAAGGTTCCCTGGGGTTGCAACAAAGCCCACTTTTGACAGCCATATGGTTGCAGTGGCTTCGCCACCGTGCCACTGTGCTGTCTGGCTGCTCGTGCCATGGCCGGTGACTGATTGCTCGTGTCAGTCTTGTCTCGGAGATTTAACCCCCCTGCACGGGTAGAGAGTGTCAAACCTCTTGGTATCGCACGCACACCAAAATGGGCCTGGTGTACCATACCGCTGAGTCTAGGATGCTCCCTTGGGGTTGAAACAAAGCCCACACCTCACCTCCCACAACTGGCTCAAGGGTATGAACGAGTGAATAACTCGTCCCCTAAAGGGCAAAAGAGTGCATAACTCGCGCCCTCGGATTTTAAACTCAACTAAACTCAACTCAACTCCCCATGATCCAACCAGTCTACAGGAAGTCAAATCAAAGAAGCGGTTGAAATGAAAATTAGTGGTGCTCATTCTTCGATGCCATCCAGATAAATTGCCCACGTCGCTTGTGTTAGAATTGCAGTTAGGGCTTAGAGTTAGGTTTAGGATTCCAAACTCCGCACCCATTATTACTGCGTCTCTGAATTCTTTTTTTTTACGGCCCTATAAAACACATGTCCCACTGTTCTTTATTTCAAATAAATATTAGACAAACATAAAGGTATATTTTCAGGCACTCGTAAGAAATAAAGAAGTAGAACACTAGACAACAGAAAAACAACAGACGTGAGGGGCTTACCCAGGACTCAAACCCCAGACCTTCCGTGCGACAACACCGCCTAGCTATGCAAGCGAATCACACTATCCTCCCGGCCATCTAGGCATCACCAAAAAATGATGCTTCGATGACTGGTCATTAGTGCGAACCGCAAGACACAACACCGGAAGTTTACAATGGGCAGCCCAGCCTATTAATGACGCAATCACTTCTGTTGTTCCCCTATTATACAGTAGACCTGTAGGTTAGTCCACACAAGACAAAGATAAGCATTGTTTACAGGCCTCGGGTTTCCCTTCCTTATTTCTTTATTTCATTCAACCAGGGCTTCGGAGTCGATAATTTTGTAGTGGAGTCAGGAGTCGGTAAAAAAATTTTCCGACTCCTCTACGAGACTTGTCAAGGCAGATCAACGTTTGATCCATACAAGGGAGGGGGACGCTTAAGAAATTTGAAATAACATTTAAAAGTAGAACTCCAAAAACCACTTTCGTGTTAAGTAGGCCTACATCCATTGTTATATAATGTAGGAAAATTTCAGTTCCTTCTGATCATAAAGTTCTTATCACAATTGGAAATTTTGTTGGCACATTTAGAAAAGGCACACAAGAAATGAAAATAAATTATATACACTGTCAATTTTCCCGTAATTGTTAAAATTAAACTATTTTGTCTCATGGTGTTTGGCAAAGCAGTCATTTGTGTGCAGGTTTGGATGATATGTTATTTTGTATTATTGTATAAAGGAATGAATAGTTTAAAATGTAGTCTACAAAAGTCATGTATTCATTATTCACACACTTACCATACATATAACTCCATATAAGTGCATAATTTTATGCCATATCACTAGTTAAAAAAACTGGAGTCGGACTTCTAAAATTGTCAGAAAATATTTTGGCCGACTCCACAACCCTGATTTCAACCCAAAGGAGCTTGTAAGCATTTGTCATTTCTGCAGCATCACTTATTGAATCAGTGGGTTATTATATCTAATTGAATTCATCTTCTATGAAAATAAAAAACGCAATAACTGATAAATCTGGATTTAGTTTTCCAACAAAAGGAAACAGTTCGACTGGATATGCCTATTGCTAATGTAGCTTACATTCTTATAACTGATAACATTTTGTTGTGTGTGTATGTAAGAGTTCATGAATATACTTGAACAGAGCTTTGATAAATTTCAATAAATTTTAATTAATACATGTAAGCAGTATCTATATAGGATCACACTTTTATTGATGACTTCATTCACTGCCAACAGGTAATATACAGCATACACTTACTCTGGTATGCATCTGAGACTGTGACCTGTCACTTATGGGGCTTGCCTGTCTGATAAAATGTTTCCTTAGCTATCCCATATATTTACTGAATATGGGCAAAAATTTCTGGCTAAAAAATTCTTCTCGTAGAATGTTTCCTTAAGTGTCTTTAAATGCTGGAGATCTTCTATTGATCCTGACTTCATCAAGCACTCAGATTACTACAAACAATTCTGCAGGCTAAAAACATTTGATGCCTAGTAAGGAACCACATTACTCTTTATTGGAATCTAGGGTTGAGCGCATCTATGTAACACAGTGGTGACGTAACGTACAAATTAAAGCAACTATCTAACCTCACAGCTACTGTGAAAGCTAGCATCAGTCTGTGAGAAAGGAATCAGGATTTTTGTGCCAAAATTTTTATTTATTGCAAATTGATTCTTTCATTAAGGAGCATAGTCCTTCAGCAAATACATGTGTGTGAAGTCCTGTCACATGCCATCAGCTCGGGGTCTCTCTGTATTTTTTTGTCTTCATTTTCCTTACTAAATATATTTTTCAGTCTACCTGCTTTGCTTATCCTGGGAATTTCAAAACAAGGACTGTCTGGTAAAGCTATCCGCAGATGTCTTCATAGTATGTCCTATATATCTCCAGCGTGATCTTCTCATCTCATGTTACATTGGCACTTATCTGGTTCTTGTCATCAGTTTAACATTTGTCACCTTGCCAATACTATTGGAAAATTGCTCTACTAATTTTAGACACTAAATTCAAAGCCATATGGTTATGGATCTGCTGAAGTCTTAATAAATCTGATCTGGAATAAGTTTTAAAATATCATAATATGCTTCCTTTTCAGACTTGGTATTCATAACTAAAATATTAGAAAGTCTTAATAAATTCTTCTTCGTCTTTGTCATTTACTTTCATATAACCACATCTATCTTTCTCAAAATGCTGGCCTTCTGTCTCAGGCTTCTCTTGTCACCATACAGTTTCTACCTTAACCAGGTTAAGGAAAGCCATCCTGCACTTCTCTAGGACAGACACTATGTTACGTTGTGGATGCAGATATATTTTTTTTCATGCATTTTAAACTGGGGACTGCTACCATCACAGATTGGCACATGCGTACCATGGATTGCCAAGTTTTGTAATAAGGAGAGGATGTGGCTTACATACACCAGGGAGGAAGGCACATTGATTGATTAAGAGAACTGATCTGTTATATAGCAAACTAATGGAATGCAAAGGAATTCACATTGCTCATTTGTGAATTCCAGGGTTAGAATACTAACCAAGACCCTGAAGCTCCTCCATGCGGTGAATCCTGGAAAAATGCAACTTTTGAGTTGCTTGATCAACACACATGGATTAAGTAGCCATCCCAGAATGGTGCAACATCATGATTTCCCCTGCGGCGAAACATGTTTAAAACTCAGCAATGCACACTAAGCTTTAGAGAATCACTTGAGCTTCAGAGTACATTCTGGTTTTTACATGGTTGGCTGCTTGAAAGCAGATCTCACAAGAAAATCCTAGATCTACAAAGTAGATAATACCTATTTAAACAACAATAGCAAACTAACTGTGGTAGTATGTTATATGAGGTGATCAGGAGTGACTATGCTTGATTGGATAGGGTAGTAGAGCATATTAGAGGTTTTTGTCCAAGTTGTATACATATTAAATTGATATCCTGTTCACTGATAGCTGAAGGGAAAGGATTGTGCCCTTCGGACTGGTTTGATTCTGGTTAAAACTGATCACTTATGCAGCATTCTGAGCGGATAGAAAAGCGGAATGCAGGATCAGTTTTGTTACATGTTCCACTTAAATTTATTAGTCAGATGCCTTGTGCCTCCAGTCACTGTGGGTTAAAGTTGCTGATGATCCTATTTCTTCTGTACTTTCAGGACATGAGAGTTGTCAGTCTTACTTCACATGGCTCACAAAGCATCTTTTCAGAGTACAGGAAATCAGAATGCTCTGACAACAGCTCAACATACCAGTGGAGATTTCATCAACCAAAACATGTTAAACCCTTTAATTCATTATGCATACAACTCCACAATAAACAGACAGCATCAAGGGAAGTTATCTACCCCACAAGCCTACAGTCCGTTAACAGGACTCCAGAATGGCCATGGCGCCCCATGGAGCTACCATCCTGATAAAACAGATACGCAGGCAACTAGTACGTTGTACCAGAATCAACCACAATATTATTCAGATAGGTTTTATTCTTCTCAGTATTCACAACAATCTTTTGTCGCTCAACACAAGCTTCTCCAGACTTTGCGATCCCAAGATATTCAACAAGTTACTCCAGTTAACAGACTTCGTAACCAGAGTCCCCAGTTTGCACCAGTACCAGCACTTGTACACAGTTCTGCACTTTCTTCCACACATGGAAGTCACCAGCAGATGTTGCAAGTTCCTCAAGGGTGCAGTCAGCAGAACCAATATATTCCATCCTTGCAAAATCAGCAACGAATACCAGCTCCTCCAGCTTATAGTAGCACTCACACACAAAGACTTTTACATCAACAACTACCAGCTTATAGTAGCAGTCACACACAACGACTTTTACATCTTCCAACACCATTGACATCTCACCAGCAGTACATTACAGCAAATAATTCTGATACTGACTTGACTCAGTTTTTACAGAGAAATCCTCCCTCAGGCAGCCAGGACGCAACACGATCAAATGTTGGCGCCATGGGTCACATGTATCATAATTCTGATCAGACCAGAAACAGAATCGAAGCAAGCAGCATTCATCAAAGTAAATCCATTATTTATGCTTGTCCTACATCCTTCAGTCAGCTTTTCACAACAGAGTCTGTTAATTTACTAAATCAGGCCAGATATAGCCAAAGTAAGAACATATCACATGGTTCTCAGGGATTTCAGAAAGCAGATCAGGTACCATCCCTGAACATTTCCTGCAGTCCACAAGAGCTAGGCAATCCTCATACTTCTTTAAGTCAAGCACCAGGTCAGCCTCATTACTTGAGAAATTCAAATGTTTTACCTAGCAGACCCACTTTACTTACAGCTAAAGATTCTTTGTCTCATCAGAATGTACATAGTAGATTAAGAAATCCATATTCAGCACCATCACAGAATAGAGAAGTTGAAAATGCATTGTGTTCCGGGAATGTAAAAACTATAAATGCAAACTCTGTTATTAGTCATCAAACAAATTTTGAAAGCGGCAGTGAAATCCAATACTCACTATTTTCGCTGACTCCTTTAAGTGGATCCAACATTCAAGGGAATGTTGGAAGTGGTGCAAGGAGTGTAACAGACATAAAAAGCAGCAGAATTAGAAAAGAAACAATGTCAGTAACCCAAACGAACACATCTGAAAATATAAAATCACACCAGTGGTACAAATATCCAGAGACATCACTAGCTTCATCTTTTCAATCTGACATTGAGGCAATGCAGGCTGATGCAACCAATTATGCTGCTACTATTGACAAATCACAGAGTGCCAGCATGTCACAGACTCCAAAATCCACTGTCCCAGATGGGCCACCAGTACACAAGCCTACGGAATCTCAGACTGGGCTTAATCAGACAACTTCAGCAAATAAGATTCACACTAATATGAATATTTTGAGGGAAGAAGATGAGCCTAGATCAAGTACTTTCATGTCTGAAGGTCAGTGCATTAGCATGAATACCAGAGAAGAGGAACTAGAAGCAAAACAAATAAAACAAGAACCAGCAGAAAGCTTAAGCAGATCTAAAAATATTGAATCAACCAAAGAAGAAAATGACTTTGATATTGAAAGTTTATCAATAACAGAAAATACTTGTACCAACTTTACTGTCAGCATTATATCAGCAGCAAAATCAAACCCTCAAGTAAACAATTTCAGTACAAATGTCCAGTCTTCATTCAGTGACACCAGTATTTTAACAGACCAACTGGCAGAATGTAGCCATCCACAGCCACAAGTTGATGATGGATCAGCTAGACATCAGTCACCAGATCTTGAAGTTAATAAAAGCATAACTCAGTCTTCTTGTCACTCAACAGATGCTTCCGGTGTTATTGTTTTGCCAGTTGGTGGGACAATACATTATTTTAATACTTCAGCTAATGCCGCTGTACTTACACAAACATGTAATGTAACTCCAGAATCAGTAGCTAAGGCAGTAGCAGGTTCTCAGAAAGTAAATGATGTTGCTCTTGCTGGTGAGAAAATCGTAGCTGCAGAAATTGTAACTGGACTACAAGCCCCTTTCCTGAACAGCAGTATAAGCGCTCTGAGTACAAATGTCATATCTTCCGACACAAACACCAGTAGTTCAGCAAATCAGTTGACAGCAACAGTATTTGATATTGGTAACCAGTCCCAAGTTAATGGCACAGCTATATCTCAGTCATCAGAAACTCATGGAAAGAATAGTGTAACTCACAGCATTCAGTTTTCTAGTCACTCCTCAGGTGTTCCAGCTATAGCTTGTAATGTTAGTGTACTGGACACTGACAAGGTATTACAGTGTTCTAGTGCTTTGGTTAATGCAAATTTGAATACATATACAAGCAGTGCTATTCCTCAACCCGTAGCCAAGACCATAACAGGTTCTAAGTTCATGAACAATGGCATTCCCCCTGATCAGAAACCTGAAGATAAGAATGCTACACCTGGCATGCCAACTCGTGTCATAAAGAGAAGACACACAAGTCCTAATATACCAAATGGAAAATTGACTGAGAATGGCCATGACACACATAGGTCTGCAGTTCAGAGACAGTCTACTGTAAGACAGAGTTTAGACACTCAGAAATTGCCATTAGGCCAAAGCATTTTACATAACCAAGGTCAAGTGCAAGGTGGTGAACAGCAGAGTTTGGGCACACCTAACTTATCTGGTCTGAGAAATGCTAAAACAGAAATTGGAAATGACCAAAAGCAGACTGGCCCTTGTGCGAAAAAGGTCTTATCAGCAAGGGAGAAGGTCTTCAATATGTGGAAGGCTGGACATGTTGGGAAAAGACAAGATGGCAGTAAAAGACAAAGATGCAGTAGTGCAGCAGTATCAAGAATAGCTAAATATATAGACAGTAGCCATGTTAAAAAGACTAAAACTTCACCGGGTGCAACTTTGAAGGAAAAAAGGGCAGGGAAGAACACATTTCCAGATAGTTTAGCTCCTGGTGCTACTTCCCATAACAGGACACGACAGAAGGTTGACCCAGGTGTACCTGAGCTGATTACAATAGAAAAATCAAACAAACCTGAGAAACCACCCAGTGTGGAAAAAATTCCAGCTAGCTCATCTCCTAGTGCCACTTCCCATAACAGGACAAAACAAAAGGTTGATTCAAGTGCAACTGAGCTGATTACATTAAAAAAATCAAATAGAGTAAACAAACCAACCAGTGAGGAAAAAATGCCAGACAGATTGGCCCTTAGTGCCACTTCCCATAACACAACAAAACAAAAAGTTGACTCAAGTGTACCTGAGCTGATTACATTTAAAAAATCAAATAGAGTAAACAAACCAACCAGCAAGGAAAAAATTCCACACAGATTGGCCCCTAGTGCCATTTCCCATAACACAACAAAACAAAAAGTCGACTCAAGTGTACCTGAGCTGATTACAATTGAAAAATCAAATCGAGCAAACAAACCAACCAGCGAGGAAAAAATTCCAGACAGATTCGCCCGTAGTGCCACTTCCCATATCAGGACAAAAGAGATTGACTCAAGTGCACCTGAGCTTACTACAATTGAAAAATCAAATAGAGCAAACAAACCAACCATTGAGGAAAAAATTCCAGACAGATTGACCCTTAGTGCCATTTCCCATATCAGGACAAAAAAGATTGACTCAAGTGCACCTGAGCTTACTACAATTGAAAAATCAAATAGAGCAAACAAACCAACCAGCGAGGAAAAAATTCCAGACAGATTGGCCCCTAGTGCCATTTCCCATAACACAACAAAACAAAAAGTCGACTCAAGTGTACCTGAGCTGATTACAATTGAAAAATCAAATAGAACAAACAAACCAACCAGCGAGGAAAAAATTCCAGACAGATTCGCCTGTAGTGCCACTTCCCATATCAGGACAAAAAAGATTGACTCAAGTGCATCTGAGCTTACTACAATTGAAAAATCAAATAGAGCAAACAAACCAGCTAGTGTGGAGACAATTCCAGATAAATCAGCTTCTAGTGCTCATTCCTGTAACAGGACAAGGCAAAAGGTTAATCCAGTTGCACCTGAGCTGATTGCAGTTGACAAATCAGATCGACGAAAGACACCGATAAGTACAATCTGTTATGTCATACTTCATGGACATAAATTAATTTGTTTGAAGTTTAATTCAGAGGCATTAATTCTGCTATGTCAGTTTCAGTTTGAATGTTTTCTGGACAGGGGCCTAGGAAGTGTAAACAACTGTATGAATCGAGTTCTGAGAATCAAGAAAAAACCTTTAGACCATCCAGAGAAAGAAAAAATTGTGCTGTTTATGCAGAAAAATGGTTACAGCTTGGATGATTCAGTGCATACAATATCTCTGAACGACGCAAAGAAAATTTATCATCACATGTTTGAAATTACAAATTGCACTAATGCCTCTTGTGTGGTTGCAGTACAAAATAGCATGCCTGACCTTGATGTGGTAGATTCAGTATTCAACAGGGCGACCTTCACAAGTGAAAGATTGGTGAGTTTATTCAGAATAAAGAAAGAGGATACATCTGCTGGAGACAAGAACCCAGAGAAATTGCATCCAAACATCGGTCACAAGAAAATATCAAATGCTTATCTTGATATAGAACATTGGCCGAGTGGGCTTGAAGGTGACTCAGCCGAATTTGTAAATTCTGAACTTTGCACATCTTTAACATCACCTCAAGTAAATCCTGATAGCCCAGGAAGTGACCATACAGTGACTTATGGGAAAAGTATAGACTCTGACGACCCAGATGATTTAACTCCCTTAGAAGCTTTAGAAGACCCTCATGTGATTTGCTGGTCTCCTGGCACAACAAAAGTTGGGGGCTTGTGTAGTACACTTTATGGACAGTTGAGATCTTACAAACATGACAGTGAAAATTTCCTAGTGGTTGATGACTTGTGTAGCATGTTAGGTGCCAGTAAATTTTATGATGGTGTGAAGGAAGACAACATTACCCTTTACTCTTGTTGCCATGAGATAGCAGATTTTCTCAGCACCCTTAGTTCAGATTTTCCACCTCTTCAGTCACAACACCACAGTCTTGTGAAAGAAGCAGACATCATGTATGACAGGGATAACTATGTGTTAGTTGACTGTGATTCAGAGCAAGTTAGGAGCTTAGATATGAAGAGGCCTTTGTGTAACCAGGAAGTTTTGAACAATGACTGTAGCTCTCCCAAGCAGATTCGGTTAGATAACAGGGCACAGCTAACAGAATCATGCATGTTAATTAAAGTAAAGCAGGCGCCTTCAGTGGGAAATATGCAGAGAGTTTTAATTGACAGGAGTACAGTACAACAGAAGGACACTTATAATTCAGACTTTAGACTCATAGGCGTGGACAGAAAGTGTGATTCCAGTCTAGATAGAGAAGTAACAGGAAAGCAAGGGACATGCTTGAAGGTCCCAGTTGCCCACAGTGAAGGTTCAGCAGGAGAAAATACCATGTCTTCTGTGGTCACCAAGTCTGCTTCTGGCACGTCAGATTATTATCAAACTCTATGCAGTACATTCAGCTCAAGCGCCAATGGCAGCACACTGAGTGAAGTATATGCAGATAAATCTTACCTGCTTGCACAAAGCTCTGAATGTGAACTGTTTATTATCAAGCCTGTGCCAAGAGACATTAAAACAGTTGATACTGATTCAGGCGACAATGACACATTGCTTGGCCAAGATGATATTGCCCCAATTAGACCAGATGTTTTGTCAAGTCCTGAGTCTTACATATCAGCAGCTTCCATAGGAGAGCCATCGCCACCAATTCTTGTGGATGTAAATAATCCAGCACTGTTTTCTTCTTTAAGCAGTAATAAAAAACAAGGCCAGGATAGATGGAATAGTCACATACCATGTGTATCAGTGTCTGCTAGCTGTAAAGATTTTGAAGCTTTAAGTAATGGTATGCCTACTAACTTTCCTTGTGCATCATTACAGTGCACATCTCCACAGCAGTTAGTTGAATATGCAAGTGACTGTAAAAGATCTGAACAAAACAAGACGCTTCATAATAGAGATCACTTGGAAATCCCATCTGTTAAAGGAGGAAGCAATTTTATAATGAAGACACCATCCAAAGGAACCATGTCTGAATGTTGTTTTGAAGAATTTGTTTTAATATGCCCTGAGTCAGGAGTATCCTTCATTGGTTGTGAAAGCAACCGTTTGAAGAGTGTCCAGAAGCTAAGTAAATTAGTAGAGACCAAGCCGTGTTTTTCTGATAGCGGATTAAATAAAATTTCTTATGCAAATGGTGTTTCTGCCAGAGATGAAAAGTCTTTGTCAAGCCAGACAAAAATAAAAACAGTTGCGAATGGAGTCTTCGGTTTAGATAATGAGATTGTGCTTCATGTAAACCAAGGTGAGGCACTCATTTGTATTGATGATGTCTGTGACACCAGTGGCACTGTAGAATTAGCAGCTGATGTGAATAGAAATTACAGAGGTGACTTTGTTACTTCTGATGAATATAGAGTCGAAGTTATAGCAAAATCTAAAAAGAAGAATCCAGGGGGTAAAAGTGCTGAAGCTTCTGGGCCTATGAAGTTAACATCAGAACGTAAAGAGACGCCACAGAGAACAGAGTCGCCATTATCCTTACCCATATTAAACCCATCTGTGGGTGCAAATCCTGCTGCCTTCTTGCCACCGTCTCCACAGAGAATGGGAAAAGAGGGGTCCATTGATGACATTGATGTGATGATCTCTGGCAGCACTGATATGTTAGGTGGGTATTGCACTGTCTTCAGAATTTGTAAGCCATCTTAGATATTATGAGAGTCAATAAAAAAAAGTAATTATATCCTTTCTAATTTAAAGAAATATTTGTAGTAAAATAACACAATTTTGTAATACTAATTTGAAATCCCTGTGTAGTTTGTGGGTTTCTGTGAGGAAACAAATAAAAATATGACTTATGCTTCCTCAGGCGTGTCACAAGAGACACCTGATATGAGGCTATGCATGTTGTTGTCATCCTTATCATGTAAGACAAATTGCTATACAAACCACTGTTGTATGAGCACATGAATGCTTCAGTGCAAGCACCATAAGGAGTGCAAAGGGAAATGATATTTAATTATATATACAGTAGAACTCCATTTATCCGAACCCCATGGGACCGAGCATCGTTCGGATAATCAAATGTTCGGATAATTGGATTACATGATGTATCGAGTACATGTACACATATTTCTAAAAATAATTAACAATCACAAGGAAAATACACTATAAAACATATTTACTTGTACTGTAATAATAATACCCACACTGTATTAGATCACTGTATCACCAAAATCTTTCATTACACTGCAGTGCATGTACTACTTGTATTAATTATTTTTGTTAAGAAAGAGAAATGTTTTCAAAATAACATTACAAACAATTCAAAACCAGGCGCAACTTACGTATACATGTACTTGCACAGATGTAGCCCACTATTTAAAATAATGAGGAATCCTCTTTTGCGCCAAACTGGATAGTCTGCTTTTGGCTGCTAAGTCCCGCATTCTCTTCAACAGCAGAAGCTGTGTAGGACAGCTGTCATCTTCTTGCTCGTACCAAGCCATCGCTGTTTCTAGTGCTATAAAGGCCTCTTCAGCACTTGGTCGACGTTTTGGGTTTTCTTCATAATCTACAAGTACATCATGTACTTCTGAGGAGTCTTCATCATCGGTCACTACATGTATTTGGTTTTCTTCTTGCACAAAAGACAAAATTTCTTCGTCATTCAAAAACTGAAAACCAGAATCATTATCATCTTCTAGCCACATGTGTGCATCATCTTTGTCACAGTCCGAAAATCCGGGCATTGCTTGAAACAGTTCCACAACTTCATTTATACAATCATCATTTGTGTCCACTGCAGTAGTTTCATTTCCTCCTTTTTTCCCAAGCAATCTATTCCAAGCCTTGTTGAGATTATCTTGTGACAGGGTGGTCCAAGCATCAGCTTACATATAGCAGCAGTCTTTGAGATTAAGCTTTTTTTGAAAACGCCACCACACTTTCTTCATCTTCAGCCAACAATAAACGACGCAGGACTTCCTTCTTGTACATCTTTTTAAGCTTTGCTATAACACCCTGATCCATTGGTTGAATCAGTGCTGTTACATTGGGAAGCAGAAAAATTACTTTAAAATTTGCATCAACTGCATTCAATGTATCCGTCTCTGGATGAGATGGTGCATTGTCCAGTAGAAGAATTACTTTTCCAGTTTTCTTTTCTTGTTCTTTCAACCTCTTCACATTTGGGATGAACTGATTTGTATACCAATCAAGAAATATTTCACTATTCATCCAAGCACTCTTCTGTGCTTTGTAGCACAATGGGAGACATGTCACATTCTTTAAACAACGTGTTTTTTTGGCTTTGCCGATCATTAGCACCGGTAAACGATGACTTCCACTGGCATTCGCGGCTACCAAAATTGTTACTCTCTCTTTGCACTTTTTAAACCCAGGGGCAGCTGCTTCGCGCTGAGATGCAAGTGATTTTTGAGGCAATGATTTCCAGTATAAGCCAGTCTCATCGGCATTATACACATCATCGAGTAAATAACCTTCTTCTTCCAAAAAAGCCAAGAATGTTTCTTTAAAATTTTCAGCGGCAGTTGCATCGCTAGATGAAGATTCCCCTTGAATCTCCAATTCTCGTATGCCATGACAAGATTTAAAGTTTCTTAACCATCCCTGGCTAGCCTTAAAGTCAGGAGGACCGTCAAGTTGACTGTTGAACTGAAGTGCCTTTTCACACAATAGAGAGCCAGAGATAGGTTCCCCTTTGCTTCTTCTTTGCACAAACCATATATACAAAGCCTCTTCCAATTTCAAATCTTTCGCATTTCTCATGGTTTTATGTTTCTTCGACCCATTTTCACTATCCAATTTCGATGCAAAACTCATAATTTTATCCTTGTTACTTTTGATGTCAGAGATGGTAGCTTTCTCAACATTGAAAATCCTCGCAAATGAAGACACAGTTTCACCTTTTCCTAGTCTCTTGATAATTTCTGTTTTCGTTTCAATTGACAAAACATTGCGGTACCTTTTATATGCTTTAGGCCTACTGGAAGATGCCAGGTCGCACAGAGAAATACGTGTACACCAAAATTATTCTGCTGTAGTAGCAGACACAATTATTTTAAATTGAACTGTCTGTTTAGCCAGTGTTCTGCCTAGAACTCACACGTACACTGGATTGGTAAACCAGATATTAACGGACTTTATGATCTAACTGACTTCATGTACGTAAGCGACCGTCCATTAGCCCATCTCATTGTCTACAAATTGTTCGCACACATTTGAAGCTTGCCGCATCAAAAGATTCAGAACTGTAGTCTAACGTGACTGGTGGAGACTGATTTTTTTTTTTCTGGAAAAAGTGTTCGGATAATTGGATGTTCGGATAATTGGGGTTCGGATAAATGGAGTTCTACTGTAATGTATTTTCTTTTGTACTTGATGAAGGTCTTGTGGCTATAATGTGGGCATTATCTTTGTCCATTGTCCCTGATAGTCTTGTGGCTATAATGTAGGCATTTTTTTTGTCTCCTGTCCCTGACGAAGGTCATGCGGCTGTAATTTAGATATTTTATTTGTCCTTTGTCATTGATGGTCTTGTGGCCGTAGTGTAGGTATTTTTGTTTGTCCCTTGTCTTAGTAAGACACTTTTGTTTTTGTTTTTACCCACCACAATCCTAGATGCGCAGTGTTAGTTTCTGGAGGTCTCTGAAGAAACAAAGAAAGAATAGGACTTCTCCACCGCCAGGCATATCGTACAAAGTGACTGATATGTGGTTGTGTCTTGGACTGGCGATCTTCTCATGTTAAACAAATTGTCAAAGAAACCACTGCTGCAACATCATATGACTGCTTGGTGCAGGCTTCCTGCAAGGTGGTGACCAGCTGCATTGGTGGCTCCATACTCCATAAGGAGCACAAAGAAAAATGATGGTGGTGGTGACGATATTCCGAGATGGCTGAGTATGTGTAGCATCTTGCCTACAGCAGTGGTCTTTCTGTACTGACTTATCTGTTTATACTGCTGAACAAATTCCTTTCTGGTGGATGTTTTGAAACAGTTTAAAGAATGCAATTCATAACTGACTGCTTGATAAGAGCCAGTTCACCACTGTGAATGAACATTTTAAAATTATTTCTTCACTTCTGAAAAAAACTAATTTATGTGACACAAACCTCAATATAAAGACTGTTGATTGTCATTTTATTACATTTTTTTTTTTTTTTTTTCGTACGCCCGCTAATACTCAAGGCGAAATCTCAGGTTATTATTTATGTCTAACCTGACATTGATTTTACGTGAGTATCCCTTTATTTCTTGTACAGAGACAGGTGTCCCTCGCCATTCAGGCAAACACTCGCCGATTTCGGAGGTACCCATTGCAGCTGGGTCGGCTCAGGAGCCGCCAGTCCCTGGTCGACGACACTCCTTCAAATGTTCTCGCCAGGTCTCGAGTTAATCCAGTCCAAATCCCGGTAGACGAAAAATCCTCAAATGCCGTCGCCCGGGTTTGATCCTGTATCACCCGGTCGCCAGAGCGGTGTTGTAACCACTACGCTAGCGCGGCTCCCATTTTATTACATAAAATGCTATGTCACATTAGTGTTACAACTCGGCATGAGATCCAGTTTGTTCAACACATGATGACATAGCAGGCAGCAATTTTTTTCTCTTCATTGTATCGTCACTTTATTGACCATTGTAGTTTTTTTTTTGTTTTTTTTTTCTGGGAATTTAAAAAGAAAAGAACTTATTTGTCAAAAGGCAGTTATTGCCTGTTGTTTGAACAGTTGTTTCACGTTTATCAAATGGATACATATGAGGATAACAAATTAAAAAAATAGGAAATGACTTTTCAATTACGCTGTATATGGATGACATACATTAATGTCATGTAATAATGTGTTATATAGGGGCTCTATGAATGGTTTATATGTTACATCTTATATGATGTCATGTAGGGCTACATTTATTTCTGTGAATAATGTTTATAATGTGAATTATTGCAATGTGAATAATGTACACATACACGATTAATGTGTACATCATGTCATTGATCATTAATGTGTATATTGTGTCATGTATGACTGATGTGTATGATAAGTCATTTATGAGTATTATGTATGTCATGCATGAATGCTGTGTCTGTAGTGTCTTATGTGAATGTTGTGTATGTTATATCTTGTATTGTGCATGACTGATGTATATGTTATGTCATTTATGAGTATTATGCATGTCTTGCATGAATGCGGTGTCTATTATGTCTTTATTGAATGCTGTGTATATTATGTCATGTTTTTGGTTAATGTCTCATGTATAAATGATGTGCCTGATAGTGTGTAATTCTTGTGTTTTGTATTGCATCTTGTACAAATAATGTGTATATCTTGTCTTATGTGAATGTTGTATTATCATGTCTTATGTGAATGTTGTATTATGTGTGGCTAATGTACATGACATGTGTCACATATGACTGATGTATATGTTCTGTCAAGTAAAACTACTGTGTATACCGCATCTTTGTTGAATGATGTGTGTATTGCGTCTTATTTAAATCATCATCATACATCATTACCCCACAACTCTCCAAGCAGCAAAGGTCTTCAGGAAATTCATGCCAAGTCTTCCTGCTCTGTGCCATCCATTCAAGATCTTTCCATGTATTATTAATCCTTTCATTTGTGTTCCAGTTCCCTTCTCAGTGTTTTTTAATATCTCTCTACCTTTCTTTCCCTGGGGATTCTAGAGCAAGGACCGCCTTGTAATGTTGTTAGCAGATTTCATCAATGTGTGTCCTTACATTGCCAACATCTTCTTATCATCTCCTATTCCACTCGCTCCTGGCTGGTTCTTGTCATCAGTTCCACATTAGTGGTCTTGTCATATCATTTCAGTCCTTCTGTTCCTCACAAGCATCCATTTATGATAGCCGGTTGTATTTGTTGACCTTCATGTTTCAGAGTTATGCAATGGGACATCTGAGTTGAAGACTCTTATTATTGTGTTAAACTTTTTGTTATTGTTGATGCATTTATTCTCATAATCTGAAGTTTCATACACAGTAGCTGTGACCTCGTCTCAGATATTGTCATTTTATTTTGCATTTGGTTGTGGTTATAGGATGGAAGGGCAGGGTCAGTGACAGCATCTAGATTTTTTTCAGAGTCCACTGAATGTTATTTCTGTTGGCTGTTGTTGTTATCATCATAAACATGGCCAGTGGGTGCTGAGCTCAGGCAGAAGCTATGAGGCTGCCACACTGATCTGGAAAAGGCAGTTGACTTCGTACTGGCGACAGGCTTGTAGAACACTGAAGAAGATCATCATAAGCTAATTGATAGCAGTAAGAAGATTGATGGTGACAAGAGGCACCCCGCCACATTTCACTTCTTATCTCAAATTCCATAAGTTGTTCTTCATGAAGAATTCAGCGTTTATTTTATACATTTTCTTTATTAGGTTAATAATCTTCAGATGGACTCCATAATGCCTCATCAATTTCCAAAGTGATTCTAAACTGTCATGTCTTTTCACAGTTCATACATCCATTGTAAAGTGGAGAGTTCAGTTCCAAGAGCTTGTTTAACGATTATGTGCATTGTGGCTGTCTGGTCTGTACATGGTCTGTCTTGTCGAACCCTGCCTGTTCTTCTCTCAGTTGTCTGTCTGTCATCTCTTTTAATCTCTCAAGAATGACCCTCTATAACATTGCCCCAGACACTGATAGTAACATTATTCCTCTAATTTGTGCAGATCTCACTTGATTGTCAATGGCAATTTGACCCACAAATCCTTTCTTCCACTCTGCTAGTATTTCTCTCTCCTTGACATTACCAAGTACTTTGTATATCTCTGTTGAAGTCTTAATGGCCTCTGCTGTGCTGCCGTCTCGGCCAAGCAGGAGCTTTTTTTTTCATTTCTAATAAGCTTCATGGCTTTCCTTTTTTTAGTCTCCTTATTTGGTTGTGCACAGTTTACTTCTAAGTCCTTTTCTGTTGACTGGAAGTCTAGGGTATCTTATGGAGGTAGTCTCATTAAAAGTCCCATAACCCATCTCTTCATTTGCTCCACTCTGCCGCCCACGGCGACCGTTGCCTCAATTGGCTGTGTGTGGTGTACCCGGAAACGGGGCCTCCCAGTACTGAGACACAGTTAAGTCCCCGATGTCACTTATCGGTGCAGAGTTGAGAGAGATGGCTGAGCATCACAATCCCCCCTGTGTTGCAGCATGATGAGAACCCAGAATTGCACACTGAGCTTGGGGGGATCACTTGGGCACCAGACTTAATACTGGCTCTTGACTGGATGGCCGCATGCAGGAGATTTCTACAATGGGGGGTTGGCAGGTGGTGGGTATCTGGAAGTGGCTCTGTGCAGGACGTGAGGATTCCTTGGGTGAGCCCAGAACCAGAGCACAGCATTGTGCAAGCTCTGCATAGTTGGAGAGCCCCCTGGATGACGGGGAATGCACAGTGTGCTACCCCACCTATCCCCAACTGCTAACTTAGAACCAGAAGTGGGGTCCTCTGTATGCGTGCCAGGCCAGGATAAAATGCCTGGGAAAGAGACTGGAGCTCAGAACTCCCTAACTCAAAGTTGCAGGATGGCAGGAAAGACAGGGCTATTTTGAAGATAATGCAACCATATTTTCACCATACGAGCTCGGACGCCGCCTCGGTAAACAAGGTCCGCGCAGAGCAGTGACACCCCCAGGCTGCTTGCGAATAGTCTACTACTGGGAACATAAACAGATTAGGGATGAGCCCACTCTCCCGTTGAACAGGTGCTAAAGTCATAGATACTGGGCCAGAAGGCGCACCGGAAACCACAGTATCATGCAACTCGCTTTTTTTTTTCTATGGAGAGTACACCGTCAAATAAATCTCGTACTGGTGCTCGCCCTGTGGAGCTCCACCAGGCAGGTGCAGTGCCGGGCTCTGAGCCTCGACAGAGCCCACCCTCAGCTACTGGAGGACCCTCTAGACCGTCTTGTGGAGTCAGCAGACGGCGGAGGAGAACTACTGACCAAAACAAAACAGAAAAAGAGAAACCCAGAGTGCCACTTGTCATGATGCACTGGAATGCAGAGGGAGTGAACAGCAAGCAGGCTGGATACAGCAAAAAGACAGAGCTGGAAAACATCTTGTATGAGAAGCAAGTCAGTGTTTGCTGTATCCAAGAGACTCACTTGAAAGCAGATCAAACCTTTAAAATAAGGGGATATCAATGCTTCAAATCCGACAGAAAAGATAGACGAAAAGGAGGAGTACTTACTCTTGTAAGGAATAACATTCCTGCACACGAAAGGAAAACCTTCATGGATGGAGCAGAATATCAGCTGTTGCAGATAAAGGTAGACAAGATGGAAATAGAACTCCTGAACTATTACTGTCCGAACAACAAACCCCTGAGTCTCAGCTCTATACAGGTACCAGCCACCAACTTTATAGCAGTTGGAGACTTTAATAGCCACTCCCAGAGCTGGGGCTATAACCATCTGGATCACAGAGGTGAAGAGGTTGAAACTTGGCAAGATGATCACTCCCTAATCCTAGTCAATAATGCCACAGATACTCCTACCTTCTACTCCAGAGGATGGCACACAACTTCAACACCAGATCTTGCCTTCTCCACACCAGATATAGCTGGATCTATTAGTAGAGAAGTAGGAGACCAACTAGGGGGAAGCGACCATCGCCCAATCTTTCTTACTGTCCAGAGTGCAACTCTCAGTACAGGCCCAGCCATTACAAGATGGAACTACAAAAAAGCCAACTGGGGTTTATTCAGGCATCAGGTGAACACGCTGCTGTCTACCCTCAAGGTACAGAACAGAGACATTAATGAAGTGGTTAAAGACTTCAACAGATGCATACTACAAGCTGCAAAAGAAACCATTCCCAAAGGATGCCGGCGTAACTACATACCATACTGGTCCAGCACACTCCAAGAACGTCAGGAAGCTATGGACAGGGCTAGAAAGGACGCAGAGTCCCAGCCTTCACTTGAAACTCACAACAAATGGAAAAAGGCTGTAGCAGAGTTTCAGAGAACAAAGCTAGAAGAAAAACGGAAAAGCTGGAGAACTAAAACGGCATCGCTGAACCTTGAGAAAGACGGCAGGAAACTTTGGAGATTAGTCAAGTCTCTAAATGAAGAGTGTTCCTCACCTAGGCAGACTATCACATTGGATGAAGGTGGCAAACTTTTCAGAGGAAAACAAGCTGCAGACTTGTTTGCTAGAAGATACAGTTCAGAAAGCAACTTACCCATTAACATAGATCATCAGAGAGAGATAAGAAAAGAAATACTGGCAACCATGGGACAGACAGATACTCCTGCCCCAATGAGGGAACCCATCACACTAGGAGAACTACAGAAGGCTATTTCCAAGCTTAAGTTTCAAAAGTCACCCGGCCCAGACAAAATCAGCAACGAAATGCTAGTAAATCTGAGCTCAGCAGCAAAGACAAAACTGCTTGAGATATTCAACCACAGCTGGTTGAAAGGAACGGTACCCCAAGTATGGAGAGAAGCCATCACAATACCCATACTAAAGAAAGGGAAATGTAAGACCGAGGCTGCAAGTTACCGGCCAATCAGTCTCACAAGCTGTGTTGGGAAGACTATGGAGCGAATAGTCAACCACAGATTGAAATGGTATTTAGAGTCTGAGCAGATCCTGGTGCCGGAACAAGCTGGATTTAGAGAATGCTACAGTATAGAAGACCAAGTTACTTACTTGTCTCAAGCAATAGAAGATGCCTTCCAGGAGAAGAAAAAGGTCCTAACGATCTGGGTCGACTTCAAGCAGGCCTTTAACAAGGTGTGGAAAGATGGCCTCATTGCAAAACTTAGGAGAAGTGGAATCCAAGGCAACATGATGAAATGGATCCAGTCATACTTGCATAACAGGAGAACTAGAGTCACTCTTGACGGTCTGCAGAGCAGAAAAGTGTTGCTCCATCAGGGGGTACCTCAAGGAGGAGTAATTTCCCCAACACTCTTCCTTGTTTACATCAATGACCTGGTGAAAGATCTCCCTGCAGGAGTTAAAGCTGCCTTATATGCAGATGACCTAGTACTCTGGTGCGCTGATGAAAATGTCACCACAGCAAATTATAGAATGCAGCGGGCAGCAGACATGCTAGTGTCATGGGCAGAGAAATGGCTTATCACAATAAACACAGACAAAACCTCCACAACACTGTTCTCCCTCGCCCCCAAGGACAAATCAGCTAACATACACCTAGGGACAACCGTGATCAAGGAAGAAAGCTACCCCACCTATCTTGGGGTGACATTTGACCAAAGGCTTACATGGAATAAGCATATTGAAAACGCAGAAGGAAAGGCCCGAAGACGACTAGGCATACTCAGAAAATTAGCAGGTACCAACTGGGGAGCAAATGAACGAAATCTAAAGAAGATTTATAATGGAGTAATAAGACCACACTTAGAGTTTAGCTCAGCAGCATGGTCATCAGCTGCTAACTCACATCTGCAGTCTTTGGACAAGGTGCAAAATCAAGCTCTCAGGCTCATTACAGGAGCCATGAAAACTACACCAATAACAGAGATGCAGAAGGTTGCTGGATTACAGACATTGTCCCATAGAAGAGACACAAAAACCATGATCCAGATGGAAAAGTACAACAGTATGCCAATGCACCCAATGAAGGCAAGACTAGATGCTCTGGCATTGGGACGTCTAAAGCGTAGCAGCTTTGTGCATCGGGGGAAAAGACTTATAAGACAGCATCAAGAAGACCTATCCATGAAGACAACACCACTGAAGCCCACCCTATACCCTGTACCATGGGACCAGGCCAGCAGTGCCCTCCAAATTAATACATCAGTCAGTGGTCTCACAAGTGGATGTGAGTATAATGATCTGCAAAAACGAACTGCTACATTGAGTATGATCCAAGAAAGCTATCCCGATCAAACATGGATACATGCCTATACAGATGGATCAGCAACTAATGCTGTTAGGAATGGAGGTGCCGGTATCTTTATCTCATATCCTGACAACCACTATGAGACTAGGCACATTCCCACTGGTAAATTCTGTTCCAACTATACAGCTGAGGTTCAAGCTCTAGAGCAAGCTGCAAATATGATTTATAACACCAACTCTGACTGCCACCAGGTAGTCATCCTCACAGATGCACTGTCTGTCCTGCAAGCTCTCAAGGGTGGTAAACTCCCGCATCTGAGAAATGAACTAAACAAGGTAGCTGCCAAAAAGAGAACCATACTTCAGTGGGTACCATCTCATTGTGGTGTACCCGGAAATGAAAAGGCAGATAAACTTGCAAAAAAGGGAGGAGAATGTGAACAAGAAGATAATGAAGTCACATACTTTGAGAAAAAGAGAGCTATCCAGACTATCAGAAGAGAACAGAACCAACCCAAAGACGACTATCACACTCTCGACCGGCAGGGACAGATAACTATTTTTCGACTCAGGACAGGGCATAACAAACTGAATAAACACATGCACAAGCTACGATTGTCTGCTTCACCACTGTGCACATGTGGATTAAACGAACAAACTGCTGAGCATGTTCTACAGGACTGTCCTCTGTATGACCAGTTAAGAAAGATATACTGGCCCAATGACTCAACACTAAACTCAAAGCTATATGGAGTTAAAGAGGAACTTCAAACAACAGTCGAATTCATCATGAGAACTCGTCTGACGGTGTAATCATCAAAGATGCGATCGCAAGAAGAAGAAGAAGCTCCACTCTGTTCAGCGATGGTCTTTACTCTAGCCAAGATACTCCATCCTGATTTATCACCAAGGAATTAAAGACCCATCAGTGTGCACAAAAAGTAACAATAAAAGCCCATGGAAAGAAGAATTAAGTTATGCTCTGCAGTTTTAGGAGACTGAGATTCAGACATGTTTTCTTTATCTTTGTTTGCCCTTAGATAACTACATCTATCTCATAAAGTTGGCAGTCCATCTCAGACTTCAGTCATCACCAAATAGTTTCTCCCTCAATTGGGTTGGCCATACTGCCTCCATGCCCCTCTTATGGTGCTAAAAGTCTTCAAGGACATGTTCTACTGTCTGTCTGTCCTTGGTACATTGACATATCTGTCTGTCCGATTTTCAATTTGTTGAACAAATGGTATTTGAGTCTGCAATGACCGATTCTCAGCCTGAAAATTTTCACTTGATCTCATTTTGATAATGTGCAGTATGGTTCTTCTATATTCTGATAAGTTTAGATATAATAATAGTCTGTTTTTGTTTCATCGGTTTCATGTTTGCTTTCTGGGCTTTCATATAATAACGGACATTCATAATCAGCTTTTATTTGTTCCCAGTAGTAGCTGTTGCTTGCAACTGGTTTCTGATTTGGGCCTTCTTACATTCTGCACATGTGGCTCATATTGCTTTGTCTTTCACTTCTGCTGTTTTTTTTCCCAGTATTTTATTTTTCATCTCACATCTCTTCTGTCATAATTATAGTGTAAAAAAAAAAAAAGAAATCTTACTTCATATCCTTTATCTTTCCACAGTTCCACCAACAAGTCAGAGGAAAGCATATTTAAGATTATGGCAACAGCACAAAGCACTCCTAGGTATTGTGATTGCTGTAATTAGTTTAAATGCTGAAGGACTTTTATTACTTGTCAGGTTGTTTATAGTACAACACCTAAATGTAACTAAAATCCTTCAACTGTTTCACTTTGTATGTTTTGAGGGTTAACTGTTTAAAGAAAATATTGGTTATTAACTTTTATATTCTAATGGGTACCAGTTGTTTTGTTGAAGTGGTTACAAATTTTTATTTTGTAGTGGTACATTAGAACTTCAGTAGCTTGACTGAGCCATAATTTTATTGCTTACACCAGAAAATGAGTGAGCTACATCAAAATATGTCCTTGATGGTGAGAGTTGTAGGTGGGAAAGATTGTCTGTTTTTAACACTTACTTTCATCCGATAACTTTTTCAGTTTGCGTAGTGCGGGTGTGTGATTGTCTTGTGTTTACATAGTTTTACTTTTACTGCACCAGCAATGCTTCATCTTTTTCTAAAAGGAAGCAGACATTTTCAGCAGTTGATGATTCTGTCAGTAATTGCAGCACTGAAGAGCCAGAATAAAGCACGTCTGGATGACCTAATAGTAAAACATACTATCTAAGAGTTTCAAAATAGTTGTGACACAGTGGATCCTATCTCATTGCAACTTCCCTGGCAGCGAAGAAGCTGACAGGTTGGCAAAGGAAGGTGGAAAGCTACCTCAACCTGATACGTGCATAACTTATGATGAGGCCAAGAGTTTTATCAAAAACAAATACAGGAATAAGTGGGAAGCGGAGCATCCAAGTCACAGAAAAAACCACAGGTATAATTTGTAGACAGCTAGGCTAAAGCGAACACCATATTCCCAATATGCCTCAGTGGGCGTGTAACGTGATCCTTACCTTACCTTTAGGCTAAAGCGGATGGGTTGCCTCAAACTGATTAGAAAAGTTGTATTAAACTCATGTCTTTCAGGAAGAAACACCGCAGTATTAAAATTACTTTTGGGCAAAGAAAGTGCATTTGAGCACTTATTCTGTCTGTTAAAGCCAGATCTCCTTCTTTCAGGTGAAGTGAATGTGCTTAGAAAGCATCTGGCACTTGTTGAGGCTGCAAAGGAGAAAGCAGACCAAACTTCAAGATATCATGCAGGTATTTTAATTCAGCATTATGTCCCTGTAGATATTCATAATCAGAGGTTGGGGTCATATCTTCTCTGTTCAGGACATCGCCATGTCATAGATCTTTTCTGCTTAAGAGGTTTATTTTTGTCATACATATTCTCTTTGTTATGTTAACATATATCTTAAACATACCATCTTCTCTGGAGATTTAATATTTTAGTCATATATGTTATCCTTTCTGGGGATAGGCTTGTACCACCACACACACAGTAGAGTGAAATAAGCTCTTGGTTTTTAAATCAGACTGGGCAGCTTATTTGATGAAGTGTTGTACTTGTGGAACAAGAGAGGCAATATTTTGCCTAAGAATATTAGCAGAAAAATATACAGAGGTCCAAAAAAGTATGTACATGTGCTTCATTGACTATAAGAAGGCTTTTGATGAGAAAATAATTGAATGCCTCGAAGACATAGATATTGATGGAAAAGATATAAGAATACTCAGTAACCTTTATTGGGAGCAAACTGCCACAGTATGAACTGGAAGGAATTACTCACGATACATAGACATAAAAAGAGGTATCAGACAAGGTTGTGTGCTGTCCCCCTGCCAATTTAATCTATACACCGAAAAAATTTTCAAACAGATACAGGAAATACCAGGACTGAACATCAGTGGAAGGTCAATAAACAACCTTAGATATGCAGATGATACCGTGTTGTTAGCTGAAAGCGAACAGGAGTTACAAGAACTAGTGAAGCAAGTGAACAGTATAAGTCAAGAATATGGACTCGACATAATATTGAGAAAACAAAAACTATGATAATTAGCAAAACAGACGATAAACCCACATTAAAGATAAGCGTAAATGGGAAAATCCTGGAACAAGTCAAGAGCTACGTATGTCTTGGTCATATAATAACAGAAGATGGCAGATGTGAAACAGAAATCAAGAAGAGAATAGGAATGGCCAAAGCTACATTCAACAACATGAAACATATATTGACATCTAAACAGTTATCTCACAAATTAAAACTGAGAATTATAAAGTGTTATATATATTCTGCATTTCTGTATGGTGCAGAAACATGGACGATGAATAAGCATTTGGAAGAAAGAATTGAGACTCTTGAAATGTGGATATATAGAAGAATGGGGCGTATCTCGTGGAAAGAGAAGAAAACAAATAAGGAGGTCCTAGAAAATCTAGGTATGAAAAGAGAACTAATGAGGGAGATCAAAGTTCGGCAGCTAAAATACTTTGGCCACATAAAAAGGCATAACACCCTGCAGAAGACCATAATAGAAGGGAGAGGTGAAGGCAAACGTGCAAGGGGAAGACAGCGCTATAAGTGGGAAGATAACATCAAGAGATGGACAGGAAAGAGTCTATCAGAGTGCACCACCAAGACAAGAGACAGAAGACGTTGGAGATCCATTACAGCCAACCTTCGTTGTGGAGATGGCAGTTGATGATGATGTACTTGACTAAATTTAGTATAGTTATTTCTTAATCAGTAATGAGGCTTCCTTCACAGTTAATTTTGATTTTCACTTTTACACTTACTTTTTTAAGGTGTTATCATTGACATTACATCCAGTTTCAAGAATGGCGATGAAGAATCACCTGGTTAATTGCTGTGAGTATTGACAAACATACTTAGTAACTAGGCATCTTTAATCATTTTAGAAATGGAACAGAAAGTGGCATCCCTGAAGTATAAAGTACCAAGAAGTTAGATTTTCATAAATGAGTGCGTGAAAAAATAGCAGTAGTATTGAAATGGTTTGTCAAGATCACCAGTGCATAACTGATCATATAAGTGCCAGAAGAACGGAACGGGTAAAATGACGACTCTGGCTTTGTGAGTTAACAGGACATACATTGAGGAAACCTGTTGATAGTATTAGAAGGCAGTCCTTGTTCTCGAATCCCCAGCTTACGAGAGGTGGTGGGAGACCAAAAGACACATGGAGAAGGGAACTAGAGATAAACTTGAATGACATAGAGATCTTAAACAGATGGCACAGGACAAGAAGGCTTGGAATGAATTTCCTGAAGGCCTTTGCTCCTTGGGGAGCTTAAAAGTAATGAAAAGGATTCCTGAAATGTAAGATTTAGAAATAATATTAAGATGTACACGTTGTGTTGAAACATACTTTACTTAGTCGTTCCTCTTCTACCCTGGGGTGTAGACGTTTGCCAAAGAGAGCGCCACACTATCCTATAGGCTGAATGTTGAAACATACACAAAATAATGAGCAAAATACCGTGGATAAAACATAATGTCATTCTAAAATGAAAACTCAACTGGATAAGCAGTGTGATACACTATTGTATACTATTCTTATCAGCATGTAGGTAAAATAAACTTACAATGTTTATGACATGATTACCTGCTTTACAGCAGAATAAATATAGTTACACTGTGTAATCTGTCATTTGACACTCCAATGTGGTTTTACAGAAGAATGTTCAGAGTATCATGGACTTTTGAAAGGTTGATCAAGATGCCCTTAAAGGGGCCAGTGAACATAGGAAGCTTATAACACACATGAGATCCATGTTTTTTTCTTTTTATTTTGGGCATGTTATGAGAAGAGGAAAGTTGGAATTCATTGTGATGACTGGCAGAGTTGATGGACATGGAGAAAAGAATAGTTAAATGAGAAGATTTGGAACAGTTCAGCATCATGGCATGGAAAAAGTCTGCAACAGAATTGATAAGTAGCACTGGAACAGACTGTGGAAAGACATGATCATCTACACCAGTCAGCAGGATACTTGAAGAATGAAAATAGCAGTTTATGAAGCCTAAGTGTATTTGAAGTTTCACTGAGATTCCAGCGTGATTTACATCACACCATTACAGGATGAGGAAACCCATGAAATTACAGAAAAATAAAACAGTTACAAACAAACACCTTCAGTGTACTACAGGTCTATATCCTTGTATCAAAACATCAGAAAATTGAAATATTCTGAAAATCATATGTTTCTGTGGGCTACTTTTCTATAACAATTTGGGTGACTTTTGGCTATTTTGTTGAACACATTTTGGGCGACTTGAACATGAAAATAAGAATCTTCAACTCAAATGTCAAGTTAGTCCTATTGTATGGCTCTGAGACATGGAGAGCAACAAAAACAACAACCAAAAAGCAACAGACTTTTATAAATGGGGTGCTTGCGTAGAATTGAAGGACTGAAATGGTATGACAAAGTCACAGATGTGGAATTGATGACAAGAACCAGACAAGTGCCAGTGGAACAAGAGTTGAGAAGAAGATGCTGGCGATGGATAGGACACACATTGAGGAGACCTGTTGATAGCATTACAAAGCAGTCCTTGTTCTGGAATCCACAGGGAAAGAGAGGCAGAGGTAGACCAAAAAACACATGGCAAAGAGAACTGGATACAGAGGTGAAAATAATGAGGAAAACATGGAAAGAACTTGAGCGGATGGCACAGGACAGGAGGACTTAGCATGTGTTTGTTGAAGGCCTATGCTCCTTGGGGAGCTAAAGGGTATTGATTGATTGGGCGACTTGGCTATTTTGGGTGATTTGTGCTACTTTTCTATCACGATTTTAGCGAATCTGGAAACTGAAAAAACCCAATTTCCGAAACAAAGCTGTCCCCAAGTTACAGACCTGTAGCAGTGTATACAGATAATTGCATTTCAGTTCAGGAAAGACATAACAGGACCACTGCCTGCCTTCAAAGCATATTCTTCTTGGATCCTTAGCCTTTGTCGGACAAAGCAGAGACCATCATGCCTAGTGGAGTCTTGTAGTGCCACAACAAAGTCTCCTCTTTGCTCAGTCTGTGGCCATCCTCCATGCAGTACCCCAACACTGGTTCCTGCTTTTCATCTCTGCCTCTCCTTGATCTTGCATTCACTGATTACTGGACACAGAACAGTTCTCCACCAAGTTTTATTTGGTCGGCCTCTGTTTCACCTTCATTCTGTGGTTTGTAACACAGCAGTTCTGGTGATGGTGTTTGAGTCTCTTCTAAGGGCTTATCTCTTGATTGCTCCATGTAAGCAGGTCTTGGATGATGATAGTGTTCAGCCACACAATTTAGATAATTTTTCCTTAGAAAGGTTTTCAGAGCATATTATTAAGAGATAACTGAGGGAGATTGGCTTCAGGCCACTGACCTTTCTGCATGAAAATAATGAGGTGGTTATGGAAACAGTGATCGCTTATACTAAAGATGTCATCTTGGCAATGGAAGAAGTCTAGAAATGAATAGTACATAACTAAACAAAGTCCACAAATAATTACTGTACAGAAAGACATGCTGATGAGCAGGAGCACTGTTATTATGTGTTATGTAAAATTTTTGAGAGGTGATGGAGAGAGTAGATGTTTAGTTGCTGAAAAAAAGTGAATAGTTATTATGGTTAGAGCAACTTCATGGATGGATCAGGTCGACTGAGATTATGACTGGAAGAAGCTCAAAACACACAGATTTTGAAGCACGACACTCAGAGGGAGTGACACTCATGTTGTTGACATAAATAGAAAAGGTGACATTGAGCAAATAAGTAATAAGCATAAAAATTATACAGTACGTCCTTTTTGACTCATCTTTCTCTACTTTTGATAGTCTTTTCTTCTTGTGAGAATTACTGTAACCCGTATGTTTTGTGTGTGTGTGATTTGACATTCCAAATCTATAATGTTTTTTGCCTGAAACACGTTTAATGTTCATTATTGTCTGCTCTTGATGGCCTTTCAAAGTTCTGTCAGATCCCCTTTTCTGTACCATACATCCTTCTTCTTAAATGCTTTTTGGTCTTTTCTTCTTCTTCTGGAATCCTTAGCCTCTGACTGACAAAGCCATCAGTGACCATCACGCCTAGTGACATCTTCTAGAGCAGCAACAAACGTTCTCCACTTTGCTTGGTCAGTGACTGTATGGTGCCCCAACTCTTGGTTCTTACTTTTCATCGCAGTTTTCTCCTTGGTCTTGTACTCGCTGATTATTGGACACACAGCATTCTTGTTCTTAGAATGATTGACCTACCAGGATTATGCATGGAGGCATATCTGGTCATCCTTATAATACTACCAGCTATGCACAATGCTGTAATATACACGTGGAAGTGAACCTTAAATTGACAACAGTGCCAACTCCATTTGAGAAACTATTTGGTGATGAGAGAAGTCGAAATATCACCTCTTAAAATTATAAAGAGCGACATGGATACTTGAGAGTGAAATGAAGAAGAATTTATATCTGGTCTTTTTAATGTTACAGTTACTCCCATAATCATGTGTAAATCGTTGAACAACTTTTTCACAGAACCAGATGACCAGATACCCATGTTGGTTCTCACGTGTGCTTTTCCTTGACCATGACTTTACTAACAGTCTCAGGCAGCAAACTTCACAGTATGTTGGACCCCAAAGAGACAGTATGTTGAACCCAAGAGAGAAACATAAAATCTTAAGATCTTTTGTATTTGTACGAACATATCCCTACTAGTATTTCCAAAGTTGAACTGTTATTTCTTTGCTTTTGATACTATGCACCTACCTACCATATGTGATAATGCAGTAAAATTTGACATAACATCTTAAAAATGCATAATTATCATCTGTAAAATATCATTCACTTCACAGAGGGTGTTAGGCTGCAGAGAAGTACTGACAGCCTGAATGGTCCTTTTGACAAAATCATGTATTTTATTACCAGTGTGTTCATTCGTTCAGATGTTTATGGCTAATGTTGGATTTCACTATTTCCTGTGTTGTGCAATAGTGTTTTGCAGTGACTGGATCTCTCCTGTTCTGCAGTTCACACCAAAAGAATGCCATGGTAATGCTAAAACACTGTTGCAATGATTTTTAAAAAATATATATATTAAGCACTGTACCGTTTGTCTTTTATATGTGCAGGACATGGTGTCTTGTTAACTCATGGGTAATGTGACGAACCTACATTTAATCACCAGTCATGGCCTGGGGCGAAAAAATTGTGCCAGCAAATCAGAAACTCCAGACATCCCCATGAGCATTCCTGTGTGCTCCACTGTCAGTTATGGGCCACCCGGCTGGAGCACACCTTTTGAAATCCAAGAACATCGTGGGCATTTTTGTCCACTTTGAATTTAAGAAAGTTGCTCTCATGTAAAGTTTTTAAAAAAAAAACATTTTACTCACCTGTTTGTAAGAACAATGTCATTAATGTGCTAAATATTCTCTTGCTTGTCAAAGGCCAACCTGGCCAATCATCATCCTCTGTGCCAAAACAGCCTTTTCTCAACTCATTGCACCAAAAACAAACTTGTCTCGTTGACATAAGCCTTCCTTCACCCGACATATACACTTAAATCAGTACATCATAAATGACACTTGATCACGATAAAGCTGCTTGTGCTGTCTGAAAGGAAATAAATGTCTTGGATTAGTTTCATTATAGTTGCCCGTTTGAAATGTGGTCAGCTGTGGAGTGGCTCAGCTTGGATGGTTTTTCTGTGCCTTATTTCTGCCTGTATCCATCTGTGAAGTTTTGTTTCATTTCTATCCCATGTATATAAGTTTAACACTGAGTTTCTGCATGATTTTCTCAGATTTGTTTGTTTAAGCGCATTATTAAGTTTTCATTTCAGAGCTTCAATTTTGAAGTTACATTAACCAAAGTTTATTTTTAGTTCTTAATGTTAAAATCTTGTTTTCTATAAAAACATGATTTTTATGTTGTGTCTTACATGAAAATCGAGCATTAGTTAACCCAGTGCTGATAATGTGTTTTTGTATACACTGCTTAGACAAGTCTTTTTACAAATTATATAATGATATTATGTGCATCTCCTGTAAATTATGTACTTTTAGTTAGATGTATCCTGGGACAGGTGTGGACAGATTAAGCTTCATCTGCACCTTCTTTAAGAAGCATAATTATACCTTTTTAAGCTGAATTTCTTTTTTTAATTTTGAAGTGATTCAGTACAGTAAGAGTGGTAATATTTTCTGACATAATACATTTAAATATCAGAAAGGAGGTAAATAGCTCTTGTTCTTTAGATTTTAAAATGACTCAGTTCATCAAGAGTGGTACCTTGCCTAACCCTACACTAAGATAGCAGACTCAGTTCATCAAGAGTGCTACCTTACCTAACCCTACACTAAGATAGCAGACTCAGTTCATCAAGAGTAGTACCTTGCCTAACCCTACACTAAGATAGCAGACAGGAGGTAAATAGCTGTATGTTTTGTTTTGTTTCTTCATTATATCTCAAGTTGCTACCTCTCTTCACTGCTAATACATTGAATTTCCATTGCTCACTGTCCTGATCACCGTTCTCCAGTTGTTGGTTTCACGTTATTTCATGTCCATATATATGTTATTTATCCATCGAGAATGTTTTCTTGGTCTAATGGCCTTGAATTCAATCAATACCCTTTAGTTCACCAAGGAGCATAGGCCATGAACAATACATGCCAAGTCCTGTCACGTGCCATCAGCTCAAGTTCTTTTCATGTTTTCATCATCATTTTCACCTCTGTATCTAGTTCTCTTCTCCATGTGTTTTTAAAAATCTATCTCTGCCTCTTTCCCTGGGGATCGCCTTGAATTGATCAGCATTGAATTTGTGGTTTTCTCTCTTAGCCTCCATTCATGAATTTTCTGTCAGTCATCACAGCTTGGCCAGTTTTACGATCATCATCATTTCTCTATTTATGCTCCCTATGTAGTATGGAGCTACCACTGCAGCTGGCCTCCTTGCTGGAAGCTTGCGGCAAAGCATTCATGTGCTCTAGTAGCAGGTTGTTTGACATGTTTATGAGGATGCCAGCCCCCACACACAACCTCATAGTTGCCTCGTGCGACATGTCTGATGGAGCATTATTGAGTGACTTTTGCGGTGGTGGGAAATATTAAAATTTTTGAAAAAGTAGTGAAAAGTTTGTTGAAGAAAGTATGCTATCGGTGTCAGATTATAAAACATGGGGTTTAAGTCAGAGATGTATTGATTTACTGAATTTCCTGCTTTCAAATGCATACTACATCTATGTATTATCATTTTTCAGAAGTATAGCCTATACCATTTTCGATCAGCAGAGTGGATAATGCTGGCCTCTTGAGTCAAAGGTGCCAGGTTTGAAACAAGGTGGCGTCATGCCCGTCTTTGATCCTTAGCAGCCGACTGTCAAAGCAGTCAGTGGCCATCATGCCTGGTGGCATCTTGTAGGGCAGCAACAAACTGCTTCCACTTTGCTCGGTCGGCAGCCATCCTTCGTGCAGTGCCCAAACTCTGGTTCATTTGCATCACGGCTTCCACAGTTTTCCGCCAAGTTGTTTTTGGTTGGCCTCTCTTTCGCTTTCCTTCAGGGGTCCATAGCATAGCTGTTCTTGTGATGGCATCAGGGTCTCTTCTGAGGACAAGGCCAACCCAACTCCAGCATCTGTCAGCTATGATGGTGGGCATGTCCTCCTGGTTACTCCAAGTAAGCAGTTCTTGGTTGGTGATGGTATTCGGCCAAAAGATTTGGAGAATTTTTCTTAGGCAGATTGTGTGGAAAGAGGACAATTTGGACATTTCTATTACTCTCCAGCATTCTGCACCATAAGAAGTACAGAAATTACGCAGCTATCATATATTTTTAATTTAGTCTTTATACTGTAGTGGGAGAGCTCCATATGTTTAGGTTGGCAAAGGCAATTCAGGCTTTTTACCATTTCATAGCAGATCATCTGAAGTTTCATAAAATGTACATGTTACAGGTAAAAAATGGGAAGATAAAGCTGTGTGAAGTAAGTTAAGTATTTCTTTTAAATTATAATTTCAGCATTTAATATTCTGAGTTATTTGATAGTATGACTCATCACAGATAAAACGTTTGTTTTGTTTTCCCCTAATCCTAACCAACCATTCATTCACTTTGCCCAATCGGTTGGTTAGAATGCAGATGGCCCAGATAAGGTTAATGTGCACTTTACTTGGGTAAACAGATTTATCACTCTTACTATCTTTACCCGTAACAAAAACACAACGAAATCAATATTTGTAACCACATGACTGTATTTTTTCTTTTCTCTAAAAAAAAAAAAAATCAATTATCCTGATATTGCCAGAACGCATCATAGTTACTAAGCCAGTATATCTAAAACATGCCTGGCATCTTCACAGATCTTCTGACTGTATACGGCCGTAGCCTTCTCAGAATTGCAAATTATGGTGTTTTAAACTCTGCACAATGTCTGCAGTACAGACTGCTTTAATCATCTGATATCAGAGTAGCTCCTTGTTTGGAGACGATACACAATATACTTTTGAATTATTGTTGCCTGTGTATTTTTTTTTCTTGCCGTCTTGTGTAAATGTTACCATGAGAAAGGCCTTTTTGGCAGACGTTTTGGCATGTTCAAGATGGTGGTTAAATTTTTTGGTATAAAATTGAATTGCTTTTATACAATATTAATGTATTTACTTTTTTTTGATGCAGCATTTTGTAGCAGACTGGGAGAGAAGATATTCCTCCATTAATTCTTGCAGTATTATATAAGAGATTGGGGGATAATATATTCCTCTATTAACTCTCGCAGTAATATACAACAGATAGCACGACATGCTATTCCTGTATTATTGACTGTTGCATATTATATAGGAGTTTGGGGGATAAGTTATTCCTCTATAATAGCATATTGAGAGTATTCCTCTACAAATCTTGTAGAAGTTTTTGTCACCCATTTTAGTGAAGATGAGTATTATGAGTGACAATTCTCATTCATTAGGTAATCTTTTTGCTTTCCATGTAAATCGAGAAGCCCATTATCATGTTTACATGCCATGTTAATTAAATTCTCTGGGAGTGGTGAAGAATACTTCTCTATGCATAATCTTTATTTCTCTTGGTGCAGTGGTACAAATGTTGTTGGCCACCAAGGTATTGGCTAAATTAAGCACATGTCCAGGGGGAAGCGAACTGGCTGTCATGAAAAAGATGATAAAATATCATCATCATCAGTTGCCATCTCCACAACGAAGGTTGGCTGTAATGGATCTCTAACGTCTTCTGTCTCTTGTCTTGGTGGTGCACTCTGATAGACTCTTTCCTGTCCATCTTTTGATGTTATCTTCCCACTTATAGCGCTGTCTTCCCCTTGCACGTTTGCCTTCAACTCTCCCTTCTGTTATGGTCTTCTGAAAGGTGTTATGCCTTTTTATGTGGCCAAAGTATTTTAGCTGCCGAACTTTGACCTCCCTAATTAGTTCTCTTTTCATACCTAGATTTTCTAGGACCTCCTTATTTGTTTTCATCTCTTTCCATGAGATACGCCCCATTCTTCTATATATCCACATTTCAAGAGCCTCAATTCTTTCTTCCAAATGCTTATTCATCGTCCATGTTTCTGCACCATACAGAAATGCAGAATATATATAACACTTTATGATTCTCAGTTTTAATTTGTGAGATAACTGTTTGGATGTTAGTATATGTTTCATGTTGTTGAATGTAGCTTTGGCCATTCCTATTCTCTTCTTGATTTCTGTTTCACATCTGCCATCTTCTGTTATTATATGACCAAGATATATGTAGCTCTTGACTTGTTCCAGGATTTTCCCATTTACGCTTATCTTTAATGTGGGTTTATCGTCTGTTTTGCTAATTATCATAGTTTTTGTTTTCTCAATATTAATGTCAAGTCCATATTCATGACTTATACTGTTCACTTGCTTCACTAGTTCTTGTAACTCCTGTTCGCTTTCAGCTAACAACACGGTATCATCTGCATATCTAAGGTTGTTTATTGACCTTCCACTGATGTTCAGTCCTGGTATTTCCTGTAAAATAATGTGATTTCAAAAACAGTTTTGTTCACTTCTGCATCAAGCAGAAAATTGTTACAGTAATTCTGAGATTTTTTTTTTTTGGTTGTGATTTCGCTTGTCAGTTCACACTGAGTTTATGGCTGCTAAAATGGATAGAAACAGCGTGCTTTTGAGACTGTTTGATAACAACAGAATGAGATAAATGTATGAAAACTAGCATGAGACTAGCAACCTCATGTGAAACAAATTGCTGCAAAAAATACCACTGCAAGAGCACATGAAGGCTTTTGTGCAAGGGAACCAGGCAGGACTGGTGGCTCCTTACTCCAGATGGAGCACAGGGCAAACAAATGAAAACTACAGCTGTTGCCTAGTGTTTACACAAGGTTAGAAAGCCACATTGGATGATACTGTGCTTAGATACTGACAGTTTCTGATGACTAGTTCAAGGTCTGAAATGAGAGGATTCATCATTTTCCTGTATGCTCCCTTTGGAGATGATATAAATTTTTTAGGGTAGATGTGTTGAGTAGTAACAGCATCATAAATCTCTGTTTACCCCATACACTTTTTAGTATCATGTTACTGCTGATTTCATTTTTGGCTTTAAAAAAACCCATCATAATGGAGCAATTCTATGAGCAATTCTCACCATTACAAATTCTTGTTTATTAGGTGCTGTACCATTACAAATTTTTATGTATAAGCTGTTCTAGAGGAACAAAATCTTGTCTTTAAGCAGTTCTACAGTTACAAATTCTTGTCTGTTAGGTTTTCTATAGCTGCAAATTCCTGGTTCCCTGATGTTACTGTACCATCATATATGATGAAGTGCATTCTCCAGAGGCAGTTTTTTAATTCCACAGTCTTCCAATGCCTTCCGTAATATGTCAGTTGACTCAGTTCAAAAAAGTGTGTCTTTGTTAATGCAACTTTAAGTTCTTATTTTCGATTGGTTGTTTTCACTGAGGTGACATAGTTTTCACTGAGGTGCCATATTGCACCTATGTGACCTCTTCCTTTTCTTAACTTAATTCTGTTGTTGATCTTAAGTATCATTCTGCAGCTTTAACAAACATTTTTTTCAGCATGACCAAGATGGAAAATGTTTCTGTAGGTGTTATGCTCCTAGTAGTTTCATTCTGTAGGTGTTACACTACTAGTAGTTTTCATTCTTTAGGTGTTGGACTCCTAGTAGTTTATTCTGTAGGTGTTACACTCCTAGTAGTTTTCATTCTGTAGGTAACACTCCTAGTAGTTTTCATTCTGTAGGTGTTAGACTCCTAGTAATTTTAATTCTGTAGGTGTTACACTCCTAGTAGTTTTCATTCTGTAGGTAACACTCCTAGTAGTTTTCATTCTGTAGGTGTTAGACTCCTAGTAGTTTTCATTCTGTAGGTAACACTCCTAGTAGTTTTAATTTTGTAGGTAACACTCCTAGTAGTTTTCATTCTGTAGGTAACACTGCTAGTAGTTTTCATTCTGTAGGTGTTAGCTTTCCTAGTAGTTTTCATTCTGTAGGTGTTAACATTCCTAGAAGTTTTCATTCTGTATGTGTTAACACTCCTTGTAGTTTTCATTCTATAGGTGTTAATACTCCTAGTAGTTTTCATTCTGTAGGTGTTAACACTCCTAGTAGTTTTCATTTTGTAGGTGTTAACACTCCTAGTAGTTTTCATTCTGTAGGTGTTAACACTCCTAGCAGTTTTCATTTTGTAAGTGTTAACACTCCTAGTAGTTTTCATTATGTAGGTGTTAACACTCCTAGTAGTTTTCATTTTGTAGGTGTTAACACTCCTAGTAGTTTTCATTCTGTAGGTGTTAACACTCCTAGTCATTCTGTAGGTGTTAACACTCCTAGTAGTTTTCATTCTTAGGTGTTATTACCTAACACCCATTTTGTGGGTGTTAACACTGTTAGTAGTTTTCATTCTGTAGATGTTTACACTCTTAGTAGTTTTCATTCTGTAGGTGTTAACACTCCTAGTAGTTCTCATTGTGTAGATGTTAACACTCCTAGTAGTTTTCATTCTGTAGGTGTTCACATTCCTAGAAGTTTTCATTCTGTATGTGTTAACACTCCTTGTAGTTTTCAATCTATAGGTGTTAGTACTTCTAGTAGTTTTCATTCTGCAGGTGTTAACACTCCTAGTAGTTTTCATTTTGTAGTTGTTAACACTCCTAGTAGTTTTCATTCTGTAGGTGTTAACACTCCTAGTAGTTTTCATTCTGTAGATGTTAATACTCCTAGTAGTTTTCATTCTGTAGGTGTTAACAATCCTAGCAGTTTTCATTTTGTAGGTGTTAACACTCCTAGTAGTTTTCATTCTGTGGGTGTTAACACTCCTAGCAGTTTTCATTTTGTAGGTGTTAACACTCCTAGTAGTTTTCATTCTGTGGGTGTTAACACTCCTAGCAGTTTTAATTTTGTAGGTATTAACAATCCTAGTAGTTTTCATTCTGTAGATGTTAACACTCCTAGTAGTTCTCATTGTGTAGATGTTAACACTCATAGTAGTTTTCATTCTGTAGGTGCTAACACTCCTAGTAGTTTTCATTCTGTAGGCATTAACACTCCTAGTAGTTTTCATTCTGTAGATGTTAACACTCCTAGTAGTTCTCATTGTGTAGATGTTAACACTCCTAGTAGTTTTTATTCTGTAGGTGCTAACACTCCTAGTAGTTTTCATTCTGTAGGTGTTAACATTTCTTGTAGTTTTCATTCTGTATATGTTAACACTCCTAGTAGTTCTCATTGTGTAGATGTTAACACTCCTAGTAGTTTTCATTCTGTAAGTTTTAACACTCCTAGTCATTCTGTAGGTGTTAACACTCCTAGTAGTTTTCATTCTTAGGTGTTAACACTCCTAGCAGTTTTCATTTTGTAGGTGTTAACACTCTTAGTAGTTTTTATTTTGTGGGTGTTAACACTGTTAGTAGTTTTCATTCTGTAGGTGTTTACACTCTTAGTAGTTTTCATTCTGTAGGTGTTAACACTCCTAGTAGTTCTCATTGTGTAGATGTTAACACTCCTAGTAGTTTTCATTCTGTAGGTGTTAACACTCCTAGTAGTTTTCATTCTGTAGGTGTTAACACTCCTAGTAGTTTTCATTCTGTAGGTGTTAATACTCCTAGTAGTTTTCATTCTGTAGGTGTTAACAATCCTAGCAGTTTTCATTCTGTAGGTGCTAACACTCCTAGTAGTTTTCATTCTGTAGGTGTTAACATTTCTTGTAGTTTTCATTCTGTATATGTTAACACTCCTAGTAGTTCTCATTGTGTAGATGTTAACACTCCTAGTAGTTTTCATTCTGTAAGTTTTAACACTCCTAGTCATTCTGTAGGTGTTAACACTCCTAGTAGTTTTCATTCTTAGGTGTTAACACTCCTAGCAGTTTTCATTTTGTAGGTGTTAATACTCTTAGTAGTTTTTATTTTGTGGGTGTTAACACTGTTAGTAGTTTTCATTCTGTAGGTGTTTACACTCTTAGTAGTTTTCATTCTGTAGGTGTTAACACTCCTAGTAGTTCTCATTGTGTAGATGTTAACACTCCTAGTAGTTTTCATTCTGTAGGTGTTAACACTCCTAGTAGTTTTCATTCTGTAGGTGTTAACACTCCTAGTAGTTTTCATTCTGTAAGTGTTAATACTCCTAGTAGTTTTCATTCTGTAGGTGTTAACAATCCTAGCAGTTTTCATTCTGTAGGTGCTAACACTCCTAGTAGTTTTCATTCTGTAGGTGTTAACATTTCTTGTAGTTTTCATTCTGTATATGTTAACACTCCTAGTAGTTCTCATTGTGTAGATGTTAACACTCCTAGTAGTTTTCATTCTGTAAGTTTTAACACTCCTAGTCATTCTGTAGGTGTTAACACTCCTAGTAGTTTTCATTCTTAGGTGTTAACACTCCTAGCAGTTTTCATTTTGTAGGTGTTAATACTCTTAGTAGTTTTTATTTTGTGGGTGTTAACACTGTTAGTAGTTTTCATTCTGTAGGTGTTTACACTCTTAGTAGTTTTCATTCTGTAGGTGTTAACACTCCTAGTAGTTCTCATTGTGTAGATGTTAACACTCCTAGTAGTTTTCATTCTGTAGGTGTTAACACTCCTAGTAGTTTTCATTCTGTAGGTGTTAACACTCCTAGTAGTTTTCATTCTGTAGGTGTTAACATTCCTTGTATTTTTCATTCTGTAGGTGTTAACACTCCTAGTCATTCTGTAGGTGTTAACTGATTCAGTACGTAATTATTTTCAGCTCTGGACGGAATTATTTTTAGGCCCCAAAAATTTACACATACATAATTTACGTTTACAGACAATGTGTGTCTAATCATGAGTTAAGTATAACATATTATATATCAAATTAAAGTACATTGGATGAACAATATAAATCCATATGCCTTTCTAGCTAATTTTATGTTATGTTTATGTTATAACAGATAACATGTACACGGAAAAAAGATAACTTGAAATTTTGAACAAAAATTTTAGACTTACGTAAGGCTTGTAACATAAATTGTTATCACAATACAGTTTCACTGCTCTCTTTGTGATCGTAATCCATTTAGAAACACAGAAAAAGTAAGAAAGTTATGGTTGATCGCACAGTTTGTTCACTGTTCACATATTAGTAACATATCCTGTGTGTTTTCGGCCATTATGGCGATACGACAAAACACGATTAAAGATGAAGATAAATGTGAAAAAATTCCTTCAAACGCAAATAAAAGACGTTGAAGCTTGTTGAAATTTGCCCAGTTTTGTGTTTACTTCCGTTCGAGATAAATTCCGGGCAGTATAAAATATCAGAATAGAAAGAAACAACGAAATAAATCAGCGTCTTTTAAAAGATCTTGCGGTCACAGCGGTTGGCCATTGCGTCTTTTAATAGATCTTACGTACGGAATCAGTTAACACTCCTAGTAGTTTTCAGTCTTTGGTGTTAACACTCCTAGTAGTTTTCATTCTGTAGGTAACACTCCTAGTTGTTTTCATTCTGTAGGTAACACTCCTAGTAGTTCTCATTGTGTAGATGTTAACACTCACTCCTAGTAGTTTTCATTCTGTAGGTGTTAACACTCCTAGTAGTTTTCGTTCTTAGATGTTAACACTCCTAGTAGTTTTCATTTTGTAGGTGTTAACACTCTTAGTAGTTTTCATTTTGTAGGTGTTAACACTCTTAGTAGTTTTCATTTTGTAGGTGTTAACACTCTTAGTAGTTTTCATTCTGTAGGTGTTTACACTCCTAGTAGTTCTCATTGTGTAGATGTTAACACTCCTAGTAGTTTTCATTCTGTAGTTGTTAACACTCTAGTAGTTTTCATTCTGTAGGTCTTAACTCTTTAAGTCCCAATCGACTTTATAAAGGCTCAGGGGTTAGACGCGCTTGGCCCAATCGACTTTAAAAAGCCTTTAGTATATGTGCCTCTGTTTGAGACTGTTTCTAATTATAACTACCAACAAAGTCATTTCCGACTGCAAGTACATTCTTTTAAATACCGCACGTGTTTAAGAGTGAACGTGTTTCTGTTTTGAGATATTTATTTTAGATTTTTAAAGCAATTTTTTTAAGCGCATATCCTACATTTTACCTTGAATAACTAATCATTTTTTTTAAGCGCATATCCTCCATTTTACCTTGAATAACTTATCATTTTTCAATGAAAGCTTTTATACTTGTAGCACAAGAGTAAAGTACATCCAATTACCTTCAGTTTCATATACAACAACAAAGTTATTTATGCATATGAACATTTTAAAAAATTATTTCCAAACAACAACAATAAAAATGCACTGGGGTGGCCATTTTTGCTTGGGCCAAACCCACTTTTTTGCTTGGGACTGAAAGAGTTAATGCTCTAGTAGTTTTCAGTCTGTAGGTGTTAACACTCTTAGTAGTTTTCATTCTGTAAGTGTTACACCTCTATTAGTTTTCATTCTTTTTTCCATACCAGTGCCAACAGTAGCTCCTAGCCAGTCATGTGGTACTGGTTTTTCTGTCCATGTTCTATCAAAAGAAGGCAATAACTACTTCAAACTAATGTCCCCATATGCAGTGGTGGTTTTAGGTTGTATGAGGCCCTAGACAAGTGTGAACTTGCAAGGTTACTGATGCGTGATGCCATATGATGATGGATGGTATCCGCATGTCTGGTTTTGTGTGGTGTGCAGATGTGTTCAGTCAAAACAATGTTCATACAAAAAATAACAGGGCAATCCACATAGGACGTCAGTAAACTCACGACGTATAAAGTCAATGATTCTTGAAACAGCCGTTGACGTTTTTCTTCATTATTTATTGTGGACGCCACAGTGACAAAATGGTTACGCGAATATGTAGACACATCAAACAGTCATTATCACAGCAACATTCAATACAGCAATAGACGGTAGACAGCATTACAATGATGAGTCAGATGCATGTTATATTTCATAGTGCTGTAAATGTAGTCAGGTGGAAAACTCCATCCTTTTCTATAACAGCCAGGAGATAACCAGATGTATGAGATCAGTTCACTCTCCTTAGTCTGACTTCAGCAAGACAGACACGTCTGCCGAAGTATAAATAATGTCCTCAAAAATATCCTCTAGATAACAAAGGTTTTTCAAACCTAGTTCAGGTAACCAAGTAGCAAGTAATAGTCCTTGGGACTTGCATCAACCGATGCAGCACAATACAGCGACATGTGAGCTAGGAAAAAACATCTCGTGACGACGACTTTCGAAGACAGGCTATGAACCAGAAATCGTTCACGACCAAAAAATCGATAGAGTTAATGAAAATGTTAATTTACCTTGCCTTCCGGAAATACACAGAAATATTATGCCTCCCGGCATGTGCAAATACACTAGAGGTATTATCTCGAATAAACGAAATATCCATTAAGAGGACTCTCACATTCCTGACAGAACAAAAAATAGCGGAGATCCCCTCTTCAACGAGGCATCTCTTTCGCCATTCCAAATCGCTCACTCCACTAGTGGTGGGCGGAAACCGATCGACCAAGAAGCAAGACAAGTCATGCGCAGTCCAGCGCAAAATGACCACAGCTCAAAAACTCAACTGCATTCGATACCAACGCGAGAAGACAAATGCTTACCGAGAAAAGTGACTATAAATTTCAAGCAGTTGTTGCCCTTGCGTTATAAAATAGATATTGTAATAAAATGATGTTGCGAGAATTTATCACGCAACAGTTACTTTTAAATAAATTCCTGTTGTATCGACAGAAATATATTTGTTTGCGAGGGCCCGAAAATTGTGAGACCCTAGGCAAAAACCGCCATGCCTGACTGGCATTATTGCTTCAGCTGTTATACCAGATGTTATTCCTGCAGCTTTTTTCACAAAGACCATTTATTTATAGGTCCATGGGGGCTGGCAACATCATTATGTAAAACTGATTGCTACAGAAATCACTGTTGCAAGAACAAATGAATGATTGAAGCAGGCTTCCTGGAAGGATACCGGCTTCTACACTTCATCCTTTATAAGGAGAGAATAAAAAGACAATGATGATGATTCATTTATAGCTTCTCAAATTTCTTACTCAAGGACATCGGATTCAGTGTGATTTTAAAATGTTGGAGTTGATTGTGTTTTCTGCTTTATTTCTGATGTTTTTTTCTTTGAAGTGTTCTTCACAAGTATGTTTGATACTAACTTTCCTGATTGGTTTTATTTATAACTTCTTTTACCTGTAGTTGGGAAGTGTCATCTTTTTGTTCTCCTTTTGCAACATATTTTTAAAAGTGTTCTTCCCATTCAGACTGACAGGTTTATCTGAGGTGTGCATTATTTCTCATTGTGATTATGTAGGATGGTTGTACATGTATCCCATAGTCGTCATCATAATCATCATGACCCATTCTTATTATTCCCACTGATACATCATCACCCATCCTTTTCCAACTTTTGTTCACCAAATCCTTATCATTCCTAGGGATACAGAACTGCAACTGTTGTTCACCAGATCGTCATCACCCATCTTTATCACTATCATGGATACAGATCTGCCACTATTGTTCACCAAATCATCCATCCATATCATTCTCACGGACACAGATCTGCAACTGTTCACCAAATCATCATCCATCCATATCATTCTCACGGATACAGATCTACAACTGTTCACCAAATCGTCACCCATCCTTATAATTCCCACAAATACAGATTTGCAGCTATTGTTCACCAAATGATCATCACCTACCCTTATAATTCCCACAGATACAGATCTGCCACTATTGTTCACCAAATCATCACCCATCCTTATCATTCCCATGGATTCAGGTCTGCAAATGGTCACCAAATCATCATCCATCCTTATCATTCCCACGGATACAGATCTGCAACTATTGTTCACCAAACCATCATCGCCCATCCTTTTTAACATGAGTACAGAACTGCTACTTTTGTTTACCACCAGTTTATATATTGGGCTATCTTTATCTCTGCTCTTGAAATTGTTTTTGCTGATGTCCCATAGTGTTTACCACTGTTTTTTGTTTTTGCTAATATCCCATAGTTTTTACCCAATATGGAAAAATGTTTTTTGAACATATGACACAAATCCACCAGATTTAACTTACTACATTTGCTTCAGTAATTTGTTTTGTTTAAACAGTACATTTTAAATGTGTTACTGAATTTTATTATTTGATGATGTTGCAATTTACATTCAGGCCAAAGGGTTTTTCATACTATTTCATAATGTGTGTATATATGGTTGTATTTATGAATATAGAGCATCATTATTTCATGTAGCATATTTTTAAAAAATCTTCCAGGTTTACTGCTGGTTAAAATATTGTGGTAAATTTGTGCTGAGTGCTGCAAGCAGCAGTGTCAAAAATCATGATTCATTCTTGGTTCTTCCTTATTTTGATCTGTGATTCATTTCTTATAGTTCACTTATATGCTGAATTTTTTTGGTTGATTGTCTTTCCGTTATTTTTGTTTTGTATATATAGAGATGTACAGACTGAACAATTTATTAAGCAAACTCGACTTGAATCCAGCCTATTTGTTAAGGTGTTTTTACTTTTATTATTAGAAACGTACAAACAAACAAAAAAACAAACTCAGGATTTCTCTGAGTGAAATGTTGAACACAGTTTGTGTATACTACAATGTAAGCTTACTTTCTTAGTGCTTGAACTGTATAAATTTAAGTGAACACAATACCAGTTCATTAGAAGAAAACAGTGCGGAGACAAAGTATCTGATGTGAATGGTTTACAGAAAGAAAGAGTTTTATAATTGCTGTAGCAACAATGACTGGAATTTAATTACTAAGCTAAACGTCAAGAAATTTGATGTAACTTTATAAAAGGAAAATACATGATTGACTTGAAGAAACATGAAGTCTTAGAATCTGAGAAGTCACCTGAAGAAGTGAAAAGAGAGGTCATTGAACAGGAAGTAACAGGAGACAATGTACATTTTTTGTTTTGTAGCTTTCCTTATTGGTGTAAACTTTTATATGCTTGGAAAGTATTCATGACAATTTGAAGGTATTCAGCTATGTTTAGTTAGCAATACCAGTATTAAATTGTTGCAGATACCAGAGGAAACACTTGTGTCCAATGCTGGTGTTATCAGGAGTGGTTTTTTTATCTTTGTTCCGAATTTGGAATATAACTTTTGTTAAATTTTTTTGTCCCCTTGGCTTTGGAGTAGTCAGATTGCTGTTGTATCTGATTTGAAGAGTGAAATATTTGGCGTTTCTAAATGTGACGTGTTGAAATATTTTGGGTTCTCAATTATTTACCTGTGTGTTGTAAAATACTTTTATTTGAGATAACATAATGCTGTTGTTTTCATCAGTTTCAAATATTGGCGTATTCATGTTGAGAATGGATGTGAATTACTCCAAAAAAAAACAACAAACAAAATGAAAACACACATATTCATTCAACAACAGTCATAACCCCACTTTAAACTGTACAAAGATTATTGCCATTTTTTTTTTTGGGTTACATTTTATTTTTGATTTGAATCTGTCCAGGGTAATTTTTTTTTTTATTGAGGAAACTCACTATGGTTATTTTTTCCCCCTCACCAATCATACAAATCCTTGTGTGACATAATTGGTAGAGTTAATTTGCATCAGGAAACTGCAGATGGAAATACCCCCATCAGGAATGACAGAAAATAGTATCCTATTTTGTCTAGTGTTATATAGAACCAATACTGACATATAGGAGTGAGTCATGGACAATTAGTAAACAAGTATGGAAGGCACTAGAGGCCACAAAGATGTAATTTTACAGACAAATGTTAAAAATACCATGGACAGCCAAAAAGAGTAATGAGGATGTCCTGAAAGAGGTCAGTGTGCAAAGGAAACTTATTTCACAAGTTAGAAAGAAGCAATCCACTTTTTTTGGGCATGTTATGAGAAGAGGAAAGCTGGGATATATCATAACATCAGGTAAGATTGAAGGAAAAAGAGACGGAGGAAGACAAAGAGAGCAAATACTGGACAGTTTGACATCGTGGCATGAAAAGAGGTCAGCAACAGAATTGATAACTTGTACTTGAGACAGGAAGTTGCGGAGAGACATCTCCTACGCCACTAGGCATGGTACTTGAAGAAGAAGATTTTGTGTAACTGCATAATTTATTTGAGACAGACCATAATATATTCCTTGTTATTAAGTTCGAATAGTTTTACAAATCAGTATTATTTGCTACATAGCATTGAAGCTTACTTTTTAATTTGTAGCTTATGTAATTACTAATTGGGATGTTTCAGAGTTTTCTCTGTGACATTTTTAAACAGTTTTTGTACTTTAGCACATAACATTTCATAACTCGTGTGTTCATTTCATACTTTTGCTACCAGGATTTTAAGTGTATTTTCCATTTCATAATTTTTGTATCACAGTTTTCGTATTTACATTTCATAATTTTTGTATCACAGTTTTCATATTTCTTAATTTTGGTATCACAGTTTTCATATTACTATTTCATAATTTTTGCATCACAATTTTCATATTTCCATTTCATAATTTTGATATCACAGTTTTCATATTTCCATTTCATAATTTTGGTATCACAGTTTTCATATTTCCATTTCATAATTTTTGCATCACAATTTTCATATTTCCATTTCATAATTTTTGCATCACAATTTTCATATTTCCATGTCTTAATTTTGGTATCACAGTTTTCATATTTCCATTTCATAATTTTTGCATCACAATTTTCATATTTCCATTTCATAATTTTGGTATCACAGTTTTCATATTTCCATTTCTTAATTTTGGTATCACAGTTTTCATATTTCCATTTCATAATTTTGGTATCACTGTTTTCATATTTCCATTTCATAATTTTCATATAGTCATTTCATACTTCTGTACTATAATTTTCATATCTCGCATTTTTCTTAGCATAATTTTGAATCACACTTTTGCTGTTTTATATTTTTCCATTTTACAAATGCATAATTTTTGCATATGGAATTACAGAAATACCAATAAAAACTAATAAAACATTACTGATACGGGACAAAGTTGGTTTCCATCTTGTTAAGTTGCATGTGATAATAAATAAAACGTCTTCATATCTCTTGTTGAATGTCCTAGGCACTCACAACTGTCCACAACAAAATTTCTTTCCTTTATACAATGTTGTGTAAGTGAGAAGCTTCTTTTCTCTTTGTTGACAATACCTTTAACTTTTTGTTAAGCTAGATATTTTAAAGTTAAAAAAAAAAACCCAATAACTTAGGCTTGTTTCAAGTAAATTAACTAGGAAGATTGTAGAGTGTAGGAAGCACTGCAGAAAACACAGACTCATTTGGACGTCATTGTGAGAGAGCTCTTTTCATAGGTCACGGACAGGGTACATAATGTGGCATTTAGAAGCAACATGGTTACATTCTTAGAGGCGAGTGAAAACCTCAATCACCAGGTTCTCTGACTAACCCCGCTATTCTTTATAGTATGTTATTGGCCATTACCACCACACACAATGTTATTTGAACAAACAACTTTCCAACATTACACAACATTACTCTTGAAGATATATCAACTACAGATGCGGGCGTTTTCTTATCTTTAATGAGGAATATCCCAGAACACAGCGTTTGTTCGAGATTGAACATCAATTATATTGAAATATAAAGGATCTCCTTAACACATAGAGCATCGCATGACAACCGTTAGCAAAAATGTAGAAATATTAAAACTAAAGAGAAGATGGGCAGATCAACCAGAGGGTTATCAAACGCTGAGCAGAGCAGACGCCCAGTCCTGTAGCTAGTAGAATAACCGTTTAGACTCCACATTTCACCTTAGGCGTCCTCCTAGAGGCTGGAATAAATTCTAAGTTGTCAGTCGTTTATATCAAATCTAAAGTTGCCTGTTTCATCATGTCACAAAGTACTTCTAACACCTGTTTGGGAATCCATGATCTAAAGTCCTCACATAGAAGTTTTATCCTTGATGATGTTTTTCCTATATAGACATCTCCTGCTTTAGAATCACTGAGCTAACTTCCCAATGGTAAAATCTGTATTAAACGTTATTGTTCTTTTCTGGAATGATTATTATGCCACAATGGTTCTCATCTTGTTAAATTGGCTTCTATAAGTCTAAAGTTGTAATAGGCCGTTCCCATCGCTCTTTTTTTTTAAATGTTTTAGGACTACTTTCTTAAAAGCTACACAACACATTTAACTGTAATGTTCTCTTCAGTAGTGAGTATCATTAATCGTAGCATAACACTGAGATTGGTTTAAGCTGTATAAAATCACTTGACGAAACGAAAGTTTACTTCACTTCTTTCACCTATCTCGAGCAGTTTTGTTTTGTCTGTCACTGGTGGCTTGATTGACAGCTCTTAAACTCAGCGTCAACTATAGTAAACCTACGTTGTAGTTTTGTAAAAATTAAATGTGAGAAATAATACTACACGTTTGCGTTATAAGTTAGCTTTCTGATTTATTACATTACCCTATATATTATGTGAAGGAAATGCTGCAGATGGAGCATGCAACGATGTTGCATTGTTCAATATTTCCCTGTTATATGTTTATTAATTTTAATATTATAACTCAGATGTGTGGCAAAGTGACTTATTTTTATTTTCTTTTTTATTTCCCGTTCTTTTTTTATTATTAAGATTGTTTCTTTTTTCTCTTCTATTTTTATCATGTTTTCATTTCTTGTCATGGTTCTAGTATTGTAGGATCAACCCCACCAACCAGGGCCGTAGATAGGACTTTGGGGGGGGGGGGGGGGTTAATACAAAAGCAATTTTTAAATGCACTATTTTGGTACCGATACAGAATAATTCCCCCCAACCAAACACCCCCACCCCCTGCCACTAACCCTTCTCTTTTCGGGGATGGGTGTAAACACCTACCGGTGTGGCAGCGTGGGCTAGTGATTCATTCTTGTTGATAGACGGTCAGATAAATTTACGTAACATTGCGTACATATTTCAGCGGGCTTCGTGAAGAATTTATTCTTGGATTTTCAGTGGTAATCATACAAAGTATAGCCAGGGAAGTTCTGTGTAAAAAGTTTGGTGGTATTATTAATTAATATATATCTATATGAATTTAGGACCTACGGCTGGTGTAGTACGGTGTAATATATTAAGAGTACCAGACTATGTTACGATAACTTTGGAGATAATACTAATAGTGGATGAACTCGGGAGTTTTGTTTAACTAAAGTGGCCATGGGTATTTAAGTTAGTTGCTGAAGGATACGGGTGGTGAAGGGTGTTTAGTATTATGATATATGGTGTATGCAGTTGTGTGTAAATATTTGTGCCATTTTGATAACCCTCCATGAGCTGCCATTAAAATATAAGACTAGTGCTGGGGAATTATTTAATAAAAGTTATACTATCGGGTTATACAAACTCATGAACAAGATGATATATGACACAGGAGAGATACCCCCAAACATCTGCAGATCAGTATTCATCACTATACCTAAAAAACCAGGAACAACAGAATGCGAATCACATCGAACAATCATCCTAATGAGCCATGTCACCAAAATACTCATTCGCATCATAATGGAAAGGACAAGACATAGAATACGACCATAAATTTCTGAAACTCAATTCGGTTTCGTTGCTGATAAAGGTACCAGAAATGCAATTTTCACACTATAAGTGCTCATGGAGAGATGTATTGAGGTACAAAAAGACCTTTATCTATGCTTTATAGACTACTCAAAAGCATTTGACAAAGTGAAACACCAAGACCTTTTTGATATTTTACATGAACTAAATATAGACGGGAAAGATCTTGGGATAATAAGGAACATATATTGGGAGCAGGAATCCGCGATCAGATTTGAAGGAGAACTAAGTGAGTTCAGAGCAATTAAAAGAGGAGTTAGACAGGGATGTGTGTTATCACCTGATCTTTTTAACATATACAGCGAGATGATACTTCGAAACATTGAACACCTCGAGGGAATTAAAGTCGGAGGACAAAATATCAACAATCTGAGATATGCAGATGACACTGTTTTAATAGCTGAGTCAGAGGAAAATCTACAAATCATTCTAGACAAAGTAGTGGAAGAGAGCGAGTTGAAAGGATTATCTTTGAATTTCAGCAAAACTGTATGCATGTTAGTTTCTAAGAAAATACAAATACCAGTATGCTCTTTGAACAGCAAAAGAGAAAAAAATCAAACAAGTCAATCTCTTTAAATATGTAGGCTACACAGTGACATCAGCCTGCTAACAATCAAAAGAACAACTGAAAGAGTTGCTCAGCCTAGGAACTGCCCAACATCACGCAAAAAACCAAGTAAACGAGCGGGAGAAATGAGCATTAGGACCTACAAGCTGAAAGAGCCAGAAATTAAGACCAGATATCAGGGGCTTATTGCTGCAGCGGTGAGCAACACAGAAGAACGACCTGATGACTTGGAAACCCTCTGGAATAAATTCAAGGATATCATAAAGACAGCTGCAGCAGAAGCATGCGGTGAAGTCCGACTTGGGAACAAGAGAAAGAGGACACCTTGGTGGACAGAGGAAGTCAAAGAGAAAATAAGAGAGAAGAAAATGGCATGGAAACAATACTTAGGAGCTAGAAACACAACAGGACAGATGGAAAAATATAGAGAATATGTGACACTCAGAACAGAAGCAAAGAACAAAGTGCTAGCAGCAAAACAGAAGTCCTGGGAAGAATTTGGAGAAAAGCTAGAAAAAGATGCACAAGAAAACCAGATTGTTCTATAAGACCCGAAAGAACATGAGAAAGGAAAAACAATGCCCTCTCAAATTTATAAAGGACAAGCAAGGCAAATTGCTTACTGCCCCGAAGGAAGTAATGGAAAGAATATTTCTCAGAACTCCTGGATGGTGAGCATGGTGAAGCATCAGAAATGATAACCACTAGCACAGAAGAGAAAACCAATGATGGTGAAGATGACATAAAGATGGAAGAACTGAAGTCAGCACTGGAGAAAATCAAGATGGGCAAAGCAGCAGGGCATGATGGTATAACACCAGAAATGGTTAAGTACATGGGAGCATCAGGCGACCTATTACTCTTAAGGGTTCTACAGGCAGCGTGGTACAACAAGACCATACCAAAGGATTGGGAGATTGCCATCATAACACCAATTTTCAAAAAGGGTGACAATCGACAGTGTGGTGGCCATGGAGGTATGTCCCTTCTCGGTGTCCCTGGTGGGGTCTGCTCTGGAGCAGAGACTCCGACGCCTGGCTGGGCCACAGCTGAATGGTTCCGAGCGAACCAAGGTGCTCGGGACCTGGTCTTCACGCTCGGACGGCTGAGTGAGGGGGCCCTTGAGTGTAGGAGTGAGATCCATCTTTGTTTCATAGATCTGGAAAAGGCGTTTGACAGGGTCCCCTGGAGCAGACTTTGGGATTGTTTGGCAAAGGGGGCGGGGGGGCGGGGGGGGGGCGTTCCAGCACTTCTGATTCATGCTGTGCAGAGCTTCTGCAGGTCTTGCGGAAACTGTGTGAGGACGGCAAACCGTGGGTCAGAGGGGTTCGGGACCGCCGCTGGTGTGGGACAGGGTGATATCCTGTCGCCTTGCCTTTTTATGCTCCTCATGGGCGGTGTCGTTGGGGCATGTGGGGAGGGGACAGGAAGGTATTCAGTGGGGTGCTGGAGGATGGTACGGGTCTGTATTTCGGAGCTGGCATTTGCTGATGATGTTGCCCTGATTGCTAGGTCAGAGGCACATCTCCAGTTCAGCCTGCGGGTCTGGGGGGAGGGGGGGGGGCTGGAGAGGAGAGGGATGGTCATGGGCAGCTCTAAAACAAAATCCACGGTGATGTCACGAGAGGAGAGAGGACGTCGGATTGGGCTGGGGGAGCGGGTCCTGGAGCAGGTGGACCACTTTGGATACCTCGGAGCTATTATTGACCGAAGGGGAGGCATCGGGGGGGGGGGGGGGAGTTGGCCGCTCGAGAAGCGGCAGCTGGGAGACTTTTTCAGGCCGTAAATCGAGGATTCCTCGGCAGGGGAGGGGTTGGTGGGAGGACGAAGATGGCTGTATGTCGCTCTACCTGTGTCCCGGTCTTGACGTGTGGATGCGAGTCATGGGCGGTGGCTGCAGCCCACGGGGGCCAGATCCAGGCCTCGGGGGTGGGGAGGGTGGTTGGGGTGGCGGGAGGAGACATGGTACGCGGCCGGACGATACGTCGGGGCCTTGGGTCCCACCCCCTGCGGGCCCGGGTGGAGCAGTGCCGGCTGGGGTGGTTTGGCCGTGTCTGCAGGGTGGGGGAGGACCGGCTGCCACGACGGGCGTGGGAGGCGGGGAGCCAGGGGTCCAGACCCCGGGGCGACCCGGAGTCCGCTGATTGGACAGTCTTTGGGGGACCGGGGACTGGAGTGGAGCCGGGCCGGGAGGTTGACAGCCGATGGGATAGTCTGGCGCTCTCTCTTCCAAACCTCTACACCTCACGGTAGAAGGGGAACGACTAAGTAAGTAAGTATTGACATCAGATGTGACACAGAGATAAAGAAAAGGATCGCCATGTCCAAAGAATTTTTTACTAGGATGAACAACGTAATGAAAAACAGAAACATCACCATAAGCAAAAAAATTCGCTTAGTAAGGGGCTACGTGTGGTCCGTTCTTTTATATGGATGCGAATGTTAGACAATGAGTAACCAAATAGTGAGAAAACTGGAGACAGCGTAAATGGGGTTTTTGAGAAGGATACTGAGAATGTCGTGGACAGAGAAGAAAACAAATGCCGAGGTATTGACAGCTGCGGGTGTTAATAGATCGCTCATCAAAACCATCAGGAAAAGATAAATGAAATTTATGGGACATATTAACAGAAGAGGAGGAGTAGAGGAATTAGTCTTATGTGGGAAAATACAAGGTAGGGGAGGAAGAGGAAGGCAGAGAAAGATGTATGTGAAAAGCTTAAACAACTGGGCAACAAACAACAGCATGGGCAACAACAACCTCGTTAGACTATCAAAAGACAGAGAAGATTGGAGGGTCATGATCACCAATGTCTGTTCCAGACCAGGCACCTGAAGAAGAAGATACTATCGGGATACAGCGAAGCGGTGTTGTGCCGCGTATCTGCCTAGGTCACGAGCTGGCCTCAGAAGCAATCAGGTCAGCCCGCGTCTGTGCTAAGCGTAAGAGACTTCTTCTTCTTCTTCCTCGTTTGCCCTGAAAAGGACGGTGGTTGCGTTGTGTCTGTTTACAACGTAGCTGTGATATCTGCACCTTTCGGTCGACACATCCGACTTCTGCACGGCATTTTTTAGGGACCGGGTTTGCCTTCCCATTGCGATCCGTGCTCGCTCAGCCAGCCTGCACTGCTGCAGACTGTTTCCAGGACCACCACGTGGAGGTGGAGCACGGTCTTGACCAGCTCTGGTTCGCTGGTCCTGACGCAGGCAGTCAAGCTATGAGTCGCTGACTGCGGTCTCTATTGTTGCGTCTTCTGGTCCCAGCGTAAGAGACAAGCTGTTGTCGGTGAAAGAGAGTGGAAGGGGTGAGCTGTTAAGTCTGACCCGAGGGCAGAAATAGGGTAGGGCATGAGGGCTTGTATTAAGTGGCGTTTTATTATGGTATGGGGAAGCGGGGTGTATGTAAATCTTTGGTTGTTAATGTGTTTGAATTATGATTTTGTGAATTGGTGTATATAAGTTGTTATTTTGTTTTACAGCGATTCATGGCGTTGTAGGTAACCCTAAGCCTGAACGGACGTTGCCTTCTCGGAGATGCAGGCAAGAGACATCAGTGTAATTGAAAAACTGGATACGCGCAAAGTAACGGGCGCCCCTAGTTACGTCTGCAAGACGGGGAGGCATTGGGAATTCTCCTGACGTGAGGAATCATATACCTCAGCGTGGAATTGCTTAGAAATTGGAGCGCTTGACTCCTACGGCTCAATACACAACAGGCTACGTTGCCTGGTATTGTTTACATACTGCCGCAATAAAGCAGTAGGCCAAAACCCGAAGCGGTTTAAATCGTCTTTGTGTGAAGAATTGAGTGCCATCATCATTGCTAGATCTACAGTCAGAGGCACAAAAATATATATAATCACCAAGGGTCCCTTCATCAGTTATTCTGGAGAGGAGAGGGAGAGATCACACCTCTCTAAATGCTAACGGGAGGAGGTATCTGACGAAGGGTAACGCATCTGAGCCTCAGACGAAAACGATAGCGTCAGGGAGGCACTGAACTGAAACAGAGGGGAGAGAGTGGAGTTAGTTGTTTTTTCCAGGAACTGTAGCGTTAGATAATACTTAGAGGGGGAGCCTCTGATTTAGTTCTGCAGAATTCAGTGGAGTATGATTTAGTGGTGTAAGTTAGTTGTGTAGGTCCGCCAGGAGCGCCTTTGAGACATTTTAGATTAGTTAATAAGTCTTCCTCTGGCTGGTTAAACGGGACAGAGTGAAAACTAGTGGAACGAACGAACGTTTATTTTCAAAGGAGAGTATTCTTGTGGTGTGTGGGACTCCACAGTGTATTTAGTTAGTAATAGTAGTGTTCAGGTGGTGGTGGCTCTTACTTAGAGACCCCCCCGCCTGTTATATTTCTTTAACCTTATTTGTTTTCGTGTAGATGTGAAAGAGAGCGTGGTAATTTGATAATTGTATCATTCATTGAATTGCTCTTTTTTCAGGTTGTGCGAACTCGCACGTTATTGTTGTTTTTCGCTGTGGTAAAGATTTTTTTGTTTTAATAAACTATAAAATGTGCACTGGATCAGTTTGTCTTTCACTATACTGTTCTAGTATTCTTTAATTGTACAGTTTTGTCTGTGGCTAGTAATTAGTGTAAACCTTATATCAGCTGAGCAAGAGGTAGTAAGGCAGTAGCTACAAAAAATGTCACAAGTGGCAAGGGAGAGTCAATCTAGGTTCTCACCTGTCGCATGAAAATTTAATAACTAGTACGTAAAGCTTGACAGCTGTTTAGGCGCGAGGGACAATATTGCACACGGACGTGTGATAGTGATGCGCAAGAGAGATAGGCAGAAGGCACAGGCTGAGTCAGTGAGTTCTTCACTAAGAAAACCACACAATCAGCTCTTCTTGTTTTCTCTGGCGACAATATTTTACTTTTGCACACACTGTGTCACTCACAAATAGTAGGGTAAAGAAGTAAAGTTAGATTGAGGATTTGGTAGTCTGAACTGAACGAACAATCCTATCGAGGTTAACTCAATTTATTTCAATTTTGAAATGTAAATAAATCAATAAGGATTTTACAGCAAAAATTAATAAAGATTATCACGAGAAAACAAACTCACAACAATTTAATGATTTTAAAGAAGAAAAAAATTATTACACAAATAGTGAAAACAAGGATTATGAATGAATTGTGTTAGTAAAAAGCCCGGCAGGCCTGATAGGTTTTTGCTGGAAAATATGCGAAATACTGTTTGTGTGAAAATGAATGTTTGTTCATTTGTTCCTTTGGTGTGAATGTTGGAACCAACTTATATCCTGGTGTTCTCTTGGAAAAATATAACGTAATCCAATGCTTGAAATTAACTTCACTGTTCGAATAAGGTATCCACAAAGGGCACAGAATCTGAACACGATTTTTATAAATCCAAGATAGGTGTAACGTATCCACAGTTGATGCGATATCCACAGATAACGAATTTGCTTCCAAAGGTGGGGTGGAGGGTTATAATGGGTGGAGTATGGTACGGGGTATGGTTGGTAAGGGTGATGTCTGGTGTTGAGAATCTTTGAAACAATTGAAGCAATTGAAGGGAATTATTGTGACTGGTGGACGAGGACTATATGGCCACTGGCCCAAGGTAACCTCTTTTCAGCAATAAGAAACAAGACTTGCACTGCATAAATCGGAATTTATAGTCTGTAAGTTAAACTAGAGGGCACTTTGTGTGTTAACTCAAGTCTCCCTATGCACAGTTTTACCTTACAAGACTAAGAAGTGCGTCTTTCTCTTTCAGTATGCTTATCACCAAGTGAAGTCTAAAACTAGTTTCTTAAAGAAAGAAAGAATTATTTTCGATTTACCCGCTACATTTTTTAAAGTTCCCACGATAGCCAAAAGTATCGCCGCAAATTAGTTTGCATATTGAATGTCACTTGTACGTGCGGTGGTTCCGAGCTCAGAAGTTTTAACAATGAGGAAGAAGACAGGCCATAAATATCTAAGAAAGCCGAGTCTGGAAAATCCTAACAGACATGGACTCTGGTTGACCGAACCTTCACCTGAGTTAAGGTGGGAAAAAGGCAAGTGCGTGAGAAACATTTTTTTCATAAACTTAGGATAGACAGAAAATAAAGCAATATACAGGAAGGACAGAACATTTTTAATAGGCAAATATCTTCACTCTGCGACAGATACCCCGAACTTAAGTTAGTTGCCCAACTAAATCAGAGAGAGATGATATTTGGCTATTGTGTATCATTCCCGGTGTCGTCCATTAGTTCCTTCTCTGTTCCTTCTTCCGAGGTTTCCTCAGGTTTTTTCTTATCTGCTGACGTTAAAAAGATGATTTTCTGCACTAATAGTGAGTTCCTCTACTGAATGTCTGCTTTAAAAATCTGCTCCTACATTTTCAGGACCGGGGATGTACTCGACCCTGAAGGAATAGACACTTAGCAAAATAGCCCATCGCATTACTTTTGCATTTTGGTTTTTACAAGCTGCTAGAAACGTGAGGCGTGCATGATCCGTTTGCACTACGCATGAGACTCCATAAAGAAATTCGTGGTGCCTTTTTACTCCCGCCACTAGAGCCAAGCATTCTTTTTCAATGGTTGAATAGTTGCGTTCTGCAGCGTTCAATTTTCGACTAGCATAGGCCACGGGAAAAAGCATTTCCGGGTAGTTTTCATCAGCTTGAAGCAACGTTGATCCTATTCCAAGATTACTGGCATCTACTCTTAGCACAAAGGTCTTTGTGAGGTCAGGGAAGTGTAATATGGGCTTCGTCGTCAGCTTTTCCTTGAGTGTGGTGTAGGCTCTCTCACATTGAGCAGTCCATGTTACCTTTTCCAGGTTGACCTTTCTTTGTGAGGTCAGTCAACGGTGCAGTCAAACTATTAAAGTTCTCAATGAACCGTTGATAATAACCACAGAGTGACAAAAACGACCTAGTGTCCTTTTTCGTTATGGGTCGCTTTGCATTGCGGATTTTGTCAACGTTTTTCTCTACTGGCCACAAGCAACCATGAGTGATCGTATGTCCTAAAAATTCAAGTTCTCTGAATCCAATCAGACACTTGCTTGGGCGTGCTGTTAAACCAGTTTCCTTGAGCCGCCTGAGGAGCAGGGCTAACGCTTCTTCATGTTCTTCAAATGTAGCCGTTGCGATGAGAATATCAACCATAAAATTATGAATGGTGTTGCTTTGTAAAGGGTGTAATAGTTTTCTCATCATCCGGGTAAAAGCTCCAGGTGCGTTATGTAATCCAAAAGGCATTACATTGAACGTGTAATGTCCATCACTGGTACTAAAGGCGAGCAATGGTCTAATCTCTTCCTTTACCGGAATTTGATAATAGCCTTTACTAAGGTCTATTTTAGAGAAAATGGTTGCTCTGCTCAGCTTTGTAAAGAGTTCATTAGGGCTCGGTAATGGTTCTGGTTGGAACTCTGTTACAGTGTTGAGTAACCTATAATCGATGCATAACCGAGTTTCCCCATTGGGTTTCTGTAGAAGCACTACACTCGAACCGTAAGGGGATGTCGATTCAGAGATTATGTTATCTTGCAGTAGCTTGTCAATCTCTTCTCGTAAAGCGTTGGCTTTAGCGTATGGGACTGGGTAAATCTTAGTCCTGACAGGCTTAGGATCTAATACTTTTATATCAAACTCCGGGACCCAAAGATGCAGCAATAGTGAATGCAGTCAGCGACCCATAGCTTGACTGCTTGCATCAGGACCAGCAGACCAGAGCTGGTCAAGATCGTACTCCACCTCCACGTGGTGGTCCTGGAAACAGTCTGCAGCAGTGCAGTCTGGCTGAGCGAGTACGGATCGAAATGGAAAGGCAAACCCGGTCCCTAAAAAATGCCGTGCTGAAGTCGGATGTGTCGACCGAAAGGTGCAGATATCACAGCTACGGCGTAAACAGACACAACGCAACCACCGTCCTTTTTCAGGGCGAACGAGGAAGAAGAAGAAGAATATCAAACTCCAAGAGATTGGTTAGTCCAGGTTTATCGGTGAGCACTTCTGAATATTCGGCTAACAGTTGTTTGACATCATGCAGTTAATGTTTCCCAGAGCTTCACATCCGTGTGTGGTTCTTCCTGTTTTAGCGGGTATTCAGCATATTCGTGGGGGTCATTATCCGCTTCCATTGCAACCGCTAAGGTCAGGAGATGTGCTTGAGGAACAGCGAGGCGTTTCATGTACTTTTTAAGTAAGTTAACATGATAAATCTTTTCCTTCCCTCGTATGGAGATTTTGTAGTTTGTTCGAGAGACTTTCTCGAGTACTTCAAATGGTCCCTGCCATCATATCTGAAGTTTGTTATTCCCTGTTGGGAGTAAAAGCAGTACTTTCTCTCCAGGTTGTAGTACTGTTTCCTTTGCAGTCTTATTGTACCGTTTTGCATGCTTGGCACGAGCTTTTCGGAGGTTAGTGTTGGCTAATTCCCAACCTATCTTTAAACTTTCCTTCAGTTCTTGCACATATTTTGATGCAGATACAATAGATTCGTCTGCTTTCTGGTCGGTTAAAGACCTAAGCAATGCTTCCAGGGGTCCCTTTATTGGCCGTCCAAATAATAATGTTGCAGGAGGTAGACCAGTGGAGGCATGCGGCACTTCCCTATAGGCAAATAAGGCAACCGGCAAGAATAAGTCCCAGTTTTCGGGTCTTTCTTGGGCTAATTTTCGCAGCATGGTGATGAGGGTCCCGTTATATCTCTCTACCTGTCCGTTTGCTTGTGGATTATAGGGTGAGGTGTGGATATGCTGAGTACGGAAGATCTTAAAGACTTCTTCCATCAGATGTCCTCTAAACTGCGATCCATTATCAGTGAGTATTTGCTGTGGAAATCCGAGTCTTGTGAAAATACTCACGAGCGCTTCTGCGACATGCACAGAATCAGAAGAAGGGAGCGCCACTGCTTCTGACCACATAGTACAGGTGTCTACTAGAGTCAAAATACAGCAATTTCTCCGCTTTGTTCTTAAGAGTGGGCCTATTATATCTACAGCTACTATTTCGAATGGAGTACCGACAACAGGCATTTCCCCCAATGGAGCAGGGGGTGTCCAGTGCCTTGGTGCCACCCTTTGGCACTGCGCACATGATTTCACAAATTGGATGATGTCCCCGTTCATCCCAGGCCAGTAATAGTGCGCTGCTACTCTTTGCATAGTAGCATTTTGTCCCATGTGGCCGCTAAAAGGAAGAGCGTGTCCCATCTCTAAAATGTGTGACCTATAAGTAGTTGGAACAACCAACTGGCTATGTTCTTGTCCAGTGTTGCCCGACCTACGGTATAGTAATCCCGATTTTGAATAAAAGTTTCCCTTTTTCAACGGGTTACTGGCAAGTGGCTGTTTCTTAAAACATGGTCCCAGTGTTGGATCCTTGTGTTGAGCATCCTTCAATTCCCGTGGTAGCAGGTTTGTCACTGGTCCTGGTTCCTGTTCTGTCCTCGCCTGACCTCTTGTAGTTACTGCTGCAACTATCAAAGGTTTTTTTGGTTCCCCCAAGAACACAAAGCGACATCCAAGAATTACGTCATAGATTGGATTTTCCATAATGGTAGCTCGAATCCATCCTTTAACAAATTTTGAATCAATATAAACGTTTGCTATGTTCAATGTCATAGGAGTGTCTCGTTTCACGGCTCCACACAGATCTACTGTCTCCGAGGTTATCTGCTCGGGTGTGACCAAATGTGAAGCGATTATACAGTCGAACTGTAATCCTGTGTCATAAAGACAGCGCACAAATTTCCCGTTTGCGATAATCTGATCCGTTACAGAATTCCGTTCTGGTTTACCACATTTTGTTCTGTCTTGACGCTGTTCTGGTGCGTCTGCTTGTAAACACGCCGCCAAGTGCGGGCTGGGCCGATTTCTACATTCTTTTGTATTGTGCGAGGTCTGCTTACAATGATGACAATATTTCCTCTCCCTCCTCATGAAGTGAGGTTGGTTTTCCTGTGCATTTTTCGTGTTTGAGTTAGTTGACCGGTCTCTGCGTGTATCCTGCGTTGGAGCGTTTACCTGTGATCGCTGATTTTGGTGGGCTGGGTGATTGGTTTAGGTTGAAGTTCAGCAGGTTTCCGTTTGAAGGTTTGAGTCTCTGCTATAGCATTTTGAAACCTTTCTGCTAACGTAAGGATTGGTTCGAGTCGGTCTGCCCGTGCTCCACTAGGAACTTTCTCATCTCTGGTGACATTGTTTCCTTGATTTGCTCTACCAGGAAGAGTTCATGTAATCCTTCGTAAGTCTTAGGAAATTTTCCCAAATCGCGCCACTTTTCGAGATATGATTCAATCCTAGCAGCAAATTGACCAAATGTTTCTCCTCCTTCTTTGTGAGATCGGCGAAAACGTTTTCGATAATTGTCGGCTATAAGCTGAAAACGCCGTAACAGTGCTTGCTTGAGAGCATCATAATTGTTCTGTTCTGCTGGGGTTAATTTTGTAAAAACGTCGTAAGCCGTCCCTCTTAATCCTTGAGAAAGTATAAGATTCCACATGCTTTTGGGGAGGCCATACGATGAAGCAGTTCGCTCATATCTATCCAAGAACAGATCAATTTGTTCATTTCGCTCGCAAAATTTTTCCATTGGGAAAGTCATTGCAGGGGAGTTGAGTGCTAGACCAGCAGAGGCGTTGTCAGGTGATGAAGCGTTAGTGGGAGAAGCGGGACGATTTTGAACCTCTAGTTCTCTGAGCCGGAACTCATGAGCCCGTATCCTTTCGTTTTCTTCTCTTTGTTTTTCTATTTCGGCCTCTATGAATGCATTACCTTCTACTTCACTCATTCCAACCTCTTTAGTGTATTTTAAAAGACCCATCCTTAGTTTTAGTAAATCAGTCATTTTCTATATTTATGTGCAGGTTGTTACACTCTCCCAGTAGGTTACACTAGTTTCTGGGTACTACTAATATTTCTATGAAGTATTGTATTACAACAAACCAATACAACTAACTGATAATCAATTTACTAAGCCCCAGGGAGTACTATTAATTCTATGAAGTAATGTAACTCGTTAATGGAAGTTTAGTATAATTGAATTTTTTGACAATTCCTTATTTCTGCTGAATTAAGGTCTCATCACTTGAGTAATACTCAAGTATAAACAATTCCCTTCAATATCTCACACACATACACACTCTACTGCCTGTTAAATGTACCACTTAATTACCTTAGTTAACTATTTAACGTAATTAAATAACCCTGAATTAAATCAGTGACAGCAACGTTCTGTTACTTTAAAATTATAATTGTTCTGTTCAGATACTACCAGAAGTGTCGTTGTCTAGGGCGTTATAAAAATTATAGTCCACAGTATAGGTTAATAGTTCAAGATTCCTTACTGTTTCTGCATAACAATTTAAAGACAAGATTCCCTATAGTCACTGTGAAATAAGAATCCAGAAATTCAAATCCAAGGACGAGATTCCAAAAATTGTCGCATGAAAATTTAATAACCAGTAGGTAAAGCTTGACAGCTGTATAGGCGTGAGGGACAATATTGCACACGGACGTGTGATAGTGATGCGCAAGAGAGATAGGCAGAAGGCACAGGCTGAGTCAGTGAGTTCTTCACTAAGAAAACCACACAATCAGCTCTTCTTGTTTTCTCTGGCGACAATATTACTCTTTTGCAAACACTGTGTCACTCACAAATAGTAGGGTAAAGAAGTAAAGTTAGATTGAGGATTTGGTAGTCTGAACTGAACGAACAATCCTATCGAGGTTATCTCAATTTATTTCAATTTTGAAATGTAAATAAATCAATAAGGAATTTACAGCAAAAAATAATAAAGATTATCACGAGAAAACAAACTCACAACAATTTGATGATTTTAAAGAAGAAAAAAATTATTACACAAATAGTGAAAACAAGGATTATGAATGAATTGTGTTAGTAAAGTTCCCGGCAGGCCTGATAGGCTTTTGCTGGAAAATATGTGAAATACTGTTTGTGTGAAAATGAATGTTTGTTCCTTTGTTCCTTTGGTGTGAATGTTGGAACCAACTTATATCCTGGTGTTCTCTTGGAAAAATATAACGTAATCCAATGCTTGAAATTAACTTCACTGTTCGAATAAGGTATCCACAAAGGGCACAGAATCTGAACACGATTTTATAAATCCAAGATTGGCGTAACGACTTCACTGTTCGAATAAGGTATCCACAAAGGGCACAGAATCTGAACACGATTTTTATAAATCCAAGATAGGTGTAACGTATCCATAGTTGATGCGATATCCACAGATAACGAATTTGCTTCCAAAGGTGGGATGGAGGGTTATAATGGGTGGAGTATGGTACGGGGTATGGTTGGTAAGGGTGAAGTCTGGTGTTGAGAATCTTTGAAATAATTGAAGTAAGTGAAGTAATTGAAGCAATTGAAGGGAATTATTGTGACTGGTGGACGAGGACTATATGGCCACTTGCCCAAGGTAACCTCTTTTCAGCAGTAAGAGACAAGACTTGCACTGCATAAATCGGAATTTATAGTCTGTAAGTTAAACTAGAGGGCACTTTGTGTGTTTAACTCAAGTCTCCCTATGCACAGTTTTACTTTACAAGACTAAGAAGTGCGTATTTCTCTTTCAGTATGCTTATCACCATCATCATCATCAGTTGCCATCTCCACAACGAAGTTTGGCTGTAATAGATCTCCAACGTCTTCTGTCTCTTGTCTTGGTGGTGCACTCTGATAGACTCTTTCCTGTCCATCTCTTGATGTTATCTTCCCACTTATAGCGATGTCTTCCCCTTGCACGTTTGCCTTCAACTCTCCTTTCTGTTATGGTCTTCTGCCTTTTCATGTGGCCAAAGTATTTTAGCTGCCGAACTTTGACCTCCCTCATTAGTTCTCTTTTCATACCTAGATTTTCTAGGACCTCCTTATTTGTTTTCATCTCTTTCCATGAGATACGCCCCATTCTTCTATATATCCACATTTCAAGAGCCTCAATTCTTTCTTCCAAATGCTTATTCATCGTCCATGTTTCTGCACCATACAGAAATGCAGAATATATATAACACTTTATGATTCTCAGTTTTAATTTGTGAGATAACTGTTTGGATGTCAGTATATGTTTCAAGTTGTTGAATGTAGCTTTGGCCATTCCTATTTTCTTCTTGATTTCTGTTTCACATCTGCCATCTTCTGTTATTATATGACCAAGATATACGTAGCTCTTGACTTGTTCTTGGATTTTCCCATTTACGCTTATCTTTAATAAGGGTTTATCGTCTGTTTTGCTAATTATCATAGTTTTTGTTTTCTCAATATTAATGTCGAGTCCATATTCATGACTTATACTGTTCACTTGCTTCACTAGTTCTTGTAACTCCTGTTCGCTTTCAGCTAACAACACGGTATCATCTGCATATCTAAGGTTGTTTATTGACCTTCCACTGATGTTCAGTCCTGGTATTTCCTGTATCTGTTTGAAAATTTTTTCGGTGTATAAATTAAATAGGCAGGGGGACAGCACACAACCTTGTCTGACACCTCTTTTTATGTCTATGTATGGTGAATAATTCCTTCCCGATCTTACTGTGGCAGTTTGCTCCCAATAAAGGTTACTGAGTATTCTTATATCTTTTCCATCAATACCTATGTCTTTGAGGCATTCAATTATTTTCTTATGATGGACTCTGTCAAAAGCCTTCTTATAGTCAATGAAGCACATATACATACTTTTTTGGACCTCTGTATATTTTTCTGCTAATATTCTTAGGCAAAATATTGCCTCTCTTGTTCCACTGTTCCGTCTAAAACCAAACTGTTCTTCTTGGATTTAGCTGTCTACTTTACTTTTTATTCTTTCCTGTATGATTTTGAGCAGTATCTTAATTGCATGACTCATCAGGCTGATTGTTCTGAAGTCTGAACATTCTGTTGCATTTGGTTTTTTTTGGGCAATGTTATGAAAACTGATGTCTTTATGTCGTGTGGTATATATCCTGTATTGTATATATATCGCTTATCACCAAGTGAAGTCTAAAACTAGTTTCTTAAAGAAAGAAAGAATTATTTTAGATTTACCCGCTACATTTTTTAAAGTTCCCACGATAGCCAAAAGTATCGCCGCAAATTAGTTTGCATATTGAATGTCACTTGTACTACTCAGAAGTTTTAACAATGAGGAAGAAGACAGGCCATAAATATCTAAGAAAGCCGAGTCTGGAAAATCCTAACAGACATGGACTCTGGTTGACCGAACCTTCACCTGAGTTAAGGTGGGAAAAAGGCAAGTGCGTGAGAAACATTTTTTTCAGAAACTTAGGATAGACAGAAAATAAAGCAATATACAGGAAGGACAGAAAATTTTTAATTGCCGTAAAAAGGCCTCGCCTGCTACGTCAAAGCTGCCCGTACTTGTTCAGCGAACACCGGCTGTAGTGAACTCTTAAGCAATCAAAACAGATTGCTAGCCCGTCCAGCGTTGATAGATACTAAGTCCTGAAAAGGACTAACATTGTCCATGTGCTAGCATAAAGTCCTGAAAAGGACTCGCCAGTTACGCCAACGCTGCAGTTATCAGTTGAGTTAGATAAACGTCAGTATATCAAGAACGTGCAGAAATATATACTGCCTGTAAGGATCGTTAGCATAGTGTTACTGAACGAAGTGATGGCAACGGCAAACACTGCCAGATAGAAAGTAATCAAGAAAGCCATCACTCCAGTTCTTCAGAATCGTGTTTGTAAATGAAAGCAATTATGGCTAGACATGGAAAGTAAACCACAGAAAAAAGATTGAAGATGTGGCTGGACCTGGAAAGGAAACGCCGCAAAAGATTGAAGTTGGTGCTGAACCTAGAAAGTTTGGCACTAAACTGATGCGTGGAAGGAAAACCTACAATCGCGAAAATGTAGTGTACTGCAGGGTCATCTGCTTCTTCGTTCACTCTCAGACGCCTACTTGAATATTTTCAAAGAAAGCAGTGGTCAGCTTGAGGCCATTTGTATCTCCATATAGTTTTTTTTCCTTCCAGGAATGGTACTAGTGACAGCCATATTAGCTTTCTCTGTTGCTACTCCAAAGTTCAGGGCAGTTGCGTCACTATGGGTGGTGCGGACCGCACCGGGTGACACCATCAAAGGGAGTGACACCAAAATGACTGTCTGTAACATTTGTGTGCAGTGTTTCAACAGAAATGTATTATTTTTTATACAAATATCCCTGCAGTTAGTTATAACCACAAAAACACTTTTCGTAAGCCCAGCTTACATGTACTGTATCAACATACCTACAAGGATAAAACTCTATTTTAATTTTGCTAGTTGTTTATGTCACTACTGTTGCCATTACATTCACTGTTTCATTGACATACTGGAATTACGATTAACATTAGTAAAAAAAACAAACATTACTAGGATTCTGTATGGTCTGGTACGGGAGGAGGTCCATGGCGGTGACACCTTGAGTTACCGCACTGGGTGACACCAACCCTAGTGGCGCCACTGGTTAAGGGGAAGGTGGCCAACAGAAGTATAGGGTGGCCCCCTATGAGTAGGTGGGTTCAGCACTCCTCATCAAGTGTACTTCATCGTTTCGTTAGGGCTGTGGCCCCGTGCATCGGTCTGTTAAACGCCTAAAATGCACGCCAATTTGTCACATTTTGAAAGTTCATAATTTTTTTTTATTTCACTAGTAGCAACAGTAACTATATTAACGATAGGTGCAACAGTAATTCACGTAATAATTTGCATCATACAGCTGCTGGGTTTGTTAATATTCATGTTCATACCAGTTTCAGTATGCAAGTGATTGCGATCTGTATATTAGAGGCTAAGAATCACAATTGATTAAGTTATTAAGCAAGCGACTTAAGGAAAGTTGAATATTTAAATACATAAATAAAACAAATTCTACATGATTCCAAATTAACTTTATCAACATAGTCAAACTACCCAAAGAAACGTTAAAAAGAAAACGCTGAACAGAAGTGACACAGATAGTTAAGAGGCCACACACAAAAACGGAGAACAAAATACCAAATCCTCTTGCCAGTTCATCAGTGTATTTCCTTTTACTCCGGGTGATTCTTCATACTTCATTGTTTGCTTCTCGGTGTAGTGGTGTAGTTGACGTAACTTTCTACAATTTTTTTTTTTTTTAAACAAAATTTCAGATGTGTTACCGCGAAGTTTATTGCTACAGCGCAGATTCGATGCGTCCCCCTGTCTTTTTTTTTTTTTAAATAAAAAAAATATTTATTATTAGCTTTGTCAGCAGTTTTGTCAAGGCTGTCATTACTGACTGGGTACTTCCTACTTCCAGTCAAATGTCAGGACATTTCTTCCCGCCTGCTCTGACGAAATCACCTACATACCAGAGCGTGGATGTTTGCGAATTAGTTTCTTAACTCACCAGAAAGTGTTATCTTAACTCACTAGAAAGTGTTATCTTAACTCACCAGAAAGTGTTATCTTTACAAGATCCCCAGTGACTAATTACACCTCCTACCCACACACCCCCGGCACATCCTCTAACGTCGCATACCGATACGTGCCTATTGTCGCGGATGCTGCAAATTGTCCTCAATGGGGTTACAGCACCTTGCTGTCTCATGAATCATCCAGAATAATAGATGACAAATGGGACGGAGAAGGAGAAAGGAAGTGATAATTTCGCAGGATAAGAACAGAAATGCCTGACAGAACAGTGCGGAGAACGATGTTTGGTTGCATTTTTATATTCTCCGTCTAGACGGCCAACGGTAGTTTAAGAATGCTGAACATGTATTCAACAAATTTCAGGAAAAGCAAGAAATTATGGGAGTTAATGGGTGTTCATAAATAGTTGGCCGTGCGAGCAGGTCCGAATTAACCTAGGAATGTAGTGAGTTGTAAGCAAAGAGTGTTTTTTTTTTTTTTTTCACGTGGAATGTATGATCTTGGCCATCCTCATGAATTGGGTACCAGAGTAACTCTGGGAAGGTTAAGGCGGCCGGGGTGATGCTGACCACTCACCCCTAGTGTGCCGATGGTCAAGAAAATATGGGCCTAACACCATATTCCTAATATGCCTCAATGGGATCATTTACCTTTTTTACATATTACACACACATAAAGGTATGTTTTCAGGCACTCGTGGATAATAAAGAAGTAGAAAACTAGACAACAGAAAAACAACAGACGTGAGTGGCTTACCGGGGAATCGAACCCAGGACCTTCCGTGCGGCATCCCCGCTTAGCTATGGAAGCGAATCACACTATCCTACCTGTTTACCCTTTTTACCTTGATGTATGATTTTTCAGGAAGTAATGGTCATGTGGTGTGATCCTGTGACACAGTCGTATGAGCAGAAGTTGTGACGAAATTTTAAGAAGACAGTTTAAGACTGCCAGAGTTGCTCTATAGCAGTGGTAGGCAATCAATGGGTTATCATGATCTACTTTAGAAATAATAAGTTCTCTAAAGGCCTACTTTGATAAAATCATGTTTGTTTTCAGATTTCAGAGTATTTGGAAAACGGAATAAATGCCGCCTATAAGTAAGGTTTTTCTCTTAGGCAGTTCCACCAACAGAGCGGAAGAAAAAACTCAAACTAAATTTTTCACGGAATGTTAACTTAGCTTAAAAGAAAAGGTAACGTTCATATTGTATGCAATTCATTAATAAAATAAAATAAAATTGTATAAGGTAGTTCGTGGGTTTTCACCCTGAATGAGGAAAAAATACTTTCAAAATACACCACACAAATTTGAAAGGCCTGCGTGTTCTTTCATTGGGTCTTCAGTTTAGGTTTCGCGATGCAATGCATGCTTTTTCCGTATTTACCCGCCTACGATGATTCTATTAACTATTTTTGTCTCAGGCTTTGTTTTATTTTTAATGTTTTGCCCGGGCGCCAAAATGAATGCCATTTTCTTCTACATGCAATGTTTTAAAACAACCACTAAACATACATTTATAAAGAAATATCTCGCATTTATGTAAAACACAGTAGTTGTCAACTGTCTGAATAATATTTCGATGTTAGTAAGCCTTATATGCAACAAATAAATTTGTTTTATGCAGTATTGGCAAACTACTGAATGAAAAAATTGCCTAGAAAAAATCACAAACAGCCAATAAAAGATGGAGTTGATTGCCACGTCCTGTAAAGGATAAGCAACTAACTTTTTTTTTTTTAATGCAGTATAATATGCAGACGTGAGGAAATCTGACTATAAACCAAAAAGACATACATTGGGAGAAAAAAATGAAACATGTCGTGGCACACCATAGTAGTATAGTAGGCGCAAAACAGGTCGCATTGTGGTGGCACGCTGTGGTGGCGCGTGACATTTATATAAGGAAATGTGGTGGCGCGGTGTGGTGGCGCGTGACTTTTTATATAAGGAAAATGTGGTGGCACGTTGTGGTGGCGCGTGACTATTTATATAAGGAAAATGTGGTGGCGCGTTGTGGTGGCGCATGACTTTTTATATAAGGAAAATGTGGTGGCGCATTGTGGTGGTGCGTGACTATTTATATAAGGAAAATGTGGTGGCGCGTTGTGGTGGCGCATGACTTTTTATATAAGGAAAATGTGGTGGCGCATTGTGGTGGTGCGTGACTTTTTATATAAGGAATTGTGGTGGCGCAGTGTGGAGGAGGAGAGGTCTTGTTATATAGTAATATATAAGTTCAATAATGGCGGGCGTGTTGTTGTTGTGTATTGATTATTTTACAAACAGTTATACGTACATATTACAGACAGGTAGACAATATTTATATTACAATATGTAGACGATATTTAGTTAGACATATAGACATATATTACAACAGGTATATAGACATAGGTAACAAAGAATTTAGTTAATATTTTATTTTTCATATAACATTATCATATAGTCCCATTGTATAATATTGACAAATAACACATATGATCACATAGTGACATGTATAGTATTTATATTGGAAGATGGGAGGTGTGTTTTCAAAATAAAATTATAGTTAGTTATACATATAGACATATATTACAACAGTTATACATACATAGGTAACAAAGAAGGGGGTGACGATGTATGTTGGGGGTGTAGCTGGCGGTTGTAGGTTAGGGGGGAGTTGTGTGTGTTGTGGTGACGTTGTCAGGATGCATCTGTAGTGTGCTTGTTTATACATATAAACATACAATATATATATAAAAATATAAAAAATCGATAATGACGGAAAATATAAAAAATCGATAATGGCGGCTTAGGTCACTGGGGTGGGGGGGGGGGGGGTTGAAGCTAGTGGCGCCTTTTTGTGCTGGCGTGGGTGACGATGTATGTTGCGATGTAGCTGGCGGGTGTAGGTTAGGGGGGCTTTTTGTGTGTTGTGGTATGGTTTTGGGGGTGGAAGAGAGATATTTTAGATGTTGAGGGGAGATGTGGTGACGTTGTCAGGATGCATCTGTGGTGTGTTTGTTTATACATATTTATACAAAATACTTAGACAATATATATAAAAAATATAAAAAATCGATAATGACGGAAAATATAACAAATCAATAATGGCGGGTTAGTAGTTTACTAAGGGGGTTTTTGAAGCGAGTGGAGGTTTTTTGGGATAGTAGGCGCAAAACAGGTCGCATTGTGGTGGCGCGCTGTGGTGGCACGTGACTTTTATATAAGGAAGTGTGGTGGCGCGTGACTTTTTATATAAGGAAAATGTGGTGGCACGTTGTGGTGGTGCGCGACTTTTTATATAAGGAAAATATGGTAGTGCATTGTGATGGTGCATGACTTTTTATATAAGGAATTGTGGTGGCGTGATGTGGAGGAGGAGAGGTCTTATTATATAGTAATATATAAGTTCAATAATGGCGGGCGTGTTGTTGTTGTGTATTGATTATTTTACAAACAGTTATACATACATATTATAGACAGGTAGACAATATTTATATTACAATATGTAGACGATATTTAGAAAGACATATAGACATATATTACAACAGGTATATAGACATAAGTAACAAAGAATTTAGTTAATATATTTTATTTTTCATATAACATTATCATATAGTCCCATTGTATAATATTGACAAATAACACATATGATCACATAGTGACATGTACAGTATTTATATTGGAAGACGGGAGGTGTGTTTTCAAAATAAAATTATAGTTAGTTATACATATAGACATATATTACAACAGTTATACATACATATGTAACAAAGAAGGGGGTGACGATGTATGTTGGGGGTGTAGCTGGCGGTTGTAGGTTAGGGAAAGTTGTGTGTGTTGTGGTGACGTTGTCAGGATGCATCTGTGGTGTGTTTGTTTATACATATATACATACAATATATATATATAAAATATAAAAAATCGATAATGACGGAAAATATAAAAAATCGATAATGGCGGCTTAGGTTACTCGGGGGGGGGGGGGGGGGGGGTGGGGGATGTGGTGTATTGGGGGGGGGGGGTGGAGGGGGGGATGCCTAGTTGTAGGGTTATTATACGGGTTTTTTGGTGTGCTGGAGTTTGGGTGACGAAATATTAATGTTGATAGATATGTAGTTTCAGGGCTAGAGGTGTTTTAGGGGGGCTTTTTGTATATATAAGTTGTGGTTTAGTTCGGGGAGGGGGGGAGGGGGGGGCGGGGAGATGGTTACAGATAGTGGCGCCAGAAATATTTAGTTTCAGTTGGGCTGGGGGAGGGTTGGATAATGGGGGTTTCATTGTGTACTAAGAGGGGCATCTGAGTTGGACTTATTTGGATTGGGCAACGGGTTTGTTTTGGGTTGTTGCAGGTGTTGATATATGAGGGTGAGGTTTTATTTTGGGGGGTTATATAATATAATATCAGATGAGCATACCTTTGGGGCTATGGTTTATAGGGGGAGTGACATTTCAAGGACAAGTACTTATATAGGGTATATAATAGGCCTGATATCGGAAATATAAATATTATATGATATACCATAATACATATTATATATTATTATATAATATATAATAATGAAAATCGAATAATGGAATGGGGGGAAAAATTAAAGACTTCAATAATGGCGGTTAAGTTGGTTGAGGTTACTAAGAGGTTTTGAAGCGGGGAGCCGCTTTTGTAGATGGCGCGGGGACAATGGGGAAATTTGGTCTTGTACCTGCAGTGGGTATTTTTAGAGGGGGATCATTTTGTGTGAAAAGGTGTTTGGACTGATAGTGGGAGGTGTTGTTATTTATACAAAATACTTAGAAAGAATATACATAAAAAGTGCGATAATGACGGAAAATTAACAAATCAATATGGCGGGTTAGTAGGTTACTAAGGGTGGTTTTTTGAAGCGAGTGGAGTTTTTTGTGCTGGCGTGGGTGACGATGCATGGTTGTAAATTGGTGTAGCTGGCGATTGCAGTGAGTGGGTTTTTTGTGAGGGTTTTGTGTAGACTCAGCAGTGGTGTTGGGTGTTTGTTTAACATATAATTACATACTATTTATATATATAAATATATAATATATATATATATATATTTATATATGGTATAGTGGATATATATATATTATAATATAATATATTGGGGGTTTTATAAATAAGGAATGGTTTATAAAAAATAATAAAAAAGCGATAATGACGGAAAATATAAAAAATCGATAACGGCGGCTTAGTAGGTTACTAAGAGGGTTTTTGAAGCGAGTAGAGTCTTTTTGTACTGGCGAGGGGGACGACGCATGGGTGTGTACAATTTGGGATGTAGCAGGTGGTTGTGTGTATGACTCAGGAGTGAAGTGTTAGAGACTTGCCTATACCAGGGCCAGCATCTAGAGGTGGGAGTTAAGTGTTAGAGACATGCCTATACTAGGGCCAGCATGAAAAGGTGGGGGTGAAGTGTTAGAGACGTCACTATAGCAGGATCAGCACTGAGAGGTGGGAGTGAAGTGTTAGGGACTTTACTGGGGCCAGCATCGAGAGGTGGGTTGGAGTGGTTGTTTACAGGGACCGTCATATACTAGGAAAAACAGCAAATCTGAGGTGGGAAGTGAAGTTATGTTAGAGATTTGTGTCTATGTGTGAACCAGGTAGAGGTGGGAGTGAAGTGTTAGAGACGTGACTAGGTCTAGCACCGAGAGGCGGGAGTGAAGTGTTAGAGACTATACCAGGGACAACAACGAGAGGTGGGGGTGAAGTTTTAGAACCTTTACTAGGACCAGCATCGAGAGGTGGGAGTGGACATCTTTGGTGTCCCACTATACTAGGGCCATGCGCCTTAGGGGTGGGAGTGAAGTGTTAGAGAATTGACTATACCATTTTTTTGTGGGTATATTTAATTGTTAGTGTTTTCTTGTATTGTAGGTGTTGGTGGTAAACAAAAACAAATATAAATATATAAAAACATTCAATAAAATATATATTTTTAAAAAAAATCAATAATGGCGTAAAAAAATATAAAAAACCGATAATGGCTGTGTTGGGTGTGGTATTGCTTTTGAAATTTTGTGGCGGTTGTGTTTGCGCGCGTCTGCGATTGGTGTGCGTGGTGTGCTTAAAACCCGCTGGAGGTAATCGGTCACGAGCTAAAACTTTAACGAATAGTTCGTTTAAAAAATATATCCGACAGGAGGATGGTCCGTATCTCGAATGTAAATTCATCGTCTACGTGGTGTAGTCTGTCTAAAACGTGGCACGATTTTCGAGATCTCCAAGATCGAGTCTTGATCGGCGTAGACGATGACCTGTAATGGTTCGGGTATGATCTCGGAGTCATTAACAAGTTCTATTGAGAGAGGTCAATTCTTGGCTATCTCAAAAACTGTCACCGTCCCATAGAATAGAAATTAAATTGCCCTGAGATGATAGAAATGTTCCCGTGAGGCATTGATAGATAATTGCCCGTATGAGGTACAGAAATGTGCCCGTGAGGTGAAAGAAATGTGCCAAGAGATTATAGAAATGTGCCCGTGAGGTGAATAGAAATTGCTCTTGAGGTCACAGATAAATGTGCCTGTGAGGTCAAGAAATAGTGCCCAGTGAGTTTGATAGAAGATGTGCCTGATGTTGAAGGTAATTTAAATGTGCCCGGGAGGTGATAGAATATGTGCCTGTGAGGTGATAGAAATGTGCCTAGTGAGGTCATGAAGAAATGTGCCTGTGTTGTGATAGAAATGTGCCTGTGAGGTGATCAGTTAAATGTACCCCTTAGGCGATCAGAAAGGTGCCCGTGAGGTGATGAAATGTGCCCGCCGGATTGTTGGTAGGAAACTTTAGATATGCCTCACCAAAGTATTTTCGCTCGTGTAAGTAAGAGAGGTTGACCTCGGTTAAAAAATAGTTTACAGAGGAGACCTTCAACCCACTATCCAATACGGTTTAAGCATATCATCAGCACCTTCTACGCATGTACACCCAATTGGTGGGAACAGTGTAAGGCAATCTTCAACGCAGGTCCAATCGCTAGTGTCTGTCGTTATCACGCACCCTTGGTTCAATAAAGTATGGAACGTGAAGTTCTAACACTAAGACGTTGGTCTTCCCAACTGGTGTCTATTTATATGAAGGAAAAACTTGGTAGGGATTTTTTAATCTGGGAATTGAATATGCGCATGGCCAGCCTTGTTTGAACGCTAAAGAGAGTTGATTAGTTGAAACACTAATCGATCCGTTTGACGCGTTGGTCGATGTGAAAAAATTTTTGTGCACCGCGTCCATATGTGACATGTCTGTGTCCCAATTGATGGTCTATGGTATAGCAATATTTAGCTCGATAATGGCGGGTGTGTGTAGGTAGTGTGTGGGTTGAATGTGGTGTGTGTATTGTATTGTGTTATGTGGTATTGTTTATTTATACAACAGTTATACGTACATATTACAATATTATATAAAAATAATATATATATATATATATATATATATATATATATATATATTACAAACAGTTATAACATCTAGAGGTGGGAGTGAAGTGTTAGAGACTTGGCTATACTAGGAAAAGCATCGAGAGGTGCGAGTGACGTGTTAGAGACATGACTATACCAGGTTCAGCAGCGAGAGGTGGGAGTGAAGTGTTAGAGACTTACCTATACCAAGTCCAGCCTCTAGAGGTGGGAGTGACGTGTTAGAGACTTGCATTTACTAGGGCCAGCATCTAGAGGTGGGAGGGTAGTGTTAGAGACTTGCCTAGGTCCAGCAGCGAGAGGTGGGAGTGAAGTGTTAGAGACATGACTAGGACTAGCATCGAGAGGTGGGAGTGAAGTGTTAGAGACTTGACTACGTCTAGCATCGAGTAATAAACCTACTTACCCTAATGTCCAGTTAGGGCTGTGTAAGTGACCCGCACGCACCCGGGTTCTTCACATAAAAAATACTGTCAAAGGCCAGGTTGGACAACACCAAATAGACAGTTTTATTGAACACAAAAAGGCTCCGTAGAAATATATGGTATATGCAGACTAGATTATGCCGGCTGTGATAAAGTACATTGATACAGCGATAGAATTATTAATTATAAGTATAAAAGTTAAAATAATATGAGTAGAAATAGAAATAGTAAAGTTGTAACGCGTCTTCTTTCCCCGTGCCAGTCATCGCATTGAGATAAGAACGTAGTGTGAAACCTTATTGCCGCGCTAGTGGTATTGGATTTTATAACTCGCCTGTCAAGGGTTAAAGGTAAAAATTTTGAAAACAACAAGCTTAGTTGTTCCAAGAAAGATAGTAAGAATAAAACAGGGGAGGCATAAACGAACGCATAAAAGTGAGAGAGAGAGAGCGAAAACATGCCACAAATTGTCAAGCGTTAGATTCTTGGACTAGCTACCCAAGACGACAGTGTGAGACGATAAAGTGGCAGGAGTTCGGTAACGTGTCGCAAGCTTTGTAGAATTTAAAAATACTCCGCAAAACCCAATACTTTTTCGGACTATAGGCACACTGAGAAAATATATAAACACACAGACAGCGCTATCGCTGCAAAAGAGTCCATTTTATGACGTAACAGACTAGTAGTTTCAGTTTTGGACAACGCGGGAGAGGAGAAAAGATGGCGTAATTTATATGATAGTGGAAATTGAAACGAACTCTGAAAAAAATATGGATTTCTTTATTAATGGGTATTAGGATCATTCCCTAGCTGATATATGCAGGGCCTAGAGGTAGATTCATGCTATAAAACATTGCCAGTTTTGTAAAATACACATGTTTTGTGAAATAAAAATGTTTTCTTAGGTGGCAAGATGGACACAGCTCACCTATCCTATTGTATGGAAGAAAAGAAAGATTAATAATATTATTGCAGATGTAGGGCCACCTTGGGAGGAGAGACATGTGAACAACACTGGTACACTTTGTAATGGATGCGCTGGGTTGGTCAATTAGATATGACCCAGATCTTTATTTCTTATGTATTTTAATCTGTAGAAATAACAGTTTAAGTATGATATCAACAAGGAGGCATTATTTCTTTGTTACAGGGTTTTTATCTGGCACTAGCCCGGTGCCAGATGTCTGTGACAAGCAGTTGAGAAGTCTTTTCATTTCCAGTAGTGACAGGGTCTACAGAGTCCACCCTGTTACTTTTGGGCCAGTATCAAAGTGATCGTTTTACAGCAAGAATACGGACAGTTCAAGTTGGGCCAGATAAGTATAATATCTGGCACCCGACTTTTCATCAGCATCAAAGACTAGTGCACCCCTGTGTAACATAATAAAAATATTCCCCAAAGAATAAAACATTGACAGTTGTGTATTAAAGAACTGGGGGATGATTAAAGAATCCCAAACAGCCATCCAGTGTTAGAAACCAGTAATATTAAAAATTTAGTAACACTATTAGTATATTTGAACAGTATATGTTTGGACAAAATGTCCCTTTGGGTTGAAAATTTGCATTTTATGTATATACCTTGAGTTCTTTTAATTTGGAAAGTCCTGACCAGAAGAATACTAGGTTCAGGACTAATAAAATTGTATAGAAAATATTTACACATCAAAATTTAACCCACGTGTTAGTTCATTTGATCATAGACTTTCCTAGTTGTTTATATATGTGTGTGTGTTAGTGTCAAATTACCATCACACCACACTTGCATAACCCTAGACATTAGACGTAGCTATCATACACATTAGTCAAAAATAGGTCGGATTGAGGTCATAAGGTGGTAGCAGAAAGGTACCCTGATAACTCAATCCAAATTTTGTTATAATCAGGGACCTTCACAGCTGACCTCATTCAGTACAATAGTAATAAAGAACACCAACATTGCATAACATCAAAAACCACCACAGATATTGGGGTCTCCTGTTCCGGGATTTGAACTTGTTATTTGTATAGAAATTTAAATATTGTAGCACAAGTGTCCCCAAAAGTTATTCAAGAATACAAATAAAAATATTTAAAGGGGAAAATAATAGCTGATGAATTGTCAAGGGCCAGTAACTAGTTAATTAATTGGTTAATTAATTAGTCAGTGTTAGTACCTTGCTAATTAGAGTTTTGAAATTTGTATTAGAACATTTTAAAGATTGATACTATGGCAGATTTGGCAAAGTTCAGATCTGCTGCTGTGCTGGCTACAAAAGAGATGGCTATGGAGGGGCAAGCTCTGGTTCAATATGTGACATCAGAGTGTGATAAATATATTAAATTAGAACAAGATAAAGAAGAAGAAAGATTGCAGATAGAGGCTGAAAAAGATAAAGAAATAAAAAAGTTGCAGATTGAGGCTGACAAAGAGGCTAGGGCATTGGAGGCGGACCGGGAGGCTGAAATTAATCGGCTCCAATTTGAAGAAAAGAAATTGGAGGCTGAGGCAAAGAAATTGGAGGCAGAGGAAAGAAGACAGCTTGCCGAAAGGGAAGACAAGCAATTGGCTGCAGAGAGGGAAGCTGAAAAGGAGGAGAAGAGATTACAGCGGGAACATGAGTTACGACTAAGGGAGTTTGAGTTTCAAAGCCATGCTCCTGAAAATGGTGCCAGCCCTTCTACCTACGATGCCACTGCTAGTCAGGGAGCCCCAACCTCAGCTATGGGGTTCCATTTGGACCATTTTGTTGAGAGGGACGATGACATTGAATCATTTTTATCCAGATTTGAGGTTCCAGCCACCACCTATGGGTTAGAGAAAGAAAGGTGGAGTTTAAAGTTATCTCAGGGTCTTAGGGGAACATCTTATGAAGTGTTTGCAAAAATGAGCAAAGATGACCAAGTCAATTATGACATGTTAAAGCAGGCTCTTTTGCTGAGGTATAAAAAGAATGGAGAATTTACAGGAAAAAGTTTAGAAATGCCAAGCTACTGTCGGGTGAGACCTATCACCAGTTCTCTGCACGTTTAGAGACGTACTCGGAGAAATGGACTCCTCTGGGGAAAACCCAAGATCTTAAAGAAATGATCCTTATTGAGCAATTGAGAGAGTCCATGGCTCCAGACTTGAGAAAGTTTCTTATGGAACAAGGTGCAGAGAGGCTGGGTGAGTTGCTTAATGTCGCTGAGAGGTATCAGACAGCCCAGGCAGAGGTAGCTGGTGCCAAAAAGAAACATGTAGAAAATTATAAGGCTCCAGCAAGCTCTAATAGATTTGACAACAAAGATCAGGGTAACTAGGGTAAGCAAAATTATGATAGGCCGCGCAATGATTATAGAAATAAAAACCCACAATTCAATGACAGGAAATATGAGGAAAGAAAACCCTTTCATCAAGGTAGATTATATTGTAGATGGTGTAAGAGGGAAGGACATGACACCAAAGTTTGTACTAAGAAACCTGCTGGATTTGCTGCTATGAAGTTGGGGGAAAAGGAAGCAAAGGTAAAACCTACTGGACAGCAGGAACCTTATCACCCCCCAGTGTGTGAGGATGTTGTATGTAATGGGGTCACCATTAGGTGCATTTATGATACAGGTTTAGAGTTTGATTCTGTTGTGAGTTTGCACTTGGTGAACCCAGATCAGTATACCACAGAAACAGTGGAGATACAAGGGGCGACCAAGGACATACCACTCATGACACTTCCCATTGCCAGGATAACGGTGAAAACACGCTATGTGGAAGGAGTAATCAGAGCAGCAGTGATCGACGCACCCATCTACCCTCTGATATTGGGGTGTCGTTATGTCTTCTTGGGGAATCCCAAGAGACCTGTGGTCTTGGCAGCAGTCCAGACCCGATCACAATACAGAAAGGAAGAAGATGAACCAATAAATACTCATCCAGAGGAGATGAGGAAGGCACAGGCTGAGGACATATGGACAGTATGCCTTGTAAAAATAAGGCAGAAAGATTGTTATATAGAAAAATTGTTGGGAAAAGATGGAACTGGATCCAATGGTCACGGACAGTTGGTACTTCCAAAGACATTTAGGGCAGACGTAATAAGGAGTTTACATGTTGGAAAAGATGGTGACCATGAGAAAGTAGGCACCATCTGCCAAAAGGTTTTTCAAAAATATTATTGGCCAGATGTAAAGATAGTTATTGAGAATTTTGTAGAAGCCTGCGGCATATTTCATGAGGGAACACCCACCAGTGGGAAAAATGATCAGGACCTAGACACGCCACGGGGCAAACTTAGGCTTGAAAATAAAAAAAAATTTAATAATGTAGACAAAGTGGAATGGGAACCCCCTTTTCACACAGTCTTCACTTGAATGTATTAAAATGGCCACTATGCGACGAGTACAAAGAGTTGTTTTACCCCAGAAAAAGCTGACAATCCCTCGGTCGGAATTATGTGAACTGGAGGAAAATAAATGAGAGAGATCTCTCACAATGAAATTAAAGTGGGACGAAAACCCCAAGAAACGAATTGGTAGTGGACGATTTGTTAGTGATGATACAAGGAAGAAACGTCCTCACTATAAGGCTTCCAATGTCAGGGACCATACAGGTGCCATGCAAAATAAGTCAGCAAAATTAAAGGTCCATATGTAACCTTGTTGAGGACATGGACAGATGAGAAGGCAGAAGAGACTGTTACCTCATCATATCAATATGTGACCGAGCTGACCCCTCGTCTTAAAACTGGCTGGAAACTTGCAAATGATAATCTCAGACAAGCCAGGAAAAAACATGCTGCCTATTTTAATAAGAAAGCTAAGGATAGAGAACTATTTGTGGGAGAGAAGGTGCTTCTTCTACTACCCGGCAGCAATAACAAATTACAAATTGGATGGCAAGGTCCATATACTGTTCTAGAGAAGGTGTCTAGAACAAATTATAAAATCGACAAGAAGGGGAAAGAGAAAATATATCATGTGAACCTTCTAAAGAAGTATCTGGACAGGGAAATCCAGGAAGGAACACACTTAATGTCCTTGTTGATAGCAACGGGGATGAAAAATGAACCACTCACCTCTCATGGGTATCCCCTGAAAACATGTGAGACCCCTGCACATGTAAAAGTCAGTAAACACTTGACGAAAAAACAGAGGGAACAGGTTCAAAAGGTTCTGACTGCTTATACGGACGTTTTAACGGACAAACCGGGGCACACGAATTTGTTGGAATATGATATGAAACTAGTAGACCCAACACCGATCTGTATGAGAGCCTACACGATCCCGTTTGCCAAGGAGAAAGCTTTTAAAGAGGAGATTGAGTACCTATTGAAAGAAGGGATTATTTCTCATTGCGAATCTAAGTATAGTTCTAGTGTGGTTTTGCTGAGGAAACCCTCTGGAGAACATAGACTGTGCATATATTACAGGAAACTGAATGCTGTCACAGAGAATCAGGTGGATCCATTACCTGACACAAATCAATTATTTGCCAGGCTGAACAAGGCAAAATATTTTTCGAAGGTGGATCTGAGCAAAGGCTATTATCAGATTCCAGAAAGCCTGAGGTCCGACCTTATTTAGCGTTTAGCACTTCGGAAGGTAAGTAATATAGCGAACAGTACAGCCAGCTGGACAGGGAAGTTAAACGCCAAACCCGAGCCAACAAAAGGAATTTCCTAGACGATCTTGCAAAACAGGCAGAAGAGGCAGCACTGAGAAATGAACAAAGCACAGTATACAAAATAACTAAATTCATCAGCGGAAAACAAGGTGCAAACAATATTACATTAGTAAGAGATAAGCAAGGAAATCTCATCAAGACAGCAGAGGGACAGGAAACAAGATGGGCAGAGCACTTCAGAGAAACTCTGAACAAGGAAATACCAGAGACACAATTGAATGTTCCTGAGGCTGAAAACGATCTAGATGTAAATACAGACATTCCACGAAAAGAAGAAATCATCACAGCAATCACAGGGTTAAAGAACGGTAAAGCTCCGGGCCATGATAACTTAAATGCAGAGCTATTTAAGACAGACCCTGAGCTAGCAGCAGAACTATTAGAACCACTATTTGCACAAGTGTGGAAAACGGGGACAACACCATCAGAGTGGAAAAAGGAATAATTGTCAAATTGCCCAAAAAGGGAGATCTTGCAGACTGCAATAATTGGAGAGGAATCAATCTTCTCTCAGTTCCCAGCAAAATACTAGGCAGGATAATTATACAGAGAATTTCAAAGGCAGTAGACTACAAACTGAGGAAAGAACAAGCAGGATTTAGAAAGAACAGAAGATGTGTAGACCATATATTCACTCTCAGGAACATTATAGAGCAGTGCTCAGAATGGCAAAGACAGCTTTACATAAATTTTGTTGATTTTGAAAAGGCTTTTGACAGCATACATAGGGACAGTTTATGGAAAATACTGAGGGCTTATGGAATTCCAAGCTGCATAGTGGCAATCATAAAAAGCCTCTATGCCAACTTTACGTGTAGTGTTGGGCAGAGCAACCTAACCTTCGAGGTGAAGACAGGAGTACGACAGGGATGCCCCTTATCAACCACTCTTTTTTTAACAGTCATAGACTGGGTGATGCGCCAGACAACAGAGGGCAGTCCAAGAGGAATAAGATGGACTACATTTTCTACATTGGAAGATCTGGAATATGCTGATGACATTGCACTGCTGGCACATTCACATCAACACATCCAGGAAAAAACGGATAGACTTAATAAATTTAGCCAGCAGGTGGGCTTGAACATCAATTTAAAGAAGTCTGAGGTCATGACGCTCAATGTGAACAACCCTGAGCCCATATCAGTAAGGAATCAGCAATTGGTACAGACAGATACCTTCACATACCTAGGAAGCATAGTAACACCAGACGGTGGGGCAGGCAAAGACATCAACATCAGAATGAATAAGGCAAGAACAGCCTTCTTTAGCCTAAATAACATCTGGAAGTCCCTCCCAATACAGCACAAGCACAAAATTAAGATTATACCAGAGTTGCGTGCTTTCTGTGCTTCTCTATGGTGCGGAATGCTGGAGAGTCACAGAGAAGGAAATGTCAAAATTGTCCTCTTTTCACACAACATGCCTAAGAAAAAATTCACCGCATCTTTTGGCCGAATACCATCACCAACCAAGATCTGCTTACTCGTAGCAAGCAAGAGGACATGCACACCATCATAGCTGGCAGACGCTGGAGCTGGGTTGGTCATGTCCTCAGAAGAGACCCCGATGCCATCACAAGAACAGCTATGCTTTGGACCCCTGAAGGAAAGCGAAAGAGAGGACGACCAAAAACAACTTGGCGGAGGACTGTGGAGGCTGAGATGCAAAGAATGAACCAGAGTTGGGGCACTGTACGAAGGATGGCCACCGACCGTGCAAAGTGGAATCAATTTGTTGTTGCCCTACAAGACGCCACTAGGCGTGATGGCCACTGACTGCTTTGACGGTCGGTGGTTAAGGATCGAAGAAGAAGAAGAAGACTTCGGAAGGACATTATGAATTCAACATGTTGCCGTTTGGGTTAAAAAATGCTCCGAGTGTGTTTTCTAGGATGATGCGAAAATTGTTGGATCCCCTGAATAACCCATGCATCACCAATTTTATGGATGATATCCTCATTGCTACGGAAACATTTCAGGAACACATTAACTCTTTGACTATGCTGTTTGATAGATTGAGAGAGGCTAATTTGACGGCTAGACCAACAAAATGTTGTATTGGTTGTAAAGAGTTGGAGTTCTTGGGACATACTGTATATCAGGGTAACATGACCCCTGACCCCAAGAACCTCGAGAAATTACAGAGAGCACCGCGGCCACAAACCAAGAAAGATGTGAGATCTTTCGTGTCGTTATGTGGATTCTATCAGAAACATATCAAAAATTTTAACTCTATATGTGCTCCTCTGACGGATTTAACACGCAAGGGAAATCCTGATAGAATTGTTCGGTCAGCCCAGTGTGAATTAGCATACCAAGAGTTGAAGGAAAAACTTACAAGCAAGCCAATCTTGAAATTACCTGATTTGAGTCAGGAATTTGTGGTGAGAAGTGACGCAAGCAATGTAGGCCTGGGGGCTACTTTGTTGCAAAGGTCATCGTCACCAGACGGGGAGCTGAATCCAGTCGCTTATGCTAGCCGCAAGTTGAACAAAGCGGAGCAAAACTATTCAACAAGCGAAAAAGAATGTCTAGCTTTAATCTGGGCGATACGAAAGTTCCAGATCTATCTATATGGAAGAACATTCGTGGTCCAGACGGATCATCAGCCCCTCGTATTCTTATCACAGGCAAAGCATGAAAATCCTCGTTTATTACGATGGTCGTTACTCCTACAGCCATATTCATTCACTATTGAATACATTCCAGGGTCACTGAACGTGGTTGCAGACTTCCTCAGTAGGCATCCCTGTGATCCAAATCAGAGTATTCATCAGGCGTAAGGGGTTAATTTTATCTATGTGTATCACTGTTTTTGGAACTTGCATCAGACATGCTCTTAAGTGGGGTGATGTGTGATAAAGTACATTGATACCTCTTTCAGTACAATAGTAATAAAGAACAACAACATTGCATAACATCAAAAACCACCACAGCGGCAACTAGATACGCATTAGTGTTGCGGGTTGCAATCGGAACAATATCGAGACCATTTTGAGCCATTTTAATAAAACTCAAAACACACGTGCTTTTTTAACGCGCCTACTCAGACAAGAAAGCTCCTATATCGACTCTCGTGACGTCGATATTTTTGAAAATGAGCGGCATTTCTGACAGGCAAACGCGAGCTTACCTCACTAGTTATGAAACCAGATCGCTAGAGGGTGACGTCAGGGCTAAATATAGCTATCTAGAAAAAACGTAATAAAAGGCTAACATGTAGAGTTTTGAGTATTGGTAGACGAAAAAACCTATCTGCAACGGGATTTACCTGTGTAAGACTAACCCTGCTACTTATTTCTGTTCACGTCATTGCAAACAAGCTCAAAACACAAGAGATCAATAGTAGAAATTTATAAAAGAAGCATTCCCTCGTTCGTGTGTTTGAACCCCCGGGATTTAAGGTTTCACTTTTTTTTACACGTGCGGCATCTGGTGATAGGTTTATATTGTCTCCCAATTGTAGCAAACATGAGGCGACCACCACTTGTCAAAATATTTCTTCCACTTGAAAAAAATTTCTTAGCGTTGTCAAAATATTTCTTACCGTTGTCAAAATATTTCTTCCACTTGGTAAAAAATTTCTTCCACTTGTCAAAATATTTCTTATCGGTGTCAAAATATTTCTTCCACTTGGTAAAAAATTTCTTCCACTTGTCAAAATATTTCTTAAAATATTTCTGCTAGTCGCCAAACATCTCTGCAAAGGCGACCATCTTTCATGCGGCTAATATGACCAAGCCAGCGTAGGCTTTCCTGTCTCAGCCGGGTATACAGACTTTGAAGGCCAGCACGTGAAAACACCTCGACATTTGGCACTTTATCTTTCGACGAAAGCCCGAGGAGGTGGTGCAGACACGGTAGATGGAAGGTATTGAGCCTTCTTTCTTGCTTAACATATATTGTTCAGGTCTCACTGCCATATGGAAGTAAGCTGATGATACAGGCGTTATATATTGCAGCTTTGGTCATCGTTGCGAGTTTGGAGTTTCCCCAAAAGCGTGATGTGAGGCAGGCAAAAGTAGCTGCAGCTTTGTTAATGAGACTAGCAATTTCTATGGCCAGAGAGAGAGTTTGTCATTGATGATATACACAAGGTATGTTTGATGCACCGCACACAACCCGGCAGGGCAGACCCAGTTTTAACTGGGCACCAGAGGAACTCTGGGACGGTTAAGGAGGCCGCCACGATGCTGATTACAGCATCGCGTCGGCTGACTTAACACCACGTGCATCACACATACCATATTTTGACAACGCTAAGAAATTTTTGTCAAGTGGAAGAAATATTTTGACAAGTGGTGGTCGCCTCATGTTTGCTACAATTGGGAGACAATATAAACCTATCACCAGATGCCGCACGTGTAAAAAAAAGTGAAACCTTAAATCCCGGGGGATCGAACACACGAACGAGGGAATGCTTCTTTTATAAATTTCTACTATTGATCTCTTGTGTTTTGAGCTTGTCTGCAATGACGTGAACAGAAATAAGTAGCAGGGTTAGTCTTACACAGGTAAATCCCGTTGCAGATAGGTTTTTTCGTCTACCAATACTCAAAACTCCACATGTTAGCCTTTTATTACAATTTTTCTAGATAGCTATATTTAGCCCTGACGTCACCCTCTAGCGATCTGGTTTCATAACTAGTGAGGTAAGCTCGCGTTTGCCTGTCAGAAATGCCGCTCATTTTCAAAAATATCGACGTCACGAGAGTCGATATAGGAGCTTTCTTGTCTGAGTAGGCGCGTTAAAAAAGCACGTGTGTTTTGAGTTTTATTAAAATGGCTGAAAATGGTCTCGATATTGTTCCGATTGCAACCCGCAACACTAATGCGTATCTAGTTGCCGCCATAATCTAGTCTGCATTTACCATAAATTTTACGGAGCCTTTTTGTGTTCAATAAAACTTTCTATTTGGTGTTGTCCAACCTGGCCTTTGACAGTATTTTTTATGTGAAGAACCCGGGTGCGTGCGGGTCACTTACATAGCCCTAGCTGGATATTGGGGTGAGTAGGTTTATTACTCGTTGCTAGACGTAGTCAAGTCTCTAACACTTCACTCCCACCTCTCGATGCTGGTCCTAGTCATGTCTCTAACACTTCACTCCCACCTCTCGCTGCTGGACCTAGGCAAGTCTCTAACACTTCCCTCCCACCTCTAGATGCTGGCGTTAGTAAATGCAAGTCTCTAACACGTCACTCCCACCTCTAGAGGCTGGACCTGGTATAGGTAAGTCTCTAACACTTCACTCCCACCTCTCGCTGCTGGACCTGGTATAGTCATGTCTCTAACACGTCACTCGCATCTCTCGATGCTGGTCCTAGTATAGGCAAGTCTTTAACACTTCACTCCCACCTCTAGATGTTATAACTGTTTGTACAATATATATATATATTGTAGTATGTACGTATAACTGTTGTATAAATAAACAACACACAATACAATACAACACACCAGAATACAACCCACACACTACCTACACACACCCGCCATTATCGAGCTAATATATTGCTATACCATAGACCATCACCTGGACATGTTTCAGACATGTCTGGACGCGGTGCACAAAAATTTTTTCACATCGACAACGCGTCAACGATCGATTAGTGTTTCAACTGATCAACTCTCTGTTAGCGTACAACAAGGCTGGCCGCATTTCAAACCCAGATTAAAACTAGTTTTCCTTCATATAAATAGACACTTGGAAGACCAACGTCCAGGCACTCACGTTCATACTTTACTGAAGAGGTGGCGTGATAACGACAGACACTAGCGATCATACCTCGTTGAAGATGCCTTCCACTGTTCCCACCAATTGGGTGTACATGCGTAGAAGTGATGATATGCTTAAACCGTTGGATAGTGGGTTGAAGGTCTCCTCTGTCAGTTTTTACCGAGGTCAACCTTTACTACACGAGCGAAAATACTTTGGTGAGGCATATCTAAAGTTTCCTACCAAAACCGGCGGGTACCTTTCTATCGCCTCACGGGTACATTTATATCACCTCACAAGCACATTTCTATCACCTCACGGGGACATTTCTATGACCTCACAGGTACATTTCTATCACCTCACAGGCACATTTCTATCACATCACGGGCACATTTCTTTGACCTCACAGGCACATTTCTATCACCTCACGGGCACATTTCTATGACCTCACAGGCACATTTCTATGACCTCACGGGCAATTTCTATCACCTCACGGGCACATTTCTATGACCTCACGGGCAATTTCTCTCATTTCACAGGCACATTTCTATTCTACTGGACGGTGACCAGTTTTGAGATGGCCAAGTCGGGACCTCTCTCAGTAGAACTTAAATTCTCCGAGATCACACCAGAACCATTACAGGTCCCCGTCTACGCCGATCAAGACTCGATCTTGGAGATCTCGAAATCGCGCCACGTTTTGACAGACTACACCACGTAGACGATGAATACAGACGAGATACGGACCATCCTCCTGTCGGATATATTTGTTAAACGAACTGGGTTCGTTAAAGTTTTAGCTCGTGACCAATTACCTCCGCGGGTACAGACACACACGCACACAACCACAGACGTGCGCACACACAATTACACAAAATCAAAAGCAATACCATCCCGCGCACGCGCACACACACACACACAGCCATTATCGATTTTTTTATATTTTGCGCCATTATTGATTTTTTTATATTTTTATATATATTGTATTTATATATGTATAAACAAACACACCAACACACAACACAACAACACATAACAACTAAAATACCTACACAAAAAATGGTATAGTCAATTCTCTAACACTTCACTCCCACCTCTAGGCGCTGGCCCTAGTATAGTGACACGTGTCTTTCACTCCCACCTCTCGATGCTGGTCCTAGTAAAGGTTCTAACACTTCACCCCCACCTCTCTTTTGTTGTCCCTGGTATAGTCTCTAATACTTCCCTCCCGCCTCTCGGTGCTAGACCTAGTGACGTCTCTAACACTTCACTCCCACCTCTAGCTGCTGGTCCCAGTATAGACAAATCTCTAACACTTCACTCCCACCTCTCGATGCTGTTCCTAGTATAGTGACGTCTCTAACACGTCACTCCCACCTCGACGCTGGCCCTAGTAAAGTCCCTAACACTTCACTCCCACCTCTCAATGCTGGTCCTAGTCATGTCTCTAACACTTCACTCCCACCTCTCAATGCTGTCCCTGGTATAGTCTCCAACACCTCACTCACACCTCTCAATAGTGGCCCTGCTATAGTGACGTCTCTATTACTTCACCCCCACCTTTTCATGCTGGCCCTAGTTCAGGCATGTCTCTAACACTTCACTCCCACCGCTAGATGCTGGCCCTGGTATAGGCAAGTCTCTAACACTTCACTCCTGAGTCATACACACAACCACCTGCTACACCCCAATTTGTACACACCCATGCGTCGCCCCCCTCGCCAGTACAAAAAGACTCCACTCGCTTCAAAAACCCTCTTAGTAACATACTAAGCCGCCGTTATCGATTTTTTATATTTTCGTCATTATCGCTTTTTTATATTATATATATATATATATATATATATATATATATATATATATATTGTTAATATATATGTATAAACAAACACACCAACACACTGCTGAGTCACACACACACAAAAACCCCTAACGTACAATCGCCAGCTACACCACATTACAACCATGCGTCGTCACCCACGCCAGCACAAAAAAGACTCCACTCGCTTCAAAAAACCCCAAAAAACCTCCACTCGCTTTCAAAAACCCCCTTAGTGACCTACTAACCCGCCATTATTGATTTGTTATATTTTCCGTCATTATCGATTTTTTATATATATTGTCTAAGTATTTTGTATAAACAACACACCAACACACTACCAGTCCAATACAACATCACACAAAAATCCCCCTCTAACCTACACCTGCCAGGTACAGACCAACATGCATTGTCACCCGCGCCATCACAAAAAGGCTCCACTCGCTTCACAACCCTCTTAGTAACCTACTAACCCGCCATTATTGATTTTTTTAATTGTTCCGTCATTATCGATTTTATATATATATATATATATATATATATATATATATATATATATATATATATATATATATATATATATATATATATATATATATATATATATATATATATATATATATATATATTGTATGTATATATGTATAAACAAACACACCACATATGCATCCTGACAACGTCACCACATCTCCCCTCAACATCTAAAATATCTCTCTTCCACCCCCAAAACCATACCACAACACACAAAAAGCTCCTCCTAACCTACACCCGCCAGCTACATCGCAACATACATCGTCACCCACTCCAGCACACAAAAAGGCGCCACTAGCTTCAAACCCCCCCAGTAACCTAAGCCGCCATTATCGATTTTTTATATTTTCCGTCATTATCGATTTTTTATATTTTTATATATATATTGTATGTATATATGTATAAACAAACACACCACAGATGCATCCTGACAACGTCACCACAACACACACAACTCCCCCCTAACCTACAACCGCCAGCTACACCCCCAACATACATCGTCACCCCCTTCTTTGTTACCTATGTATGTATAACTGTTGTAATATATGTCTATATGTATAACTAACTATAATTTTATTTTGAAAACAAACCTCCCATCTTCCAATATAAATACTGTACATGTCACTATGTGATCATATGTGTTATTTGTCAATATTATACAATGGGACTATATGATAATGTTATATGAAAAATAAAATATATTAACTAAATTCTTTGTTACCTATGTCTATATACCTGTTGTAATATATGTCTATATGTCTAATTAAATATCGTCTACATATTGTAATATAAATATTGTCTACCTGTCTGTAATATGTACGTATAACTGTTTGTAAAATAATCAACACACAACAACAACACGCCCGCCATTATTGAACTTATATATTACTATATAACAAGACCTCTCCTCCTCCACACCGCTCCACCACAATTCCTTATATAAAAAGTCACGCACCACCACATTTTCCTTATATAAAAAGTCACACGTCACCACAACACGCCACCACATTTTCCTTATATAAAAAGTCACGCGCCACCACTATGCGCCACCACATTTTCCTTATATAAAAAGTCACGCGCCACCACACCGCGCCACCACATTTCCTTATATAAAATTCACGCGCCACCACAGCGCTCCACCACAATGCGACCTGTTTTGCGCCTACTATACTACTCACCATATGTTCTTGGGATCTTCTTCTTCTCATGTATCGCCACAATTTCCTGTCTCCTGTACTGTTTATGCGTCATTCTCCATTATAGAATGAATGGGCAAGGGAAGATATGAAGGTAACTAGCAGCAGAGTGCATATACAACATTAGGGAGCAAGATGTGTGAAGAGACGTGTAACTACACGGATTTGTTTACGGAACTTGAAGAAGAAGGAGAAGAAGAAGAAGAAGGAGGAGAAGAAGAAGAAGAAGAAGAAGAAGAAGAAGAAGAAGAAGAAGAAGAAGAAGAAGAAGAAGAAGAAGAAGAAGAAGAAAAAGAAGAAGAAGAAGAAAGTAAAAATACACAGATTTTTTCATTTTCTTTTTCATTCCAAATTACTGTTTTCAGAATCATTTCTATAATCATTTTGAAGCGTCACGGCTGTGTACTACATTTTGTGTTTACTTGTTTGTTTGTTGTTGTTTTTTGTTTTTGTTTTGGTTAAAAATGTCAAAATCTGATAATCCCAGCTTAGGATTCAGCGGGGTTTTAACACTTCATCAGCTGTTGTGGGCAGGCCAGAAAATCTTTGACAAAATAAATCGAACTTTGTTGGAGTTTTCCTGGTAATCTGGCAAAGCCTTACAGTAGTTTTTCTTGTACCCCTTGCCAGCTTGTCCGCCCAGCTCAGATTCAGGTTTTAATATGTAAAAAAAAAAAAAAAAGGTTATTACACGTTATTCTTGCATTTCTGCGACGATATTGCATTCCCTGCTTTGCAGTAGTGGTCCATCAGTGACCAAAACTCAAGAGTATCTATTATAGGCTTCAATAGAATCTATCTTTACACAAGATTACTCTTGGCAGAAATGTCGATAGAAAAGTAGTAAAGCTTCTATGACATGAGTCTTCACACGATATTCAGATAGGCGAAAACAATGCTGGCTTGATTGAATCGAAGTTAAATTTGTATAATTACAAATAACCAAATTTAATAATCACTTTAAGTTTAACAGTTTAAAAGAAAGGAATAATAGTTAATTACAAGAGAAAAGTTGCTCATCACGTTGGTGATGGTAGTGTTGGGTTGATAAAAGTTCAAGTGGCAGCATATAGGTTAACTTAGTTGCCAATGATGATTCTAATCTTCCTCCTGATGGGTAGGTTTTCTGTACACTGCTGTCACTCGTCTCTGGTCAAGGCTTGCAGGGTGAAGCGTCAAGGAGAGTCTTCAAAGCTGGTCTTCCGTCGTAAAGCGTAGGCCGCTTGCCCCTTCTTGTGCCAGAAATGATCCTGTGTGCTGGTACCACCAATAACTGGTAATAGAAATAGAAACGAAACGCTCTTCTGAGTATTGCGATTTCCGACACAAAGTTATGTGTCTGGGGGGAGGGGCGGGGATCTTTAATTTTACAATAGATTCCCTCTCTGACTCCGTGTGTTTCTTCAGTTTTCCTTAGTCCTGGTTTTCCTTGTTACAATGCTAAATGATTTCCTAGGCTGTATTTTGTAAGTCCTTTTGGAATACTCTGATAAAAGGTCCAGTCCGATAAAAGGAATTATGAATCTAGTCTTCATTCTGGCGAGGTCTGCTGTTGTCTTGGCGAGCGTGATATTCACAGTGAAATAAAACTGCCAAATGGTCAGAATATTCCCCCTCTTCCCAAGCGTTGGTTTGTTATGAAGTTGAATAAATGCTCCAATCATATTCAAACAGACGGGTGTGGTACTTTCAAAATATTTCCGACATGGAACAATTTTGCAAAGGTCACGTCTCCCATATATGATAATATGATGTCCGATGCCCTTGTGTACAAACTTCCAAACACACCTTTGTGCATCATAATATTGTGACCGTGTTTTTCTGGAGTAATGACTCAGGGATGGTCGCTAGTCACCTGTGTTTCGACAGACAAACAAAGCTGGTTCTTTTCAGCACTCCTGTCCAACTCAAGCTTGGATAAACAAGCACAGTTGCTTGAAAAGATGGTCAGACAGATTATGTGATAAAATATTGTCGCTGACCGTCTAATAACCTGGTGTAACTTAACACGCATTCGTGGAGCGTGAATGCGACATAATAAGATAAGAATTACTCCCGTAGCAAATACTGCCATAGGGAAGTGGCGTGTTAGAGACTTTCCCCATGCTATGTCCAGCATAAAGAGTAAAATGTATGAAAGGGAAAAATGAAATGCCAAATAAAAGCGATCGGAGAGAAAAATGAAGAAGAAATGATACCGCCGTAGGGCTGGAGGTGTGAGAGATCACACAAAAGGACAGGGACAGACATTTCGTCACAATTTCATTTAAAGCAAACTAAAAAGTTGAAAGCCCTGTGTAGTTCCCGGGGGTCTCCGAAGAGACAAAGAAAAATTAGAATTACGGTGCCCTTAAGCATGTCATGAAAAGCGACTAAAATGAGGTAGCGTATATGCTAGCAACATCTTCATGCCAATGAATTGTCAATATAAACCACTGCTACAAGAGCATGGGAATGCTTGGTGCAGGCTTCCTGTAAATGGACCAGTTGTAGTGGTGGTTCTCTTTTCAGGTTCAGAAACGGAGTGATTCCAGCAGTACAGAACGCATGACGTTCGTAGGTAGCTGTACATTGACGTCTGGAGCCCTTGTCAAGTGTGATAATATCCTCTTCAAGTGCCATCTTACTATCTGAAATGGCTTGCTGCATCTTTTACTGACGACGACTGAGGACAGACATTATCAAGACTTCTATAGCTGAAAAGTTTCGTGACACAGAAATCGGAAAACTGCTGCCATTTCTGAGCACCACAATGAGAACCCATAGATTATTGGGGGAAAAAAAGCATTGCCTACAAAGTCCACGTCCAAAGAAAACTATCTACGCTGACACTTCGTAGATGGCTAAATACTAGCGAGTTACCCCGAGGGTTGAATGGTATTTTTGACATTAATACACCGTATTGAGCAAATACACACAATTTGTGATACTACGCAGTGCAAGAAGATTAGATGCATTTTTTTCATCTCGTTCAACCCTCGATGGGTTATAATTAAGATCTATAGTGTAAGAGATTCAAGACAATATAGTAACTTCTTCCCCCATCGACTCAGTCCAAATAGAGTAAATCAAAACCAAAATTGTGTATGTGTATGTAACCTCCCCTTTTCAAGTAACCAAAAAAAACTATAAAATACAAATACACACAAACAAACGGAAAAAAAAACCAAAGTAAAGTCTCTCATAATTGCCCAGTTGTTAACGTGGTGAAAAGGAGTGAAAAAACCCGGGGGTGTCTGAGAATACACCAAATCCACCAATTACACTGACAAACAACATTTTTCTTTCTTATATAAGAATAAGTGTTCTTAGGTCAGTTTCTTGCGCTGATTTCAAATTTGAAATCCGTTTATCTCTATCACATCAGGTTCTTAAGATATTTGTGAATAAATATATTTTTGGGAAACCATTATTTGCTCCGTTTCATTTTTACTATATAACTTATTAAAAATTAATAACATGCAAAATAATTCTACTTTTTATACTGCTAAAAGATGCATGACATATGTTACGCTATTTTTCAAATAGTTAATGTATTTTAAAATAATTCTGAGCGAAATATGGCTTCTAGAAGTTGTAGAAATTAGGCTGATCTGTTCTGTTACGTGTGCTGATATTTTACCGATCGTGTTCACCAGAAAAACTTTACACCATTACTAAAGAAAGCATATGAACTTTATTTCGATTCGAAAGTTGATGATGCAAATAAATCTTGGAAGCCAAATGCAGTTTGTTCGACTTGTGCAAATACATTGGCAGGTTGGTTACGAAAGTTGCCGAAGCATAAGTCGGTGCCTTTTGGAGTGCCAGTAATATGGCTTGAACCGACAAATCACGCTACTGATTGTTACTTCTGCTTGACAAATATCCATGGTTTAGCTTTTAAAACTAGAAAGTCTGTGGTTTATCCAAATATTGAATCTGTTTCGAAACCAGTGCCTCATGATCCAATCACATGTCCGATCCCAGTTCCACCAGAACAATATCCGTTGGACGAGAATGAACCATCAGAAAGTGATAGTTTACCTGCTTTAGAAACTAATTCTGACTCGGATTATCTACCGGTGAATGATGGTGTTCCCTTAATTAACTATTCAGAACTTTCAGATCTAATACGTGATCTGGCTCTTACCAAAGGACAAGGGAATTACTCGGTTCGCGACTCAAAGAATGGAATCTTTTAGCGCCCAATACTCCGATATCTAAATTTCGTCATAGACACAGAGAACTTGTTCAATACTTTGAGATGGATGATGACATTTGCTATTGCAAAGATGTAAACGGTCTAATGGTGCACCTCGGTCATGAGCACATAGTCAACGAATGGAGATTTTTCATCGACTCTTCCAAGACTAGTCTAAAAGCCGTGTTATTGGATAACGGAAATTTATTTTCATCAATTCCAGTCACCTACTCTGTTCATATGAAAGAAACTTATGACAATATGGCTATATTTTTTGCAAAAATAAAGTACAATGACTACCAATGGCGGATTTATGGAGACCTAAAGCTCATTGCAATTCTCACGGGCATGCAGACTGGGTATACTAAATTTTGTTGCTTCCTATGTGAATGGGACAGCCGCAACAGACAGGAACATTATGCAAGAAAGGTGTGGCCTATCAGGGATCGTATGCAACTCGGGCATAAAAATGTAATACCAGAGCCATTAGTTAACAAAGACAGCATCATTTTACCACCGTTACATATTAAGTCGGGGCTCATGAAGAATTTCGTAAAAGCTTTAGATAAAATGAGCAAAGCTTTCACTTATCTTCGAGAAAAGTTTCCTCAAGTTAGCGATGCAAAGATAAAGGAAGGTATCTTTGTAGGACCTCAGATTAGGAAAGTTATTGCAGACAAACAATTCGAGAACTTGTTACATGGTAGTGAACTTCGCGCATGGATGGCATTCAAATCGATCGTCGATAACTTTCTGGGAAATCACAAATCTGTCGACTATGTGCATATTGTTAAGCAGTGCATAGATGCATACAGAATTATGGGCTGTAACATGTCCCTCAAAATCCATTTGCTCGATTCACATCTTGACTTTTCCCCTGACAACCTTGGCGAAGTCAGCGATGAACACGGAGAACGATTCCATCAAGATATCGCCGTAATGGAGTCACGTTATCAAGGACGGTGAAGTGTGACCATGCTTGCCGATTATTGTTGGATGCTTCATCGCGATGTACCACATGCCATTCACCGACGAAAGTCGACTGCAAAGAAATTCAAGCCTACATAACTGTTATACTTCTTGTACGAATGATGTTGTAATACTGTATGCATTGTTAAAAAACGTCAATTGCGTATTTCTAGAGATCCCGACCTGATAGAGAAAAACGGTTTGCAGATTTAAAAACAGCGCATTAAAATTGACCAGAAAAACATAGAAATGTTAGAGAAAGAAAAAAAAATTTTTTTTTTGTTAGCCAGTGTTATCTACCATCATGTACAGGAGCACCCCATCAGACTACCCCTTATCCTCACACCATCATTGATCCTTATATATTAAATTTAATTCTTGTTATATACTGTTTTACCATATTGTGCAATTCTCTAAGTCCAGCTATTCTCAACACATGTTCCACAGTTATGGATGGATTTAAAAAAAAAAAATTAGACTATTAGACGAGAGCTGGAGGGACACTCATTAAAGAAAAAAAATATGAAACCAGAAAATACCACACATTGAGCTGAGATAAAGGGCACCAACGGAGATATTAGACTAGACAATTTTATCATAATAGGACTATCAGAAGTGACAAAAACAGCATTTGGAAAAAAATACAAAACGCCATCAATATCAAAATTATATTAAAATCATCTACTCTATGTAAAAAAGCTTCATTGTATAACTGAAGACCATATGCCTATGGTTGAGAGAAGAATGCAGCGTGGAAACTTGCCAAATGTCGAAGTAAAATTTCGTGGTTTCAAAGGTTAGCTTGCCTACGTTAAACCAAGAGGCTGGAGGATCTAAGCCACTAATGGACGTTAAGTGTATTCATTAATTTTCAAACGAGAAACAAATCCACAAACAAACATACTCGTATTTTAAAAAGTTATTCGTGACAGTTTGACCCCCAACGCTTCCGTTCTAATTAATAATTACATTTATCAGTGTGAGTTTACAATTACGACGACAAGGATTTAGAAAAAAAACAAAATGGGAAGGAAAGCACTTAGACAACTGCGAACAGAAAACTGCAGAGATAATACAGCCGATGAAGGGGACACAAGAAAATATACATTATTATCATCATACTCATCATCGTTGTCGTCGTCACCACCATCATCATCTCATTTTTTAGTCCTTGTGGAGCCTGGATCCCCCACTGCTGATGTCCCCCCACCCCCCTTTTTTGAGGTAGCTAATACCAAAGCCCAGGCTCTCGCAGCGTGTTGTTTATGGTTTCTGTGGCAATATGTTTTACATGCTGAGGTTGCGAACCTCAAGCGGTTGCGAACCTCATGCGCAACCACATAATAATCACCTTTAAAGACATGCCTGTGGGAGCAGTCCTGCTATTATTTCTTGATCATGAGATGTACATGAATACGTATTAAAGAAATAATGTCCAGAAAATGTCAAGGCGAAAAAAAAACCAGTTGCTTAACTCTTCTTGAGCGTTATAGCGACCAATATATGATAAGTATTCTTCCAAGGGCCGTCTTGGACGTCCATAATGTTATGGTCAGTTCCACTATGTCTCCACTTTATATCATCATCATCGTCACCATTATCACCATCATTATCATCATCCTCATCACCATAATCATCATCACTATTTTTCTTTTCGCTCTCTACGGAGCATGGGGCCACCGCTGGAGCTAGTCCCATTACAGGAAACCTGCACATTGCTCGTGCGACACTTATTTTTGTAGCAATCTGTTTTAACATGATAAAGTTGCCAGCCCCATGTCAAACCTCAGATGAGTCTCATTGGACTAACTACACACGACATCGAACACAAATATTGATTTACAACACTTTAATATACCTGATTATTTTTTTTAAATTTAGAATTGTTATACAGCAATCTCGATGCATGGAAGCATATCTGGAGTGTGGCAGATTATGATAATAGATTTCATATTATCTATTTCTTTATCTACACTTCTCTTTTGCTAAACTTTCATCGTCATACTTTTGCTGTCACCTACGCCTGTTGGTTAAAACCAAACCAGTCTATATACTCTGAGATCGGTCTCTTTCTTTTCAAATTAGCACGCATTTAATGCTGGGCGCTATATTTCTTTGATGAGAGTCTACCAGAGACCCATTAGCAACGTGAGCTGTAATTCTAACACCAGCGCCAGAGATCAAATCGTTGTAGAGATCAGACCGCGACTAGATTTGAATAAATTTGAGTAGATAGTGGGAAACCTAAGTGAGAAATCTTTATTACCTTTCCCTGAATCCGTTCGTGATAAGTAATTAACACGACGAATCGGGAGATCTAAAGACATTGCTCGCTTGAAATACGAGCAGAGAGACGAAGGTAACTCACACTGATTAGCGCATTGCCGATGTCTGGTCTAAGCGTGAACGAAGATCCTGGGTTTTCGGCTTTGAATTACGTATAAGCCGAAAACTGAACGTAGAAATTCCCCGTAGGAGAGAGGTCTGGTTTTGGAGGGTTAATTAACTATCTTTTAATATATATACTACATAAATCTAACTTTATTCATTCAGTACCTCACAGATTCCTCTAGACAGCTAGCTTCGTTTCTAGAATTTACTTTTATTAAGTAAAGTTCTCAGTTTGCGTTGGAGAATAGTCTTAGTAGTCTGTGTTGAGGTTATATATATATATATATATATATATATATATATATATATATATATATATATATATATATATATATATATATATATATATATATACTAGTAGTAGTGTAGAGTGATTTAAGTGGTAAATCGCCAATTACATTTCACTAGTTTATTTCGGTGCAGAGTGATTAAATAGAAAGTCAAATATTTCGCTAGAGTTTTACTGTGTTACAGTGGATAGAAGAATATATTATAATTTTCAGCTAAACTAATCCAGCAAATAAAATTGTTTTAATTAATTGCTAGTTACCAGTCAGAGAATATTTTAACCGGCTAGTAAATGCACTGAGCATTGTGAGTATTGACGAAATATATATATATTTCTAATTCATGATGAGTAGATTATATTTTTTTTACTATAATTTATTTCACGGGAGTTTTAAACGATAAGACAAGCTCTAAGCTTGCAGTTTATAATTTAAGTTAAATAACCGAAGTGGATAAATATAGTATTTTACGCGAGGTAGGATAGGATTGTGAATACTGTTATGGTTAAGTATTTTGTATGTTTCCCTTCCTTTACACAGTATTTGGGTCAAACCCTAAAAACTTACCAGCGGCTTCAATGTATATCTGAGAATAACCAAAGAAAGAACATTTTTGTACTTAAATACGTGGGTCTTCAAGGTAAGCCTGTCTGGCAATTGTGGTTGCATCCAGAAAGAGACAGAGTACCGACCTAAAAGACATTAATACTAAATGCTCTAACTGGGCCTATCGAGCCAGATTACATTTCTTCCCTATAAATCTCATTTACATTCAGCCCATATGGAGGAAAAATTACAAACAATAACATTTCCGACGGTTAATCATTTGTGGTGTGACCAAGAATTTTATACTGAGAGAAGTTGCCGACCTGTCATTTCCTAAGCACTGGAAACCTCAAGATTCTGACACTGTGAGCACTGTGGCATCTCTTACCAGAATTGATTTCCAGTGACATAACCAGTAATCCTATAATATAAACAGTGAAGTTAACGCTCCCCGGAGAATTGGAATTAACCGGTCTCTGCAGAGCTGGGGTTAATCTTTGCCAAAAGAATACTGGATTTGTGCTGTATGTGTATGTCCTGAAGATTGTTCCAGAAGGTGTAACTCAAGTTGTAGGTAAGAACGAATGTCAGTGGCCACTGTTGTATGGAAAGAAAGAAAACAGGAACGAGTGGTTCTTTGATCGTATAAAGTCATATATATGTACCCACTTTGCTATGCTTTGATGATGCATAGTTTTGCTAATATTGTTTCCTTTTCAGAATAGATTAATATATCAACTCTGTTCTTAACTGTATAGGGAAATCCTAGACCATAGCGTATAAATCTGTGACTCTTTGGGGGCTATAACTTTTCTGCTAACTGGATCGTGGGCTCAACAGAGGGGGAAAGGATTACACCTATGGGTCTATTCTTTTAGTAATTCTTTAACCTATGTGTATTTATATGTGATTGATATTCAAATTTATTGTTGTGGTGAAATTCTTATGATAAATAAAATGTACATAAACGTATTCAAGTGTATCGGCCAGCTCGTCCAAAAATATCTACGAGGGCTATTCCAAAATCAATCTCCGATTGGCTGGTAAAAATTTTTAAAAATTGACAATAACATCTAAATACATACAAAAGTTACGTACATCACTGCTTTACTTTTCCACATAGTCACCACCCAAATTCAGGCACTTGTCGTAACGTGGCACGAGTTTTTGTAACTCCTGGTCAAGGAACGGTGCCGCCAGGGTACTTAGCCAGTTGTTGACTCCATCCACGAGCTACTCGGCGGTGTCGAAGCGCCGGGTAGCCAGCCAGACCTTCATCTTGCCTAAGAGATGATAATCGCTTGGTGCCAAGTCCGGGCTGTAAGGGGGGTGGTTGAAAACTTCCCACTTAAACTGCTCAAGTAAAGCCTTTGTGCGAGCAGCAGTGTGGGGCCGCTCGTTGTCGTGCAGGATAATGACGCCACTGGTGAGCATTCCGCGCTTTTTGTTTTGGATCGACTTTTGTTGACGGAATTCATGACACCAGGGACCACAATAGCGATTATCATCTCTTCGGCAAGATGAAGGTCTGGCTATCTACCCGGCGCTTCGACACCGCCGATGAGCTCGTGGATGGAGTCAGCAACTGGCTAAGTACCCTGGCGGCACCGTTCCTTGACCAGGGGTTACAAAAACTCGTGCCACGGTACGACAAGTGCCTGAATTTGGCTGCTGACTATGTTGAAAAGTAAAGCAGTATGTATGTAACTTTTATATGTATTTAGATGTTATTGTCAATTTTTTAAAATTGTTACCAGCCAATCGGAGGTTGATTTTGGAATAGCCCTCGTATATTCCATTGTGATAGTTTTCACGTCTGTGCGTCTAACTGTCGTCACTTATGTGTGTGTGTATGTGAGTGGTATATATATATTACTATATATACTGAAGCACATTAAAAACGCACCACCTGTATAATCCAGGAACAGAGTGTGAAATGTAAATATAAGTGTTTACAAGTTTACATATTTGGAATCTTTATTCATTTTCCTATGAATCCATGCTGGTCATTAATTTGTACATTTGATTGTTATGAAATTCATTGCATTCTGTGCAGGCAAGGGAGAAAACCAAAAATGCAACCAATAAAAAAATTCATTCACACTATCTTCAGTATCTGGTATGTCCACCGTATGCTTGCAAACAAGCTTGGCAGCGGCTCCGCATGGAACGCACAAGTCTCTGAAACAAATTCCGGGGAATCAAGTCCCATTCACGTGTAAGAGCAGCTTCGAGCTGTTGCAGATTATCTGGAGAACCTTGCCTGTAGACTCTGCGTCCAAGCTCGTCCCACAGATGTTCTATAGGGGATAGGGCAGGCCAATCAATCGTCACAATGTTCTGCTGCTGTAGATATTGCTGCGTAATGCAAGCGGTGTGCGCACTTGCGTTATCCTGCTGGAGAAGCTGCAAGTCTGGATAATTTGTGAACGCAGGAGCAACCAATGCATTCAGAACCTCATCTCGATATGTCACAGCATTAACATTTCCACGGAAGACGTGAAGAGGCAAGCGATGGTGAAAACTGAATCCTCCCCAAATGTGAATACTGCCACCTCCAAATCGGTTGTGCCGACGAACACAGCAATCTTCAAAGCGCTCTCCACACCGTCGCCAAATCCGCATACGTCCATCAGCAAAGGATATGTTGAATCTGCTTTCGTCTGTGAATAGGACAGCATTCCACTGCAGTCTAGTCCATCTGACATGTTGCTCTGCCCATTGCAGGCGCTGCTGACGATGTCTGTGAGTCAAGTTTGGCCCAACATAAGGTCGTCTTGCAGTAAGGCCTGTATCTCTGAGTATGACTGTCATTCGAGAGACTTGCCCACGTCTACCCACTATTGCTCTTGCTGTTTGACTTGCCGGGAGAGAACGATTCCTTAGGTGACTCGGCACAATATGACGATCTTGCGCAGGGTAGTAACTTGTGGTTGGCCACTCCGAAGTCTATCCAGGGCACTGCCAGTGGTTCCGTAACGTTCATTGAGACGTACAATAGTGCTGTGGTGGCAATTCATTCTTCTGGCAATGGCCCGCGAGCTCATTCCGGTCTTCAACATACCAATGGCTCGTTGGCGGTCGTGTTCAGATAGTCGTGGCATTTCAAGCACATGTACTGGGTGTTTTGTCTCAACGGCCTTTTTATACCGAGTATACTGCCACAACGCATACACATTTTCAGGGTCATAGCTGTTGGGAATCGTGTTGCACGTGTAACTTTCATTGTTTTCATGTAGTCTGTACACAAACCCGTGGGTTGAATCATGCACTTTCCATTCCAGCAGCCATTCGCTCTCTACCTCATGACTGTCGCATAGAGATTATTATCAATAAATTTTCTATATTTCCTTTCTTTTTCTACCCGTGTCCTCCACTTTATTATCGCTCTTTTATCCTTTTCCTGTGTTTTTCGCATTCGTACGTTTGCGACTATAAACATTACTATTTTCCCATTCAAAAGTTCGCCTGTTTCTTTTCTCATTTAGAAACGCACACGTATGTTATTATATAACGTGTCAGTCGCTGCAGTCAGACGAGATGTGTGATTATGTTTCATACTCAGACATAGGAGCAGACTTTTGGTCTAGCATTTTCACCTGACACGAACGTTTCTCCGGCGTGAGGTGTGATAACCGACATCTGCACGGCGCAGAATGAGACATTTGTCTGGTAATTTTCTCTGTCACGGCACTCTCGGCCAGCTTTCGTAGCGTGAGGTGTCTAAGACGCGTTTGGCATGTTATGTCCAGCGTCTAAGGTACGTAGGTGTTAGGAAAGGGGAGAGATCGGGTTCTTGGAAATAGTGGGACCCTTTGTCTGGTTTAAGATATTAACCAGGGTTTAAACTAGATTTTCTTTCGTACTCCAAAATCTGCAGTAGACTGATCGCCAGGCTAGAAGAATATCTTGTGTATTGAAAAGTCTTTAGTTTCTGGGCAATCTTTGCCGAGTTCTAGACTACCATTATATTGAATGATTCTAGTTCGTGGTATTAATCTGTAGTTCTGTGCGGAGGTAAATATTATATATTAGATATCTAGTATTTTGTGAAGTGTTTAAAGTGTTAAATCGCTTATTTCATATTTCACTAGTTAGATTTTTGTGCAGAGTGCTTCAAATATAGTCTGTATTATTTTCTAGTGACGTGTTTAGTGGAAAGCAGAATAAATTATATTTCTAGCTTAAAATCATGCAGCTATAAATGAATTTGATTTTACTGCTAAATAATCAGACGAGAATATAATTTAAAATTAACTTATAACTGAAATGCTACATCAGTGAGTATTGACGGGATACGTATGTATTCCTAATTCACGATGATTGATTTTATGACTATAACTTATTTCACGGGAAGTTTTAAATGATAAGTCAAGCTGTACGCTTGCAGTTTAAAATGTAAGTTATAACGAGTACATAGTGTGTATAATTATTTTATATGTGTTTTTTCCTCTATTTAGTGAAGAAAACTGGGGTTAACACAAACTTTGCCAGCGTTACGTACTGTTGAGTAATATCTGAGAAGAACTAAAACATTTTCCTTAAAAGACTTGGTGTAAAATCTTTACAAGAAGTTTAAAGGTGAAATAACATAACGGGCCTATTGCGCCAGATTTTATTCTTCCTGAGAAAACTTAAGTACAGTTCAGCCCTTGTGGCGAGTAAACTATTACAAACAGTAACGTTCCGCAAATTATGTCAGCTTGTGGTGTGACCAAGAATTTTTTTTCCTTTTGATCGAAGTTACAAACCTGACATTGTTCCTAAGTAGTGGAAACCTCGTGATTCTGATCCTGTGAGCCCGCTTGAAAACTAATTCTTACCTGAACTGATAAAGTGACACTAACTTAAAATCTGAACAAAATTATCGCCTGAAGAGGACGCTCCCCGGACAATTTGGATGAAACCAAGATCTGCAGAGCTGGATATCCGCTTCATCAAACGATAAAACAGATTGTGTCATAACGTGCGCCAGACGCGAACAGCAGCACGATTGTAGGTAAGGTTGTGTGAGACAGGGCGGCCCTGATGAATGAACCGAGAGAAAGCTGGAACGAGTGACTCTTTTATGGTATACCAAATTTCACCCACTTTGTAATTTCGTTATGCAAGTTTTTTTGTTGCAACAAGATACTTTTCCTTAGGATAGATCATACTAATATCTAAGTCTGTTCATTCCTTTCAAAGGGGAAAATCATTAGATTACCGCTAATGTATCCTTGATTTCTTGGAGCTATCACTTTCTTCTAACAGGACTGTGGGCATACCTTGAGGGATAAGATCATACTGTGGGTCTATCATTCTTGTAGCATTTTTATTGACTTTTTTTGACTATTTGTATATGCTTTGATTTAATTTTATGTGTTGTGATGGAATTTTCTGATAAATAAAAATTCCCTTGAACTTAATCAGTGTGTCGGGTCAGCTCGTTCCCAACTATCTATATAATCATTGTTATAGTTTTCCCATGTGTGTGTGTCTACATGTCGTCAATTGTGTGTGTGTGTGTGCACGTGAGTGGTAATATATATATATATATATATATATATATATATATATATATATATATATATATATATATATATATATATATATATATATATATATATATATATATGCGTTTAGACTGTCTGACTCCTCTAAATCTGTCGTAGAAGATAGGTGAAAGAGAGAAGATTTCTCGATTTCAGAGACAGCCTCTATCACAGTCTACCATCTCACTAGTGGAAATCTCTTTCTACTATCATCTCTCACTGTGGCTATCATGTATTCTAATCTAATCAGAAGGGACCAACCCAAGTCTTAATTCCCCTATCAGAAATCTACGACAGAATGGTGTCTCGTTCTCGGGGAATTGAACTATAGTCCTCAGTAATACGAATATCAGCTCGTCTGCAGGATTTATTTTCTTTATTCTGATATAGAGTAAGAGTGTGATGTCTTGTGAGTTTTGTATCTTTTAAAGAATTTATCCCCTAGACAATCGATCTGTTTATGGGCGTGCTGACCACACAACTAATAATTTTTTTCCACAGCATTTTGAGTTATATACATTTGAGTTACAAGTTGATTTTGTCGGAATAGATGTTAATTACTGATTTTGTAATACTAAACGCTGGTAAAGTTTGTGATTGTCTAGCAATCACAGGGTTCTGAAGAAGCAAGTGTTTGAGCTAAGCTAAGGAGCGCAATCAGACTATACGTCCTGTAATTGCCTCCCTTACCCTAACTGTCCTCAGGGGTGAACTTGATAGTGGATTTAAAAATTAAGGGTTTTTTTTTCTCCTTAAATTTTTTTGCAAATTATTTTGTTTCCACTGTAGCAACTTATTTTCAGTGAGTAATCTTAACTACCATTTATTTGGCGTAGTCGTCTGCATTATGTGCTTTATTGCCGAGTAATAGCAGCGATAGTTAGATACTTTATTATTTTGGAAGAGGTAACCCAGGTTAATAAATATCATCTTTTGTTTTGGTAATGTCTCGTACGTGGTAGGAACCAGTGTATCCCTTTCTAAATTTCTTTCTCGTATAAGTCTCAGTCACCTATTTACTATGGCAGAAAGGGCGAAACTTATACAGATGCTCAGGGACGAGGCAAGAGAAGAAGGTTGGAAGGAAAAGAAGCGAAAGCTTTTGTCAGAGACGAACTTGAGAGATATGACGCGGAGAGGAAAGCAGATGAAGCTAAAGAGGAAAAAGAAGAAGCTAAGAGGAAGGAAGAAGCAGCAGAAGCTATAGAGCAGAAGAAGATGGATGAGGAAATGGAAATTCGAGGATGCAGCATGAGGAAAGAGAGAAGGAGAGGAAGAGACAGCACGAGGAAAGAGAAAATGAGCAACGACGACAGCATGAGCTGGCTCTTAAAACTCTAGAATTCCAAAGTCGTGGTGCTGCCTCTACCTCCAGCAATGGAGAGTCTTCTCCTCATTCTTCCTTAACTGATCCTTCTAACACTCAATCTCTTCAACTCAACGCTATGTCTTTTGCTTTAGAATCTTTCCCTTGTCCTAATGAGAAGATTGACACGTATCTAGAAAAATTTGAGAAAATTGCAACTCTGTACGGTTTAGAGAGGTCGCGTTGGAATATGAAGCTTTCTCAGGCTTTGAAAAGCAGTGCGTATGATGTTTACGCTAAACTTGAAAGCAGCCAACAAGACAACTATGACGTGTTGAAGAAAGCGTTACTGGAGCGCTTTGAAATGAATGCTCGCAAATTTTTGCAACTGTTTTGCAACAGCAGGAAGGAGAGCTCTGAAACTTTTCAGCAGTTCTCGTCTCGTTTGAAGGGATACTTGACAAAGTGCCTTGAGCTTTCACAGCTCCCCTCTACCTATGAAGATCTTGAGGAATTTGATATAACAGAACAAATAAAGAACACTTTGTCTGCTGATACCCGGAGATTTCTAGCTGAGCAGGGTGCAGAAAAGCTTGAAGACATATTAGAAAAGTCTGAGCGTTATCAAAATGCGCTGGCTAACTGCCGGCCACAAAACGTAAACCGACAGAAGAGCCTTTTCGAAAGAATAATCTAGACCAATCTTCTCATGCGTCTAATCAGAATAACCACAGAGAAACTGGACCTCAAAACCCCCCTCCTGAAAAATCCAAGTTCTAAAAAAACAAGTACCCCAACCACAGTAAACAGTCTGATCAACCCGACCGCCCTACATGTCAGCGCAGCCAGAAAGGACAAGGTGGCAAAGGGAGAACCCCTGAGCACGGGATTAATGATCAGGGCGAGCACACCGAGCCGAAACGCATAGGATGCTTGCTAACAGTCTCGCAAGGCGGAATTATTGACAGTTATTCCCAACCTGTAGAGGGAGAGAGACCCTCTACGCGAGGTATTGTTATATTGAACGGTTCTCAAACTTTTTGTTTATTTGATACGGGGCTTTCTTATGATTGCATTGTTGTCAGACACCTGGTTAAACCCGGTCAAGAGACAGGAGAGACCGTCGAACTTTGTGGAGTTCTTAAGAATGAGGCACCTACAGCGCTTCCCATCGCATTGGTTGAGATACACTCTGACTTTGTCAGAGGTGTGATCAAAGCGGCTGTTATGGATGACCCCATCTACCCAGTCATACTTGGCGGTAGATACGTGTTTATTGGGAAACCGGAAGAGCCGATTGTGGCAGCAGTAACTACAAGAGGGCAAACCAATAAGGAACGGGAGCCTGCGCCTAAATTGTTACCTAGGGAACTTAGAGAAGCGCAACAAAAGGACCCTACTTTGGCACCCTGCTTTAGGAAACTGCCCATGGCTAAGGAACCCAGACAGCACGGGGACATTTTTTCTAAGGATGGCGTACTTTATCGCAGAACGGGCAAGCCTGACCAAGGTTACAACCAGCTCCTAGTACCGAAACAGTACAGAAGCCAAATCCTAGAAATGGGGCACTCTCTTCCCTTCAGCGGACATATGGGACAGAACGCCACAAATCAACGGATAACCACTCATTATTGGTAGCCAGGAGTAAATACTGATATTATCAGATATGTCAAATCCTGTGCCCAGTGCCAACGTGTACCACCCAAGCAACGGGCACCCCCAGTCTCTTTGGGTGAAATGCCAATAGTGGGAACACCATTCGAACGGGTTGTGATCGACATTTTAGGACCCTTAGAAAGGACTAAAAGTAGGAACAGGTTTATCCTGACCTTAGTCGATACATGCACTTTATGGGCAGAAGCTATACCGCTAACATGCGCAGATGCCAAGCATGTCGCAGAAGCCCTCGTACAGATTTTCACTCGGTTGGGATTCCCTCAGCAAGATCTGACGGATAACGGATCTCCATACCGAAACCTGTTGATGGATGAGATCGTCAAGATCTTGAGGGACCAGCATATCTACACTAAGCCTTATACTCTGGCCAGAAATGGGCTAGTAGAACGTGTTAACGGAAACCTCAACATGATGTTAAGTAGACTGGCACAAGTGAAACCTGAAGATTGGGATTGTTGCATTCCGGCAGCTTTATTTGTCTACAGAGAATCTCCTCATACTTCCACAGGATTTCCGCCAGCTACGCTTTTATTCGGCAGACCTATCAAGGGGCCGCTTGAAGCCTTACTTTGGTCGCTGACAGACCAGAAGGCTGATGAGACAGTTGTCTCAGCCAGTAAATACGTATCAGATTTAAAGGAAAGGTTCAAACTAGGATGGGACCTAGCAACGACAAACTTTAAGCAAGCACGCACAAAGCACGCTAACCGATACAGGAAAGTCGCGAAAGAGAGAGAGAGAGAACTGGAAGCAGGAGAGAAAGTTTTGGTGTTACTCCCTACCGGGAACAACCAACTGAGGATCGGATGGCAAGGGCCGTTTACCGTCCTGAAAAATATTTCTAAGGCTGACCATCTCCTGACGATCGCCAAAACTGACGAAGATGACGATAGTGGCAGGGAAATTCTACTGCACACACACGAAATCTTTCAAAAATGTCAAAAGCGGCGACGCTCTTTCAAGCGCGCATGGGAGACATTCCAGAGAAAGGAAACTTTGGGAGTAGACTTGAGTAGGAATTGGAGAGAGACGGAGGGGGGAGATGAGAGGAAAGAGGACAGACACCCTGAAGCTACGGATATAGGACATTTATTTCCATAACGTAGACATGGAGTGCTTCCATATCTTAAAGGGGGGACGTTCTGTCGCATAGAGATTATGATCAATAAATTTTCTATATTTCCTTTCTTTTTCTACCCGTGTCCTCCACTTTATTATCGCTCTTTTATCCCTTTCCTGTGTTTTTCGCATTCGTACGTTTGCGACTATAAACATTACTATTTTCCCATTCAAACTTTCGCCTGTTTCTTTTCTCATTTAGAAACGCACACGCATGTTATTATATAACGTGTCAGTCGCTGCAGTCAGACGAGATGTGTGATTATGTTTCATACTCAGACATAGGAGCAGACGTTTGGTCTAGCATTTTCACCTGACACGAACGTTTCTCCGGCGTGAGGTGTGATAACCGACATCTGCACGGCACAGAATGAGACATTTGTCTGGTAATTTTCTCTGTCACGGCACTCTCGGCCAGCTTTCGTAGCGTGAGGTGTCTAAGACGCGTTTGGCATGTTATGTCCAGCGTCTAAGGTACGTAGGTGTTAGGAAAGGGGAGAGATCGGGTTCTTGGAAATAGTGGGACCCTTTGTCTGGTTTAAGATATTAAACAGAGTTTGAAACTAGATTTTCTTTTGAACTCCAAAATCTGCAGTAGACAGATCGCCAGGCTAGAAGAATATCTTGTGTATTGAAAAGTCTTTAGTTTCTGGGCAATCTTTGCCGAGTTCTAGACTACCATTATATTGAATGATTCTAGTTCGTGGTATTAATCTGTAGTTCTGTGCGGAGGTAAATATTATATATTAGATATCTAGTATTTTGTGAAGTGTTTAAAGTGTTAAATCGCTTATTTCATATTTCACTAGTTAGATTTTTGTGCAGAGTGCTTCAAATATAGTCTGTATTATTTTCTAGTGACGTGTTTCAGTGGTAAGCAGAATAAATTATATTTCTAGCTTAAAATCATGCAGCTATAAATGAATTTGATTTTACTGCTAAATAATCAGACGAGAATATAATTTAAAATTAACTTATAACTGAAATGCTACATCAGTGAGTATTGACGGGATACGTATGTATTCCTAATTCACGATGATTGATTTTATGACTATAACTTATTTCACGGGAAGTTTTAAATGATAAGTCAAGCAGTACGCTTGCAGTTTAAAATGTAAGTTATAACGAGTACATAGTATGTATAATTATTTTATATGTGTTTTTTCCTCTATTTAGTGAAGAAAACTGGGGTTAACACAAACTTTGCCAGCGTTAAGTACTGTTGAGTAATATCCGAGAAGAACTAAAATATTTTCCTTAAAAGACTTGGTGTAAAATCTTTACAAGAAGTTTAAAGGTGAAATGACATAACGGGCCTTTTGCGCCAGATTTTATTCTTCCTGAGAAAACTTAAGTACAGTTCAGCCCTTGTGGCGAGTAAACTATTACAAACAGTAACGTTCCGCAAATTATGTCAACTTGTGGTGTGACCAAGAATTTTTTTTCCTTTTGATCGAAGTTACAAACCTGACATTGTTCCTAAGTAGTGGAAACCTCGTGATTCTGATCCTGTGAGCCCGCTTGAAAACTAATTCTTACCTGAACTGATAAAGTGACACTAATTTAAAATCTGAACAAAATTATCGCCTGAAGAGGACGCTCCCCGGACAAATAGGATGAAACCAAGATCTGCATAGCTGGGTATCCGCTTCATCAAACGATAAAACAGATTGTGTCATAACGTGCACCAGACGGCGAACAGCAGCACGATTGTAGGTAACGTTGTGTGAGACAGGGCCCTGATGAATGAACCGAGAGAAAGCTGGAACGAGTGACTCTTTTATGGTATACCAAATTTCACCCACTTTGTAATTTCGTTATGCAAGTTTTTTTGTTGCAACAAGATACTTTTCCTTAGGATAGATCATACTAATATCTAAGTCTGTTCGTACCTTTAAAAGGGGAAAATCATTAGATTACCGCTAATGTATCCTTGATTCCTTGGAGCTAACACTTTCTTCTAACAGGACTGTGGGCATACCTTGAGGGATAAGATCATACTGTGGGTCTATCATTCTTGTAGCATTTTTATTGACTTTTTTGACTTTTTGTATATGCTTTGATGTAATTTTATGTGTTGTGATGGAATTTTCTGTTAATTAAAAATTCCCTTGAACTTAATCAGTGTGTCGGGTCAGCTCGTTCCCAAATATCTATATAATCATTGTTATAGTTTTCCCATGTGTGTGTGTCTACATGTTGTCAATTGTGTGTGTCTGTGCACGTGAGTGGTAATATATATATGTTATATATATATATATATATATATATATATATATATATATATATATATATATATATATATATATATATATATATATATATATGCGTTTAGACTGTCTGACTCCTCTAAATCTGTCGTAGAAGATAGGTGAAAGAGAGAAGATTTCTCGATTTCAGAGACAGCCTCTATCACAGTCTACCATCTCACTCGTGGAAATCTATTTCTACTATCATCTCTCACTGTGGCTATCACGTATTCTAATCTAATCAGAAGGAACCAACCCAAGTCTTAATTCCCCTATCAGAAATCTACGAAAATGACAAACACGGGGAAAATCCATTCTCACACATTTTTCCCCAGGTTTTCGGCATCAGTATATATAATAGTGGTGCGTTTTTAATGTGCTTCAGTATATATATATATATATATATATATATATATATATATATATATATATATATATATATATATATATATATATATATATATATATATATATATATATATATATATATATATATATATATATATATATTCTGGTAGACTTTCTGACTAATCTAGATCTGTTGTAGAGATAGGCTGACCGAGAGAAGCTTCTCGAGTGTCAGGGACAGACTCTATTATTTTCCACCATCTCATTCGTGAAAATCTATTTCTAATATTATCTCCCACTGAGCTGTTACCTGTTCTATTTCTATTCAGAAGGGAACCAATCTATGTCTTAATTCCCCTATCACAAATCTACGACATGGAGTCATTCTTAAATGACCACCAGCTATGCACAATGCTATAATACACATACGTGGAAGTGGACCTGTGTTTGTGAGGCTAATTACACCCTCATTCACTCTTGAATTATCCACACACTTCCAGGGATTTCCCGTGTGGTGAAACTTGTTGAGAATCCAGCATTGCACACTAAGCTTGGAGGAGTCACTTGAGCCCCAGACGTAACTCTGTGACTTTGATTTAGTTGGCTGCATGCAGGAGGATCTTACTATGAACCCAGTGATAGGCAGGAGGAGCTGAGAAGTGGCTATGTGCAGGACGTGACAATTCATTAGGAGAGCCCAGAGCCACAGCTTAGTATTTTAGCTCTGCATAGTTGGAGAGCCCCTTTGGATGGCGGGAAATGCACAGTATGCCATACGCTTCCTACTCCTAGCTTGGGACAATCCTTTATATGCAAGTCAAGCGGGAGAGACTACAACCCACAAAACCAGCTCCAAACCTCAGAAATGAGGTATCTGAGGAAGGTGGTTGAAGTAACAAAAAGAGACATGGTTCGCTACCAGACGAAAAGGCATGGCCTCACAACGCAGCCTCTGCAGGCCCAAGTAGAACAATACCAACTACGATGGTCTGGCCATGTCTGTGTCACGGGATTGTCTCCCCTGCTCCGCAGTAGCGGCCAAACAATGGCCAGACTTAAAGAGTATAACGATGAAGGTATTCCAAGGCATCAACCTTCGCCTAAGATTACTCTTGGCAGAGATATACATTGAAGAATGCTGCTTCTACTTCAGGAAGCTTCACAGGAATTTTAAGAAATCAAGCATAACAACTTTGTTCATCTAAGCTGTCATGAAGTTTTTATCTTCCCGCCCCTTCTGTGTTGATTCCTTGTGAGGAAGGCCACACGAAGCAGTTACCAGCTCTTGTAGTGGTGGTTCATATGTCAAGTTATTTACAGTGATGAGGTTGCCAGCCTCATATGCCACTGTACATCCACATGCGAATTATACGTGTCAAAATGCAAAATTTGAAATGATAAAATGTACATATTACAATTTACCCCGCTATCGGGCGAAGTAATACACAAGCTTGATGCACAAAATGGTCGCAATTTACTGTAACTAGTTTAAGATGCAGTAATCCCTCAGATACATAAAGTTACAGTGTATTGAATCCTTCTACTATTTCCACTTAAGGAGGATCCTAAAGTTTGGGCTTTCAGTATTATTATGGGAGTTTTGCGCTCTCTAATTTTAGCAGCTTCTCCTAATCCTGTGGCAGGTCCTATAGGGCGTCCTGGTTACGAGTTCTTATTTTGGCTGTCTGTGATCTCTACTTGACAAAATTGGAAGTCTGCGAAGTCGCCTTAGAAGGCGCTAGGTTTGAATGAACATTTTCGCGCACACACCCAAGTAGCTGCGTTGAAGAGGGAGAGTTCCAATCAGGAGCAGTGTATCTTAGCATTTTCATGCCAAACAAACCATCGTCCAGGCGTCTGACATTGGTAGGGGTTTATCCCCCATCCCTCCCATGTAGAACATTTTATATGAAATCAAAAGAAATTAATTTCAAACTCCATTACCTTATAAAGTCTTGTTACTTTCGTGGGTATTTATCATGTTTACAACTCATTATTTCATAGATCTATCACTGATAACATCTTCCAAGATATTACTTTCTTGTAATTATTTATCACAACAAGGTCTGGGCGGAAGCGATTTGGTAGCTTTCCTTGCTCTAAAATCACATTTGTTATCTTACTGTCCATGTCTTAATGTTTAACCAGATTGACATCTTCCGACACGTCAAGTGCGAACTGACAACTTATCTCCCAATACCATCTGTCCATTCATATTGGAACATGTGAACAACATGGTTTGTGTATCTTGTGTATATTTGGAATGTGGCTCAGCACAGACTCTTACTTCGCCTGGTGCGGCGATTAGCAAAATGTCAATGTGGCAAGCTGGCTCTGCGCAAACAGAAGTAAATGTTGTTTCAAAACAGGTCAAGCAATCAATGTAAAATTAGGGGAGTGATACATAGGACGAAATATGATACGAAAACCTTGAACGATGCAAGTGTAAACAATGAACAAGGGAAGAATTTAGCACGTAAAAGGAGTGGTACATTAATGCTGCCGGAGTGGACAGAAGACAAAAAAAAAAGATAACGAACATATTCCCTGACAGTCTGCGAAATGGAAGAAGATCGACTACCACGACAAGTATGGGAAACTAAGAGCCAGGAATCCAGACCTCCAGGACGACCCAGAGTGCGCTGTGAGGACAACACTAGACAATCTCTGAAGGACCGAGGACTAGATTGGAACCAGACCAGGAGGAAGACAGCTGATAGGATAGTATGGCGCTCTCTCTGACACCCCAGGGTAACAGAGGAATGACCAACATAATAAGTAAGTGTTACGTGTGATGTAACATGTTGTGTTGTGCTGATAACCCGAATGTAAAATGCGAACACTGCAACTGAAAATTACTTAGCCCGGTCCCATAAACGTTCAATATTCTTTAAAATGACACTTCACAATGTGACATCGCTCCATAGTTTCCAGAATCAAATGATCATATGAGATTTCATATACACAGTCCTCTGTCCGTCCCAAAGGCATGAATATGTAGGCAAACTAGCCGCCTGCAAAGTTCTGCGTCCACAAATAGTCTTGTAGCCATCGTCACGAATGTCGACGGAATAATATACGCTACCTTCACATACATTGTTGCCTCTGCTCATTTGATTTTCTGGCTGTCAAAGGTTTTTGTCACTTTCTTTCTAGTAATAACATCTTTACTGCCTCCTAATGTCCACCTGTGTGTAACTGTCCAGGTCTCACTTCCATAAAAAAAATTTAAAACATAATGATTCTCTTACTCTCAATTATAGTGCAATATTTTGTTGGTAATACACTTTTAATACTATTGAAAACTGATTTTGTCTTCGCAGTTCTTGTCCTTATTCCAGTTAAGCATTTGCCATTTTATATTATGATACACACAAGACGGTTAAGCTGTGCCACTGAAGTCATTATACACACAAGACAGTTAATCTGTGTCACAGGCTATTCAAGAAATATTTTGCAGTATCCGATTATTTCTTTTCTTGACATAACAATAATTTCTGTATTCTCGCTGTGCAACCCCAACTTTTTATAATGACGTGTTTCTTCAGTGCATGAGACACACGTAGTAGATTATTAACATGAATACATCATGCAAGTAACCCGCCAAAACAGGACGTAAAGTAATCAAGTTGTTCTTTTTTATACTGCATGTCCCGAAGACGGCACTAATTCTCCTGTGCTCATTTATTTCTTTCCATTTCCGTTTCAACATCATTGCTACAAAGTCAAACGATTCATGAGTTATTGTCAATGGTCACTGCACCAAATAAAAACTGAAAAGTCTGCGCGCTTTTTCATCTGTGCTCAATTTAGCTTTCACTATGCAATGAGCGCCATTTCTCAATTTTCCCGAAAAGGTGGCGGGATTTTTTTCATTGTTCATTACAGTAAGTTTCGCTGACACAATTAATAATATGAGATGGGAATTATTTGCCAAATTAGGTCTGAATGAATGTCTCGGAAAAAAAAAACAATAAATGTAACCGGTGAATGAGAGTATAGTGCAATATAAGAATCTTCATTGTTGTACATATCTGGTTAGAAAAGACTAACTAGTATGGACTATGATTTATGTGTAATATTCCAATCGTTGAGATATTCTCATAGTATTGCTGTTACTATGCATTTTACGCGGCAAATAGTAAATCTGATTTAGCCGTTTTTGTCGCACAGAAGGGCATCGGTATACGCATTCGTTCGTGTTGCTATGGGATGACGCGTTTTTGTTTTGATTAGAGACGTGATTCATTATCATCCAATGTGTGTCTGAACAGAATGTGTTCCAAGTGTAAGGTAAGTGGCTCTTTTATATACAGCTGCTTTGTGTCTATGGATTAGAAATCTATTGCTGTAAGAAGTATGGACTCACCTTATATTGGAATGAGATAAGACTTTCTATGAGAAATAATATTTTGATGAAATGGAACCAAATAAACTTGTTGTGCGGAATATTATGTTGGTAAAGCGTACAATATGAAGTTTATAAATTATGCTCGCGAATGATGGACACATGTTGAAGCTGTGCATGGAAATTAGATGTCTTGGATCAGAAACACTGAGTTGGATTACATGTTAAAGGCGGTTGGTCTCTATTGACCCGTTTTTCAAGGTGCTTTGTTTGAATGTTTTCTATTACATATAATGTTATGAATTGATAATGACTGCGAGCCATACATTTGATGTTTTGATGTCCATCTAATTATATGAAAAGACCAGCTAAAAGCCCTTTAACAATTGCTAAATTGTTATTGATAGAGCAGTTATATTACGTCAATCTGGCCTTGTCCTTGCTTACACAGAACTGAAGTATTATTATATGTTAAACTAATTCTCATATACAGTACTGAAGCAAAAGTGCACTTGCTGAGATACAATATATGGACAATATCATCCACATTTTTATATTCTGTTTTATTATCAATCATCGCATATACCTAATAAATATAATGATCTTCGCGTTGTTTTCATTAAACAGTCTTGTTCAGTTATTTGATAGTTCCACTACGTTTGTCCCATAACCCATATGGTTGGTGGTGCTGTTAGTCGTAAGTGTGTCTTTTACGAGCTGGAGGTACCCTTTCGTTTCTTGTTATCGTCACCGTCTCGTCTGCATCTCTGATGTGTTGATCTTATATCATCCCACTGTTATTTCTGACATACCATAAATATCACTCGTAATATGTTCTATGCACAATAACAAAATGTTATATTTTGATATTTTCCTATTTCGTTATCTAATCTAATTGCTGCACCCATTTTCTCTACACATTACTAATAGTTGTCAGATCTTTTCTGTCAGTCTGAAGATTTAAAGCAAATGTATCATGTCAATATGCTTCAAACGTTTTCTGTTTCCGTGTTTGTAAATCAAGTCTCGCCATTTCCCTACGAAATCACTATGAACAAGTCTAAGTAAGAGCATAGAAATGAGTCGATGAACGAATGAACTTTATTTTCAAAGACGATGACAATGGCAAATGAATGTTTATACACGGAGTTCACAAAATGAGGAAATATGATGGAGCGGGTGCGCACAACAGCAATAGAGAAACCTTGCATTTGAAAATATGAAAGACAGTGCCTGTGTCGTTGAAAAAAAGAGAGAGAGAGAGAGAGAGAGAGAGAGAGAGAGAGAGAGAGAGAGAGAGAGAGAGAGATCTTGTGATTATAAATATAACTATCAAGCCTTATGTTGCAACCAATGTTGTCTTGGTCTGGCAGACTGTGATGGCGAGCTCCTTGGAATCATACCTTTCCGCCAGAACATCTGGACCATCAGCTGCTTGAAGTGAGTGCGAAACTGTTTACTGGTGGCCGTGTAGATAAATATGTTACAGGCGTGATGAGAGATGCCCAGTTCTTCTATAATTTTACGCGCAGTAAAATAGGACAAGTAGTTCTGCCAAGTTCGGTCCTGTCTCATGGCACTGATGCTCATGTTGTCTCCGAACTGTACGCTGGACTGCATGGTGAACATAATGGTCACAGGGAGCTTGCTGAATATGAGATAAAATGAAATCCACATGAGTGTGGCTGTTGTTGAGGTGCATCTGGGCCCCACGTGTCTATGTAAGGTTTCACTTCTCACAAACAGCTCGCTCACAGTTCGAATCTGCTTGAGCACGCATACGTTGAGAATGAAGGCAGAAATGGGAACAGCGCCAAACATGACCAGATCAGACGTCCAGTTCCAGATAACGTAGATGTTGTTAAAGGAACTCCGCAGAGTACACTCGCCTATCTCGTGACTGACATTCCAGAAGAACGCTTGAGGCAAGGCAAGGACGAAGGACGTACACAAGATGGCGCTAATGATTTTCGACCATCTGGAAGTCTTAGAAAATTTCTCGCAGGAGAATGGTCGGCAGACAGAAATAAAACGCTCCACCGTGAAGGCAAAGACGAGCAACAGGGATACGTATTGGCAGGTTATGTGAAGAACATTCCAGATCTGACACCAACCCTGGCAGTAAAAAAAAAAAAAAAAAATAAAGAAAATAAAGAAGTCTATTATTATGAATAACATAAATTGTCTACATTTTTGCCGAAACATACACAGCGTCCGACTGGCTAAGCGGTTAGAGCGCTTAAGTCTCGCGGCACAGTTACTGGGTTCCGGGATCACAACTTGGTAGTATCACACTCCTGTCTACCAAGCTGCAAGGGTGTACCTGATTTTCCTTTTGAATTAAGGAAGGTAAAGGTAGCGAGGAAGGGAACTGATCATTCCACCTCATAACAATATTGACTTAGTATGATGAAGTCTCTAACACTTCCCTCCCCTATGACTGCATATTCTTTAGGACTGCTTTTTGCCTTTTTTTTTTTTAACAATGTGCGCGCGGCGGGAAGAAACATTTGGGAAAAAAAACTGATTGGAATACTTAGCCCCTACATTTTTTGTCATAAGTATTTAAGTGAGTATTGAAATAACATTAAATTGAAGACAACGGATTTTTCATCATCATCAGCATCATCATCACCACCATCACTATAATCATCGATATATTTCAGCTCCCCGTGGAGCACAGGCCGTCAGCAAAAACGTGCCAAGTCTTCCTGTCCTGTGACATCCCTTCTAGGACTTTCCATGTCATCATGCTTCAATCAGCTGTAAGAATGGATACCTGTCTCTGCTCTGAATTAGGGAAGGCAAAAGCACAGAGGACAGGAACCTGTCACCTCACTTCAAAAAGCGGAAACCATGCACAGGAGAAATCTCAAACACTTCAGTCCCCTGCAGCAGCATCTACAATGGGGCTATCTTTACTATTTAATTGGCAAGATCGAATGCGAACAGCTAAAGCAGGAAGATTGAATGCGAACAGCTAAAGCAGGAAGATTGAATGCGAACAGCTAAAACAGGAAGATTGAATGCGAACAGCTAAAGCAGGAAGATTGAATGCGAACAGCTAAAGCAGGAAGATTGAATGCGAACAGCTAAAGCAGGAAGATTGAATGCGAACAGCTAAAGCAGGAAGATTGAATGCGAACAGCTAAAGCAGGAAGATTGAATGCGAACAGCTAAAGCAGGAAGATTGAATGCGAACAGCTAAAGCAGGAAGATTGAATGCGAACAGCTAAAGCAGGAAGATTGAACGCGAACAGCTAAAGCAGGAAGATTGAACGCGAACAGCTAAAGCAGGAAGATTGAACGCGAACAGCTAAAGCAGGAAGATTGAATGCGAACAGCTAAAGCAGGAAGATTGAATGCGAACAGCTAAAGCAGGAAGATTGAACGCGAACAGCTAAAGCAGGAAGATTGAACGCGAACAGCTAAAGCAGGAAGATTGAATGCGAACAGCTAAAGCAAGAAGATTGAATGCGAACAGCTAAAGCAGGAAGATTGAATGCGAACAGCTAAAGCAGGAAGATTGAATGCGAACAGCTAAAGCAGGAAGATTGAATGCGAACAGCTAAAGCAGGAAGATTGAATGCGAACAGCTAAAGCAGGAAGATTGAATGCGAACAGCTAAAGCAGGAAGATTGAACGCGAACAGCTAAAGCAGGAAGATTGAATCCGAACAGCTAAAGCAGGAAGATTGAATGCGAACAGCTAAAGCAGGAAGATTGAATGCGAACAGCTAAAGCAGGAAGATTGAATGCGAACAGCTAAAGCAGGAAGATTGAACACGAACAGCTAAAGCAGGAAGATTGAATGCGAACAGCTAAAGCCGGCCGAGTACTGCAAATACATACTTTATGAGAGCAGGATATTCAGCATTTCCCAAACCAAATGCTAGCTTACCAACTATTCGTGATTGTTCAAATGACTGTGAGATGGCTGTAGATTTACACTGGGCCAAGGACATACCTAGAAATTAATAGGAAGTCTCGAAGACGGCCAGATATAGCGTTACACTTCTGGTCGTTGCTCCAGAATGTAATGATTGAGCTGACAATGTAATTTGAATACAGATTAGATGAGCAGCATTTATTCATATTGATTTGGTCACGGGAGCTGAGTCATAACTGTATAAGTAGGTGGAAGAGGTCTAGTTGCTGCCTTGGTGTATGATCTACTAAAGCTATTGGACCTGAAAGGACAATCAAGAACAAGGGCACCCAAGAGGCCGGGCGAAAATGCGGAAAAGGCAACCTGCTGGCTGTGGATGCAACGGGCTATGTAATTCAGGGGCAGTAATTTATATACAACTAAATGGTTACATTAACGATTGCCTCAAGCTGGCAACAGGGATAATACTAGGAGTGAAGTCGGCAGTCGCAGCCAAAGTGGAGTGGGTTCAGTTCCCAGCGCAGCAAGAAAAAAAGACAACAGTAGGCTGGCACTAGGAAGTGTCATCCTCAACACCCACCTCTATTAGAGTTTAAAAGGAGATAAAAAGGTGAAACATTTGTCGGAAGTGGAGTTGAGGGGAGGCTTTGCCTGATGGTCCGATTGACTCCTGTTGTAACGCACTATATAGTTCTCTATCATATGTTTGTGTCCACTATGACATAAGCATGAACAGTCAGCAAAAGACACAGTTCGTGATAAATATAGGTGATTTTAAAACCATTCTTATTTAAGTTAACATGATGTTTGTTTAGTTGTAGCGGTTCAAATCTTTGACACTCAAAATATTTATGCTCCCCTAACCGCAGAGAGCTAAAACTTTGCATGCAGCTCCATTTCGTGGTACATTTTAATCTGTAATCATTTTTACCGACATTGTTCCAGCCAGTTTTATACAATAACTATAAATAATGTAATAAAAAGGCTGAAATAACTTCACTAAAGTAAGGGGAATAGTGCGAATATACGCTGTAGATTGTTCCGTATTATTTTTATGTGAAAGATATGACGAAATACATATTAATAATTGACCGTTCACTTTAATTCTGTGTATGGAAAATATATTTCTGGTTTATTAAAGTGCATTTGGTAACAACAACAAAAGGAAATCCCTATAATATGTTGTTGTTTTTTTTTTCTAGATAAATAAATAAACAGACAGACAGTCAGACAGACAGATAGACAGTCAGTCAGACAGATAGATAGATAGATAGATAGATAGATAGATAGATAGATAGATAGATAGATAGATAGATAGATAGATAGATAGATAGATAGATAGATAGATAGATAGATAGATAGATAGATAGATAGATAGATAGACAGACAGACAAACAGATAGATAGATAGATAGATAGATAGATAGATAGATAGATAGATAGATAGATAGATAGATAGATAGACAGATAGATAGATATACAGATAAACAGATAGATAGATATACAGACAAACAGACAGACAGATAGATATATAGACAGACAAACATATAGATAAACAGAGAAGCTGGCAGGCAGGCAAACAGACAGATCGATAGATAGATAGATAGATAGATACAGACAGACAGACAGACAGATAGATAGATAGATAGATAGATAGATAGATAGATAGATAGATAGATAGATAGATAGATAGATAGATAGATAGATAGACAGACAGACAGACAGACAGACAGATAGATAGATAGATAGATAGATAGATAGATAGATAGATAGATAGATAGATAGATAGATAGATAGATAGATAGATAGATAGATAGATAGATAGATAGATAGATAGATAGATAGATAGATAGATAGATAGAACGAAATTTATTTTCAAAGGGTTGAGAATTGGGCTCACAGGCCGTCTGACATTCTGCCCTTCCTTTCTCTCGTCTTTTATACAGATTTCATTTATTCTCACATACATTTTACCCATCAATTCAAGGTATTAAACGTTGTAAAGGTAAAATAATAGCATACTCACATTCACAGTATCTAATTATAAACATGAAATAAAATATGTTGAAAAGTACAAACTAAGTATTACCATGAAACAAAATATGTTGAAAAGCACTAACATCATCATTAAACCTACACTCGATATTATACCATTTGTTCGGAAAAATAATCACATTAGGGGGGCAGATAATCAGAACTCATAAAGTATTCGAAAAGTTTACGATTGTATGAATAGGAACTGAGGGTGTTATGTTTTAGATAATGTGGAAGATAGTTCCAAAGATGAGCAGCAGAGTAAGCTAAGCTTTTCTTGAATAAGTCAAGCCTAGGCTTGGGCACTTGTATTTTGTTAAGGCGTTGACTGCGTCTTTCATTGTATTTGAACATTGGCCACAGATATGTTGGAGCATTCTGTGACAGGATTTTGTGAACAAATTTAGCTTTGTTGAACAGTGTTGCTGTCATTTTTGACGGAGTCATCTGTCAAGTTATTTGCTTATGTTTTTATCATAAGAATAATTGTGTCTTTACCTGCGATGTCAGGTTGATTAGGGGTTGTCTTCCCTTGTTTATTCATTCATTGTGTTTGACCTTTAGGGTCAAAGGTAGACAGTTCGGGCGTATGCCCATGGGCAGGTTTTTTTTAAGCGGGAGTTGAGTTAGACTTCCGGCGAGCCGGGGAAGTGTCCTGGTTTCTGAAGGGACGAGAGTCCATTGTGTTTTTCGGGGAGAATCTTCGAAGTGACTGCACTGGCAGTTTTCCCCAGTGAATCTCTGTGCGTTGGAATGACAGCAGAGTTCCTTGTTAAGTTCTGTGGACTCGGTTACAGGTAATACCGACTTTTTCCATTACTATGCTTTCGGTAGCAGAACATGTTAGAAGATTGCCTAGTCTGTGAACTGCAGCTCACCGGTCCTCCATTTCAGAACTTATCAGAAGTATACAGCCGACGTCAGAACGAGGCCTGTGTTTTTCGGCTATTATACTACAGCCTGATAATGTGCAATTGGCGGGGAATGCCAAGTTGCACCTATGTGTCAAAGTGATTAAGGTATCTGACGCGTTTAGTCAGTAATCCCAGGGCGACGCCACGAACTGTCCTTATTGAAGAACATTGTATTGACCATGCACGAATATTCAAATGTTTACCAGCTTGATGAATGCCTAATGTATACCTATCGATTTCCGGTCAGCATGACCTTGTTTACACTGACTGTTCCTGTTGATACCATGTGTGTTCTCGTCAATAAATGTTTTGAAACGTGCCTGCAGTGTCCAAGCATCCTTGACTACTGCATGTGAGTGTATGGGTTGCAGGGTCTACATACATAAGAGCCTAAACACATTCGCGCCTTCATTCGCACCCACACTCAGTCCATCATCCGCTCGCACTACACACCTAACAACATGTATACTGTCTTGGGCCAGTGATCACCTCAACAAGAGAAAAACTACAGTTACATTTTTGGTGGACCAGTTACGTGGGCTCTTCTGATACATTTCTGGTGGACAGAGCGAGCAATTAACATTATTGATGACATTAATGTGGTCCAGAAATTTACATTTCATGGGGCTATTTGCGTGAGAAGGACAAGTACACATTACATTTCTGATCTGTGGGTCTAAGCTACACACTGGACAGCTGTAACACACATCGCTAATTCTACACTTGCAAGTTTTGGCTACAACAGGACAGAAATAGGTCATCAACTGTTGACCCAGATAAACAGTGCTAGCATTTATGTTATAATGCTACATAAACCACAACAGGACAAGTACTGAAGTTAACATCTAGGCATTTGCTACGTGGACCACAACTGCAAGTCGAGTCCCTTTTTGTAAACGGTACCGCTGGTCGTTTACACGTTTCAGTCAACAACAGACTTTTCTACGCCCGAGCATTCAAGCTACATTGTTCGAGGTCAAGTTCCTGTTTGTAAACAGTACGTGGAAATTGTAAACATTCTATGTGCAAGTCCTAAGTCGAGAAGGTCATAGTAACTTTTGTTCGTGAATACCACTTTATGCTACAGTGGATTTGACATTCAGTGCGCGCTTGACATTTTGTTTCTGTGTTCGCAAGGAGCAAGAAATTTACTTTAGTTTCAGCTGTGACTGAACTTGTTTTGCAACACATTGAATTGATTGCTATTTATGTTAATTGTATTATTTTTGTGTATTTTTCTTGTGTTCTTTTGCGGGTTTTCGGTTGGTGGGTCTTACAGTAAATATGCCACTTAATCGAGGGTTACTGTAAGCGTTCTGTAGGGATTGCAATTTTCTTAATTGAAATTTGCTAGCGACTTTTGTTGCTATTTTTTTTTTTTTTAGTTGTGACGACATCAGTTAGTGTTGTTTTCGTTATTTTTCTGTTCTTTGATTTTCGATTAATTTTGTTTGTATCTGTTCTTCTCTCATTCCTTCCGTTTATTTCTTTACACCTTTTCGTTTATAACAGTGTTGCCATTTGTCTTGTTTATTTTTCGCGGTCATCATTACACATTTGTGTAACATTTTCTTTACTTTTTGCTGTATTGTTTATTTGACTTCCGCGAACGTTTTCGGTCATTGTTCTGTATCTTTGTCTTTGTATTTATGATTGTTCTACATTATTGTCATACACAGTCTACATACATATACTTGGTCATGTATTATTATTGTTATTGATAAGGTACACTCTTCATATAGAGATTGTTAATAAAATATTATTATCTAAGATATTTATACAAGTTCTTTGATAAAAGACTTGTTATCCACAAAGATTGAGACAAGGTGAAAAACATATTCAAGTTCTTTAAAAAAAAAAAAAAAAAAAGACTTGTGCCCATAGTGAGTGGGATATAAAGGAATTATTTTCCACAGGTACTCAAGTGATTTTTTGTTACATTATAAACAAGAGGACCATACAAGGTCTTTGTCTAAGACTAAGAGAGTGAAATAAAGTGAAGTGAGTATACAAGTCTAGCATTTCAGACTTGTCTCCCATTGAAGTGGGATAAGGTAATTGTTGAATTTTTCAGGTTACTGATCTCATTAGACAGAATGTCTACATTGGATTTCTTCATCCAGCAAGGGTTGACTCTTGGTAAGTCTGGTAAAGAATTGGAAGAATATTCATCTGCTCTATTCGCCACTGCATTAAAGTCAGAAGAAAAGAAACAAAAAGAGGAAATTAAATTGAAAGCAGAAGCTGAACAAAGGAGAGCAGATGCTGAACTAAAGAAGCTAGATGCTGAGAATAGAAGATTAGAACTTGAAGAGAAAAGGTATCAAAGAGAAGCTGCTGCTGAGGAGAGAAAAGCTCAAGCTGCTGCTGAGGAGAGAAAAGCTCAAGCTGCTGCTGAGGAGAGGAAAGCTCAAGCTGCTGCTGATGAAAGAAAATTCCAGATGGAAATGGAAGACAAAAAACTTCAAGCTGCTGCAGAGGAGAAAAAAATTCAAGCTCAAGCTGCTGCAGAGGAGAGAAAACTTCAAGCTGCTGCAGAGGAGAGAAAACTTCAAGCTGCTGCAGAGGAGAAAAAAAATTCAAGCTCAAGCTGCTGCAGAGGAGAGAAAACTTCAAGCTGAGGCTGAAATTAGAAAAATGGAACATAAGGAAAGAAAACAGAAGATGGAACTTGATGAAAGACTCGCAACTTTGGAGTTAGAGAAATTGAAATTGGCGAGTACGGGTACTCAGCAAACAACTTCGAGTACGACAAAGGAGTTTGTCAATAGGATTAAATTGCCTCATTTCAATCCTTTAAAGGATGACGTAGCAGATTATCTAGATAGATTCCAATTTTTATGCGATACGCATAACATAAAAAAGGAAAAATATGTTGAACAACTGATGGAATTTTTTACAGGTGACACAGTGACTACTCTTATGACAATAGACGAACATGACAGGACTAATTATGATGTTGTCAGAGCAGCATTGCTAAAAAAATACCAACTAAGAAGTCTTCGTTTTAAAAACTTGCCAAAGATATGATTTTCTTCTTGAGGTTAAAAAATACTCGTACATTTCAGTTTATGTCTCCAGACTATCGTTCTTCGTATGCCACACCGCGCATTTAGCAATTCTAAAGTGAAAGAAGGGTTGCCAGCTGCTTCGGCAACACCATATGGCCCTAATTTCAAAAAAAAATTTCAGGGTGCTCAACAAAACTGGAATAGGGGAAGTAATCAGAATTACACTCAGAAGCGGAGTAATCCAACACATGATGGTTCTTCGTCTATGAATTGGAGACAAGATGGTAGTTCTCGTAATTTTAATGGTAATAATCTTAGACACTTTCGCAAGGGTTATCGTAATAATAACCATTCGAGCTTTCGAGATAACCATTCTCGACGTCAAGATTATGACGATGGTGAATTTAGAAACCGGGATTCAAACCGGAATGATGATTACAATAGGCAATATGATAACAATTACAGGGGAAATGATAGTCGAAATAATTACAGGGGAAATGATAATCGAGGCAGACCTAGGTTTAACAAAAAAAAGAGCTTTCCAACAGGCAAACTCTGCACAACAAGAGTTTGATGGAGCCTGTAATACAGTAAATGATAGTGGTAACTCTAGGGCTATCACTGGTTGTGCTTTCGATTTTGGGAGAGCAACTGAATGCCCCCAATGCTTAACATTGTTCGACTCATCGACTGTATCTACTCTAAGTTGTGGTCACCCTCTTCCTGCTCTACCTGCTACAGTTGCGCATGATGGGAGAGGATCTCTCATCTTACATAAAGGTCTAATAAATGATAGGCTAGTCTCAGTACTTTTCGACTCGGGATGTACTACCGTCGGGGTTAGGGAGTCTCTGATAGATCCTTGCTGTGCCACTGGAAAAACAATCAAATGTGTTACATTTGGTGGTACTATGGAAAGTTATCCTACTGCTATTATTAGGATTGACACTCCCTTCTTCACAGGAGATGTCCATGCATGTCTTCTTCCTAATCCTATTGCGGATCTTATAATCGGTCGTATTCATGGGGTTAAGGAATGCACCCCGCAACAAATTTCTAGTTGGGAGAAAAAAAACATTCAAACGGTCAATGCAGTGGTGACAAGAGCTCAAGCTCTTAATCCCCCAACTTCATCGGATAATAGTAATGAAGTTGATAGCCAAGACGAGCACTTGGTGATTTCCCATGACTCGTTTGTTAAACGTCAAGAAGAGGATCCTTCTTTGAAGAAATTCTTCCTTCTTGCAAAGAAAGGGGATCCCAATCAAAATACGAATCACAAATCGTATATTACTATGAAGAATGGTATATTGGTACGGATGGTACAACACTCGGACAAGTCTATACACTCGCAAATTCTTGTGCCTAAGTGTATGAGAGCCTTAATTCTTCAGCATGCACACGATTCTCAGTGTGCTGGACATATGGGTTTTTCCAGAACTAAAACTGGAGTCCTTGCGTCTTTCTTTTGGCCATTTGTTAATAAAGACATACGAATTTATTGCCGATCTTGCAAAATTTGTCAAGAGGTCAAGTCTAGAGGTCCGAGACATGCTGCTCCTATTCAGGCTGCAGATATTCCGATTCGGCCGTTTCAGAAAATGGCTATAGACATCATTGGTCCGTTCAAAATTAAGTCAGCCAGAGGACACAAATTTATCCTCACTTGCGTGGACATGTGCACGCGTTGGCCAGAGGCTATTCCTCTGAAGAGCATATCAACTGTCGATATCGCTGATGCTCTTTGGCTCATATTTTCTCGTCTGGGATTCCCCGGAGAAATACTGTCGGACCACGGCACTCAGTTAATTTCGGACGTTATGTCTCAGGTAATGGCTACGCTAGACATTAAAAGGTCTCTCAGTAGTATTTATCATCCAATGTCCAATGGATTGGTAGAACGTCTTAACAGGACACTAAAGAACTTACTTGGCAAGATAACGGAGGATCATCCGGAGGATTGGGACAGGGTTTTACCTGCAGTCCTCTTTGCCTATAGAGAAGTTCCCAACGAGCATACAGGGTTTTCTCCTTTCGAACTTGTCTTTGGTGCGCAACCGCGCGGTCCAATGTCCTTGTTACACGATTTGATAACTTCTGATAATATTGACGATGATACACAATCGTCATATGAATATGTCATTGCTCTTAGAGAAAAGATTATCGAATCGTGCAGGTTAGCAACTTCATCTTCCGAATTTGCGAAAGAAAAAGCTAGGCGATTTGCTAACAAGAAAAGACGCCTACGTCAACTTTGTCCTGGAGACAAAGCATATGTCTTACTTCCCTCAAGAGAGAATAGACTTCTCATTTCATGGAAAGGTCCATACACTATAGTCTCCAAAATTTCTGATGTCGACTACATCGTCGATGTGGATGGAAAGCATAAAACCTTCCATATAAATATGCTAACAGAGTTTATTGAACGTCCAGACTATTTGCAGCTTATTTTCCAGGCGACGGACGACTCTCCAGTCCAACATGGTCACATCTCATCCCTGTCCGTTATACAGGATGAGGAAACTATTTTTTCTGACGTTAACTTACCTCTTCCTGCGATTCCACTGAATTCAACGGAATCGTGGAGGGACGTTACAATCTCTTCGAACTTGTCTTTTGAGGAGCAACGTCAAGTATCCTCTACGCTACAATCATATCAGGATGTCCTTACCGACATTCCTGGACACACAGATGTCATAGAACATGACATCATACTTACTGATCGTAATCCGATCAGAGTAAGACCATACCCAATACCTATTCATTTTCAAGCACAAGTAGAGAAAGAATTGGATGAAATGATTCAACTGCAAATAATTGAACCATCCACTTCAGCTTATTCTTCGTCGATAGTTATTGTTCGAAACAAAGACAATAACATACGTCTTTGCGTTGACTATCGCAAATTAAATCAAGTTACGAAGTTCGATGCTGAACCTATGCCATTATTAGATGATCTACTTATTAGACTTTCTAAAGCTAAATTCTTTACTAAACTAGACTTGTCGAAAGGTTATTGGCAAGTCCCACTGACGGAACACGCCAAACCTCTCACTGCTTTTTCGACACCTAGGGGTCTGTTTCAATGGAATTTTATGCCTTTCGGGCTTATGAACGCCCCAGCGACTTTCGTGCGCATGATGCGACGAATTCTATCAGATCGTGCAGATGTCATCGCATATTTAGACGACATCTGTCTTTTCAGCGATACTTGGGAAGAACACTATTTGGGTCTAAAGGAATTGCTATCTACTCTACGTGAGCATAGTTTGACTGCAAAACCCTCTAAAGCTTTTGTTGGGTTTAGTGAAATTTCCTTCCTAGGTCATCGAGTTGGTCATGGTCTGTTGAAGACAGAGGACCAAAACATTTCGAAGATATTAAATATCTCGGTTCCGAAGACAAAAAAGCAAGTGCGTAGTCTCTTGGGATTGATACAATTCTATGGAAGATTCATTGAGAATCTGTCCTCCATTATGGCACCACTTTCATCGTTATTGAAAAAAGGTTCTCCTAATATGGTGCGTTGGTCCCAGGAATGCCAATCTTCATTGGATCAGGTTAAGAATTTGTTCTTATCTCATCCTATCTTAAGACTACCAACGATTGATAAGACTTTTGTTCTTCGTAGTGATGCCTCTTCCACTGGGATTGGAGCGGCACTAATGCAGGAATATTCAGGAACTCTGCATCCTGTAATGTATATTTCTAGGAAGCTAAATGCGGCAGAAAGGAATTACTCGGTTTTAGACCGTGAATTGTTGGCTATGGTTTGGTCCATTCTTAAGCTACAAAGGTTCCTTCTGGGCGCGCATTTCTTTATGGAAACCGACCAAAAAGCTCTTACGGCTATGCAAAGTAAGGATTTGAAGAGCTCGAGATCTACTCGTTATGCTATTGCTCTTCAGCCTTTCCATTTTACGGTGCGAGCTATCCGTGGTTCGGATAATGTGATGGCGGACATATTGTCCAGATGCCCACATGATTCCAGTTAAATCTTGTGTCCTAGTTTTTCCTGATACACTTTCGGACTTAGGTCTGTCCTTAATATCCTAATATGTTGTAATACAAATGTATTTGGATGATGTTTAGATAATTTAACAAATTTCATTTTGTCCATCCATCAATGATATGTTGCTAATATAGCATTGTAATTCATGACATTTGTATATTGCTATAATTATAGTATTTAGTAATGATTGATATATGATTGGTATTGCCAGCAACTTAGGTTTCTTTAATGGTACCCCCTTAGTTTGTTTGGCTTAAAGGAGATATTTTCTCCTATGTTGGGAGATGATTTGTATCCTCTTCAGACGTTTTGTTTATGCGTCTATTGTACCTGATATTAGGTTCATTTTTTCATGAGCACATAAGTGATACTTGTGCAATCTTGCTCATGGACATATTAAAAAAAAAAAAAAATTTCATTTTTTTTACAGGGGGGTGGTGGTAATATGTTGCTGTCATTTTTGACGGAATCATCTGTCAAGTTATTTGCTTATGTTTTTATCATAAGAATAATTGTGTCTTTACCTGCGATGTCAGGTTGATTAGGGGTTGTCTTCCCTTGTTTATTCATTCATTGTGTTTGACCTTTAGGGTCAAAGGTAGACAGTTCGGGCGTATGCCCATGGGCAGGTTTTTTTTAAGCGGGAGTTGAGTTAGACTTCCGGCGAGCCGGGGAAGAGTCCTGGTTTCTGAAGGGACGAGAGTCCATTGTGTTTTTCGGGGAGAATCTTCGAAGTGACTGCACTGGCAGTTTTCCCCAGTGAATCTCTGTGCGTTGGAATGACAGCAGAGTTCCTTGTTAAGTTCTGTAGACTCGGTTACAGGTAATACCGACTTTTTCCATTACTATGCTTTCGGTAGCAGAACATGTTAGAAGATTGCCTAGTCTGTGAACTGCAGCTCACCGGTCCTCCATTTCAGAACTTATATGTTGTGCTCAAGGTAGCCATTCAAGACTATTAGTCTTCATACCATCCAGAAATCCAGTGACGAAGATATATTGTGGGAGCCGCAGATTGGCGGCATATTTATGTCTACAATAAGCATTACTGCAGGGTTGATGGTAACCTGCTTATCAGAAGTATACAGCCGACGTCAGAACGAGGCCTGTGTTTTCGGCTATGATACTACAGCCTGATAATGTGCAATTGGCGGGGAATGCCAAGTTGCACCTATGTGTCAAAGTGATTAAGGTATCTGACGCGTTTAGTCAGTAATCCCAGGGCGACGCCACGAACTGTCCTTATTGAAGAACATTGTATTGACCATGCACGAATATTCAAATGTTTACCAGCTTGATGAATGCCTAATGTATACCTATCGATTTCCGGTCAGCATGACCTTGTTTACACTGACTGTTCCTGTTGATACCATGTGTGTTCTCGTCAATAAATGTTTTGAAACGTGCCTGCAGTGTCCAAGCATCCTTGACTACTGCATGTGAGTGTATGGGTTGCAGGGTCTACATACATAAGAGCCTAAACACATTCGCGCCTTCATTCGCACCCACACTCAGTCCATCATCCGCTCGCACTACACACCTGACAACATGTATACTGTCTTGGGCCAGTGATCACCTCAATCAGAGAAAAGTACAGTTACAAACAGAAAGCGCTTTCTTAGAGGCAGTATTTTGAGATCTTTATATAGATCTACACACTGTGTTTGGCAGTTGTCAGAAACTAGACGCACTGCACGCTTTTGTAGTGAATGGAGTCTTTTTGTGTTGGACATAGAACAACCATCCCAGATTGTGGAGCAATAGTCAAGATTTGTTTGTATGTGAGATATATAGAACAATTTTCGTGCATCTTCATCTAGGAAATGTTTGATTTTAGCTAACTGATAAACTTTCTGTGCCGTTTGCATGGTCAGTGCATGAACATGTGAGTTCCAATTTAGATGCTGGTCAACGACTATTCCTAGAGTTTTATGTTCATTAACGTTTTCAATTGGTGAGGTACCAATATAGATCTGAAGTGTTGTTTTCTCAGAATTTTGTAATTTTTGTCTAGTTGATATTAACATGCACTTTGTTTTAATTATATTAATTAGCATGCGATTTCCGATGCTCCACTTAATCAGATTGTCTGTATCTTTTTGTAACGATAGTTCGAGTGTGTTGCAACTTGTATCACTTGCGTAGATAGTACAGTCATCAGCAAATAGGTCACATGATGCGTGCTCGACGTGTAGTGGAAGGTCATTAATGTATAGGCAAAAAGTAGAGGCCCAAGAATAGAGCCCTGAGGAACGCCGGTATTTATTACGGTTGGGTTTGAGCAAGAGTTATTGTAAGAAACTACATGTTTTCTGTCTGACAGAAATGATTTAATTATCGTCACTAGTTGAAGGTTTACTTGTGATGTTTCTAGTTTTCTAATTAAAATAGCGTGATCTATCATATCAAATGCTTTTTTAAAGTCTACAAAAACTGCCCCACATATGTTATCGTTATTAATATTTAAGTGCCAGTTGTCAATCATCTTATTTAGAGCTGTGTGACATGAATGTTTAGGTCTAAACCCCGACTGACTATCAATTAGCAAGCCATTGTTAACTAGGTGTTGTAGTGTTATTTTATGTATGTGTTTTTCTAGTGGTTTGGATAGCGATGATATTAAGGAGATTGGCCTATAGTTACCAAGGTTATTATTGTCGGAAGAGCCAGGTTTTAAGAGAGGATATACCTTAGCGACTTTAAAGTGCCACGGAAAGTAACTCCGTGTGATACATTGATTGTATATGTATGTAAGCGAATCACTAATAGCTGGAGCCGCATAACGCAGTATTCGATTACTGACTCCGTCAAGTCCTGATGAGTTATTATCTTTAAGTCCTAGAAGATAGTTATACACTTGATTAACTGTCATAAACGGAATGTTGGATGGGATTGTGTTGGTACATTTGTTCTCACAAAATACTGACAGCCTGCCTAAGTCACAAGGTGAATTTTGTATTGTAGATTTAAGACTGTTTATTTCTGCCTGAAGGTAATTGCTGAAGTCTGTGCAAGTAAATGAAGTATTAGGAGTTGACGAGACTGACAGATTTCGCTTGTTCGCTAAGGTATTTATTGCTTTCCATATATCTTTACTAATTGTTTTGTTCTGAACCAAATTTTTAAAGTAATTTTTTTTTCTCTACGAATTAAATATTGCACGTTGTTCCTCTGTGCTCTGTATATGTTAAAGTCCTTGTTTTTGTGAGCTTGATCGCTCTGCCTCATGACGTCTAGCACTGCTTGTGTGATCCAAGGAGATTTGACCTGTCGTTTCACACGAACGTCTTTAGTTGGTGCGTGGTTATCAAACACACAAAGAAAGATACGTATCCAATGGGCAATGGCGTCATCGGGATCAGAAAGCTGGTAACCACTGGCACGAGGTGCGGTTCGTAAATCATGAAAAAATAGTTCACGGTTGAAATTTTTAAAACTTCTAAATTTAATACTGATATGTTTATTTCTTGGAGCTTTATATTTATTCTTTGACCACGTGCAACATATAGGGTAGTGGTCACTCATCGCGACAGTAGTAACAGAGCATTCTATAATGTTTTCTGCACAGGTGACGTAGATGTGGTCAATTGTTGTGGATGATGCATTTGTTACCCTGGTAGGCTGGCTGACAATTTGTTTTAGGTTGTAAGATAGTATGATCTTTTCCCACGTTTGGTTTGTGTTGTGCATGTCGATGTTGAAATCGCCTAGAAGAATAATTTCTTTGGCAGTGGTAAATACTTTATCCATCATAGTGGTGAAATCTTCATACCAGATGGCTCCTGCACTGGGATTTCTATAAAGATACCCGACTAGAAATTGTCCCTGAGTCGGTAGTTTTATTTCTAACCATATGCACTCGGTCTCTGCTGTCTCTAAATCGCTTCTGTGGCGATAACTAATAGAAGTGGAAATATATACTACAATACCTGTTTCTAGCTTTCTACTTGAGTCTCGCCGAACTGTTTTAAAGCCATTTAGGGCAATTTCATCATCTGATATTTTGTCGTTTAAACGACTTTCGGAAAGTCCAAAAACATGAAAATTTTTATTCAGAATTTGTGTAAGCTCAGGAAGTTTGCCTAATAAATGTTAAATGATCAGGTGGCCCAGCCGTAGACCATCCTTAATTAGCCATTGTGTCTGATAGGTATGCATTTTATTTTGGCGAGTGGTTTAAAAAGGAAAATAACAAAAGCAATTTTGAATACTAAACCCACGAAAATTTAAACTAATTAACGTCACCACGTAAGTGAAAATACAAATGTTAGTACTTAACGTACGAACACTTGGTACAAGTATTGCTAAAAAATTACAATTAACTGAAGTTGTCAGTAGTATATTAAAATAGTCACACAACAGTAGGCACGCACGTTTTCACACCACAACACTAAAATTCTAACAAAGTAATTAAGCAACACTGAGAGAATACGAATTAAAAAAGTAAATATAATACAATAGAATAAAATCTTGCAAATTATGAAAAAACTGTCGGAGGCCTGGAGCCAATGAAATTAGGGTGTTTTGAGAAAGTAACAAAGTACTTATTACTTTATGCGTCACAGTAATCAACTAATTTTTCAAGAGAGATACGGCTTTGGTCGCAGGGATTAAGTCAATAAAAAAAAAAAAAGAAAAGAAAAGAAAAAAAATGAGTAGATTCATCATCAATATTGGATGTCTCTGTCAGGTAAATAGTAGGGCCTGCGTTGCACAGACATCATTAGTGCTTGGCTGAGTGACGCAGGACTGAATTGCATCAGGTAGCCAAGTTCTGGGTTCCACTGAGCACGACCAGGAAGGCTACGGGAGGAAGCATGACGACTGTAGATTTCGTCTGTAATGGTTCCAACACTTGTAGGAGATTTTTGGGTCTGGGACATTGTGGCACTGCTTGTTGAACTGTCATATAATGTGTTTATGAGGGGCTGTCTTATAGGTAGTGGAGGAAACATGACGTCGTAACGTTCGGCTTCCTAGCTGTAGGTGGCGTTCTGTTTGTGGTTAGGTAATTTGTTGGTTACGGGAGCGCTTCTTTGAGGGGCGGGTAAGGTGTGTTGTGCATTTTCATGAAGTGCTGATCTCATGGTAGATCGGTTTGTGTTCTTTGTGTCTGGTGGGTTGTCGTGTTGCGTTCGCTGCGGGTACTTGATGTTTTTTGCTAGGATGCTGCTACCTAGTTTTGATGTATGTATTTGATCTATGTAAAGACGTTTCTTTGGTGCTCCAGAGTTGCTTGTGAAGAAAGGAGTGTTGTTGATATAGCCAATGTTGTTGTGTTCACAATAGCTCTGGAGTGTCTTGTTGTTGGTGTCGGCTACGCGACGTTGGAAGCCATAGCAAGGTGGAATAATGGATGACTTAAAAATGGAGGTGTTAGGAAATTTTTGTTTTATTGTAGTGGTCAGTTTGGAAATCGCCGAAGGGCTAACACTGTGTCCATTCATTATGTTGTTGATCCCTACATGTACTGTTGTTCTTGTAATGTTATGATGTATGTCGAACCTATTAATTCTATCAATTAATCTTTCAGTTCCAGCTCCAGGTATCGCTAAAACTGAGACAGTTTCCTCTTTAGTAGCAGACATCCGATTATTGTATATGCCTTTTAGGAGAGATTCGCCAATTATAACATGTGTTGCTTTACTACATGGTTGTTGACTCGGCTTTCGTTTTGATTCTTGCTGCCGCCATTGATTTTCCTGGAGTGAATCGTCCTGAATAGTCTGGGTGTTTTCATCGGGTGGTTGTGGTGTCAGTATCTGATCTGGTAGCGGCGTTAAAGCCTGTTCATTTTGTACTGAACTCTGGTTAAGGGCGGTAAACCTGTTGCTTACTTTTACACTAATAGGGTAAGCTTCGTGCGCACGTGTATCCTCAACTTTTTTGGTGTTACATTGGTGCTGCTTGCGGCGTTCGTTTGTTATATGTTCTTTGGAGGGATCTCCAGAAGCTTCAGGTACTATAAGAGGATGTTCCGAGTGCTTTGTTTTATAAATAGAAAAATCGCTTCGTAGTTGCTCAACGACGTGTTTCATATTGGAATTATCTTCTCTCAGATGCAGTATTTCCTTCTTGAGTAGTTCGTTTTCTGCGCTGATCGATTTATAGACATTAGTCGTCAGATCGGCAATTAGTGTTCGAAGGGTGTCCTCCATTTTGAGCATCAGCTCCTGGCAGCACTGCGCATTTATCATATGAGTGACTTCTGGGTGATTTTCACGTGATAATGTTTCATCTGTTTGTGTGCTAGTTTCTTTAGGGCCCATTGGATATTCTATGGCCAGCACAGTGTATTTGAGAAGTATGAGAGTATTTGCTACTGTGTCGCTCATTGGAAAGTCGCGACTGCTGCGGGAGGCAAAGTGGATGTATTTGCAGTAGAGTGTATGCTACAAAAGAGTTAATGTTGATTCTGGTGATTTGGTTTCGCTGTCAGCAGATGACTCTTTGTTAAACGCTGGCGGCTGATGCAATGTGATCACCTGCGAGCCATCTATTGCGAGCTGGGTAAACATATTGTCGAGTTCAATTTTGTGGTACAAATTATGTTTTGTCACGTGCAGACTCATTCCTGGTATTTTTAAACTGACAAAGTCCGTTTCCAGCCATGACTCAATAACAGTGGCAGTCTCTTGCCCTTGTGCCATTATCCTCCATCGCCATGTCTTCTTTTTTTGTATGATAAAGGTGCACAGATTCTAGTAGTGTAGCTTTTTTGGTGTTGTGATGAAAATCTTCTACTTCACAAGTTGCACTTATTTTGTTTATCTTGCATATATTTCGTCTCGACATGGTCATTCTGGTAGTACATCTTGTTTGGTACACGTGGTGCGTGTATTTTTCAGAAATGCCTCATAATGAAATTATTGTGGAAGAGTACAGTAGCACATTTTACCGTCATTTGCTATTTTAACGGCTGTTTGATTTCTTAGCTGTCCAAATTGGTTAAATCCAAGACTCATCCTGTCTTTTCTCCACTGTGACCTCTCATCGAGTGTTTTTTGTTAATGGAGACAAGAGGCATCCCTGTCGCACTCCTGATCTTATCCCAAATGGTTCTGTCAGCTGTCCTTCATGAAGAACTCTGCACGTCATGTCTTCATAGGTTTTCTTTATTAAATTAATGATTTTTCAGGGGAACCCAAAGTTTCCAAAACGCGTCAAATGCTTTTTCTTGCCCGATGTATAGTGGTGAATTTTGACTTTGTCTAGTGGCTAGTATGATCTGTTTTTCGACCGCTTGGTTCATCTCTCAATTTCTTGTCTATGGACTCCTTTAATCTCTCAAGGCGTTCAATATCTACTGATAGTCCCTATAAGCTTGTAGCTTTTAGGCAATCATCCTTCCTTCCCTGCGAGCCATCTCTGTAGCCGATCTCTTTGAAGGCCTCTGCTGGAACATGTTTACATAGAAGCCCACTTGTTTGGATTAATTTTGCTCTTCTTCTGCTGGTGAAATACATTGATCTTCGCTCTGGAAATTCCTTTTTATCTGTTTAAGTTAGTGGGTTCTCTCATATTTTCCTTTGGCTAGCCAAGATACTTCTTTTATACACTTGGCCTTGGCGACTTCCTTAACTCTGCTTTCTTGTTTTTTTATCTTTTATCATTGGGTTGTTATCAGTCCCCAACTTCACAGTCACCGTTTTGGTGCAATATTGTTAATAGCACATTGTTGGAAGGCAAATTTGTCTCTTGTTTTTGCAGCTGTAAATGTTGTCATTGTTGCAATCTCTTGAGAAATGATAGATGGTAATCTGAACATCTTCCCTATGGTGATGATCTAAACTTTTTTATGCATATATACCATCTGTTAAATCAACACAATGTCATTTTCACAAAATTCACAATCCAAAATGAAATGCACCGATATAAAAATCCTTGAAATATAATTTGAAATGCCGGTGTCAAAAATTAGATAGATAGCTGTTATTATTCTGGGTCCCACAGCTTCCCATTCAATGAGTGCTTTCTGTGCTTCTTTTAGATAGATAGATAGATAGATAGATAGATACCTGTGATGAGTTTCTTCCTGTCTATCCAGATAGATATTTTGATAGATAATGTCCGAACATTCCATGCCAAATCTGGAATAGAAGAAAGAAGTTATAGCATCATATAGATGGATGGCTGTGATATTTGACTTGTCCATATTTGTTTTGAAGTTTAAGTCTTTTTTTTTTACAGATAGATAGTCGCCTTCTACGACATGCTTGGCAGGGGACAGTGTTACTATTCTTTGCTCCCCTTTCGGGCCCCGGTTATTTTTAAAATACCATCTGTTAAATCAACACAATGTCATTTTCACAAAATTCACAATCCAAAATGAAATAGATAGATGAAAAGATAGATAGATAGATAGATAGATAGATAGATAGATAGATAGATAGATAGATAGATAGATAGATAGATAGATAGATAGATAGATAGATAGATAGATAGATAGAAACAGAGAGTGATCAAAAGCACATGTAGAAGTAAACTGGTGACAGACATGAAAGTGATAATAAAGACACTGAACAGATGGCACAGGTCAGGAGGGCGTGTAAATTAATATTATTGATAGCTAGGCGGAGTTGTCGTACGGAAGGTACGGGGTTCGAACCCTGGGTAAGCCACTCACGTCTGTTGTTTTTCTGTTGTCCAAGTGTTCTACTTCTTTATTTCTTACGAGTGCCTGAAAACATACCTTTATGTTTGTCTAATATTAATTTACTGTTTACAGGCCTCGGGTTTCCCTTCCTTATGTGTTATTCAGGAGGGCGTGGCTTGTTTTAGTTGAGTACCTGTTGCTCCATGAGGAGCTGTAAGGTTTTGATAATGTTGGTGACGATGAGGATGTTGATGATGATGCTGATAATGACAATGATTATGATGATGGGGATTGTTCGATACTACATGGTGTTCCACGAAAAAGCGGCCCCATTCACAAAGTGAAAGTAGCCAGATTTTTCAGCCGTTTTCAATGTTTACAAATATGTCGGTTATAAAAGGTTCTAAGTAGAATTAGATTGACCTAAATTATTTTCCGTGGTTAGACCGTGAGTATTTGAAAACCATCGTGTACGTTTAAATAAACTGTCTATCACAATGCCGTTTTCACTGCAAGAAAGGATAGCTATTGTTGAGAATTATATCCGTGCGGGATCGCTAGGACTACTTGGCCATTCACACTACTTCCGACACAATACGTCAGCATTCCATGACGTCACGGCCCGCTTTTTCGTGAAACACCCTGTATCATATCATGCCATGATGTAAAGTACGGTAAATAACTATGGAATTTAAAATCATTTGATTAACATGCTTAACCTCCAAACAGAAAGAAAATGGTGATAATAATAATATATATAAATATATATACATCATTTTGTTTGTTTGTTTGTTTGTTTGTTTGTTTGTTTGTTTGTTTACAGTCACAAAATGAATGGCCACAAAGGTTCGTGACACTTCCTCTCCATTAGACGGTAGCTAATGCCTCTATGTTTGAAACCTCTGTGAATTAAGAACATATTTATTTAACATTTGTCATGTGTCATGCTTTTATGTTTGGCTAATAGAGTTCGATTCAATCATCAGCCGACAACACATTTGAAGGCCATCACTTGTGTATACGTATATTCTGTTATCACCGTGTCGATAAATGTAGGTAGTTATATATTATAAATATGTAATAATCCCAGAGAAGAGAAGATAAATGTAGGTCGTTATATATTATAAATATGTAATAATCCCAGAGAAGAGAAGATAAATAATAATCATCATCATTTTCCTTGGCGCTTGCCATGAAGCGTGGAACCACCACAATAACTGGTCCCTTTGCAGGAAGCCTGGAGTAAGCACTCACATATTCTTGCAGCTGTGGTTTCTGTGGCTATTTGTTTTACATTTTAAGTTTGCCAGAGCCATGCACAACCTCAGACACAACCTCAGACACAACCTCACGCACAACCTCAGACACAACCTCATGCACAACCTCACGCACAACCTCATGCACAACCTCATGCACAACCTCAGACACAACCTGACACAACCTCAGGCACAACCTCATGCACAACCTCAGACACAACCTCAGACACAACCTCATGCACAACCTCAGACACAACCTCATGCACAACCTCATGCACAACCTCATGCACAACCTCATGCACAACCTCATGCACAACCTCATGCACAACCTCATGCACAACCTCATGCACAACCTCAGGCACAACCTCATGCACAACCTCATGCACAACCTCAGACACAACCTCATGCACAACCTCATGCACAACCTCAGGCACAACCTCATGCACAACCTCATGCACAACCTCATGCACAACCTCAGACACAACCTCAGACACAACCTCATATTAGTCACCTTTTACGACATGCCTGAGTGTACAGTAGTCTTTTTCTTTCTTGTACACAAGAGCTTTAATGACTATGCTAGTCCAGTATGGTCCGCAACCAGACGATACGTCAAGGCCTAAAATCCCACCCCCTGCAGACCCAAGTAGAACAGTCTCAACAAAGATGGTTTGGCCATATCTGCAGAATGGGAGAAGATCGGCAACCACGACAAGCATGGGAAACAAAGAGCCAGGGATCCAGACCCCCAGGACGACCCAGAGTCCGCTGAGAGGACAACATTACACAATCTTTGAAAGACCGAGGACTAGAATGGAACCAGGCCAGGAGGAAGACAGTCGATAGGATAGTCTGGCGCTCTCTCTTCCAAACCTCTACACTTCACGGTAGAAGGGGAACGACTAAATAAGTAAGTAGTCCAGTAATCGGAGTCTAATCTTGGAATATCCTCTGTGAACTGTTCGTTTTTCAATAAATCTCTTGCATTGCGCAGCGCATAGTAAGACAGAAGAAATCCTTGCAGCTAACAATGTCTGGCTTGTGTTTCATCTCAATGGAAAATCCTTTTCTTCCCAGAGTCATCGCGCTGTTAATTATAATCTGTAACGTTTTAATCTCGCTCTAATCAAAGTTTAACCTCGTTCTCTCTCTCTAATCATAGTTTAACTTATAACTAACACATAACTAATTCTCCAGACCTAAAGGTCTTTTATATTTGGACATGCGCCCTAATATAACCGGCTAGGTTGAACGGGACGCGCCTCGCCAAAACGAGGCACAATTTTAAAAAAAAAATAGTTTAACTTCTTTCTCTCTATAATCAAGACTGTATTGCTTTCTGTCTCTAATCATATTTTAACCTCGCTCTAATCATAGTTTAGCTTCGTTCTTTCTCTCCAATTATACTTTAATCTCGTGTTTTTTCTGATCATAGTTTAACCTTGTTGTCTCTCTCTCTCTCTCTCTCTCTCTCTCTCTCTCTCTCTCTCTCTCTCTTTCTTCTCTAATCATATTTTAACATTGTTCTCTCTCTAATTACAGTTTAACCTCGTTGTCTGTACAATCATAGTTTAACCTGGTACCCTTTCTAATCAAAGTTTAACTGTATTCTTTCTCTAATAATAATTTAACATTGTTCTTTCTCTAATCACAGTTTAACCTTGTTCTCTTTCTGATCAGTTGCCGCAGAATTGTCCCCCCTGCTCTGCAGCAACGGTCCAATAATGGCCAAACACCGAATAAAGGTGAAGGTCTTATAAGGTAGCATCCATTGATTAAAATTATTATTGGCAGAGACGTAAATAAAAGAATGATGCTTGTATTTCAGTGAAGCTCACTGGACTTTATAGAAAGGCAAGCATAACAACTGTGATCATCTAAGCTGATATGAACTTATTATTCTCCGCTCCTTCTGTGAGGAAGGGTTTCGAATCGTATTTTAGGAGCCCCCAGCTAAAGGTGATTCAGTAAAGTATTACTTTGAAAGCTCTATATGGTTATGTATTTAAAAAAAAACAACTTGGTCATACTGGTGCAAATTCACTCATTAATGATTAATTCAACTATAGATTTATTTTTACTTATAACAAGTTTAATAATCAATTATTAGTTAACAAGATACAAATAAATACAGTTATTTTAACAAGGAAAACAAACAAGTAATTTTTCTCATCGTGGGATGATTTGTGTGGGTATTCTACAGAGTCTATATGCTAGGCCAGTACTTTGATGCTTAACTGGCTACATGTCGACAATGATTAGTCCATGATCTCGGGTTCAGTCGCAGCTGGTTCCCAGAGGTTATTTGGACAATTTCTTCTCTTCAAGAATACCGTCCAAAGCAAAGGCCGGGGTAACTACTTAGATTGTCCAAGCAATGTACACGTTCTTTTGGTGGCTCTCTCACACCTTCAGCCCTCCGGCAGTATCATTTATTCTTCTTCATTTTTCTCTCCTATCGCTTATTATTTGGCAATTTTTTGCTCTTTCATTCATTATGTTGCTCTATGCTGAATCTAGCAGGGTGAAGTCTCTAACACTCCACTCCCCTACGGAAGTATCTGCTATGGGACTATCTTATCTCTTACATTTTTGCTTTGCCACTCCTCAGACTTATTTACTGTTACGTTCTTTTCGCGTGGGAGTTAAGTGTTTGAGATCCTCACATGCGGGTCTCGTCTTTTATAGACACACATATGAGCGCATCGAAGTTAATTGCATGTATTATTATTTGCGTGCCGTCGTGCACTATATTTGGACAGAATTGCGCGGCTTGCTGCGTCGATCTGTTGTCATCGAGCTATGATGCTTGAGCAGATCCAGAAAGTCCTTTGGTAAGGACAGATGTCTTAGATGAATATTGTTATGTATCTTAGCCCCCAAGTCGTGGGAAGACACTGAAGTATATTGAAATATCTCCCTAAGTGGGGAACATATATATTAGCCACATCTGGCTCTTTCAAGTATCATGAACGATACTTAATTTACCCTTTGCAAGTTTTGGCAGAGCTTCGGCACGTCTAGCTATGGCGTGTCGCTAGTGCGTCCAAATTCTTGCTGGGCATTCTACGGATCGTAACGCATTATCTTAATGGGAGTCATCCAACGTATTACCCAAGCCTTGTAATGAAAACTACCAATATTGATGACATGTATTGTCTACGTATTTGTTTCTGCCATGAATGCATTTGATGATATTGTACCTACCTATGATGTCTATGGGTCCAGTGTACATTGATTATCAGTTGGTCAGTCTTATGATCCATCGTTACAGTTGTGTTCTAAATCAAGAAACGACCCACAAGAAGAAATCATTTACATAAGACACAGCACCACGAAAACACCAGTAACATTTACGTCCCGCCAGGTGAACTGTGGAATTATCGTAACAATACCTGGTCATTATCATCGGTCAGCAGTAATACGTTTGTCGCTTTGAGTCGCATAGCCAAGCTTTGATAATAGACGATCTTAGTTGGACAACCATATTGTTTGTCTGCGCGGCCGGCGACCCTTTTGTTTGACTGTCTGAAGAAAGCACGAACACACAGGCGATAATGAGATAATAGTTTCCCGGGGCCATCCCTGTGTGTGATTAGCGCAGATAATCTGCCTGGGTAGACATCTTGGCGGAAGACATTACGCAAGGCAAACATTGTCCCATGTTGTTTGTGAGAGTGCACAAGATGTCACCGGAAATATTACCGCATGATTATAAAGAGGTCACACGTGGGATTATTACATTTAATATTTTAAACACGTGGGGGATATTTTGAATTTAAATACCCCAACCCACGTAGTTCGAAAAAGAGCTTACGATTGGATTGAAGTGAGAGCCGGAATATACATTGAATCTTATTGGCAAGTTTGCCGGGAAGTACATTCTGTGAAGTGAACTGCACACTGAAAATAAAATCTAGCGAACTCAGAGACACAGAACAGACCGGTCACTTCAAACGAGCAACTCCCAAAAAGCCAGACAGAGAAGGACCGGACCTAGAGTTCCATATTTATAGGTGACAGATCGAAGTATTTGGGAAACTTAAAACCTTAAAAAGTAAGTCCGACTTTATAAATACAAGACTGTAAACCTGAAGGGCCAGGACTTTAAATACAGAGTATAAAAACCTAAAGGAAATGGATCACCCGTCAATGAGGATTTATTTCAGTTTCCCAGACAAAGTGTAACGCAGAACACCCGTCGAAGAGGAATTACTAGTTTCCCAGGCCAAGTGTATCACAAAACATCCGTCATAAGAAGGAATTACTATACTTTCCCAAACCACGTGATTCGAGAGCAAATGCACCGAAGTTGCTCGTGTTCATCCGAAACCTGTGCATAGAGATTGTGTATAACCCAATAACTTTGGGTAAGTTGTGAACATTTCTTTTACAAATGTGAATTAACATGTTTTCTTGCTAAGTGGTTATATATGAGGCTGGCAACCTCAACATACGAAAATAGTATATTCATAAACCACTACAACAAGCGCGGGTGATTGTTTCTGGCTAGTCGTGTGGAAAACACGACAGCAGAAGTGACCCCAGACTCCGACTGGAGCAGTGATGATTACATCACATGTGCCTCAAGTGTAGCATATCATTTTGTGAGATATATGTAACTTGTTAATGTTAGTTCAGGCACAAATCATTGTTCGCGCTGTCCATACACATTTTTCCAGTTAATACCCAGAGGAATATTGGTGAATTATATTCATCTTTCCTGAGTTATACGTGTATACTCAAGAATTTAATTCTTCTGAGAGATTAACATTGGTGGGTGGACAGCGAGAGGATGCGCCTGTTAAGCTTCCAACTCAGTGTACTTAGCAGAGGCATTTGTCTTTCTGTCTTTTCTAAAACGTACGTGGTTACAAGTTATCAGACGGTTCGATGTAAATACCTAGACATATATTTACATCTAAACAGAGCTATACCATTATAAGAGAAATTCGCTGAATTAATTCAGCTGGGGGCTTGAACGGGCTAAAACACCGTTACTTAAATCCTTCACAAAAGGCGACGGACAGATATAACTTAACCAATGCTCAGCGCTGTGCCGCATGGTTCTTGACTTCTGAATTATCCTGTGAAGACCCCCTTCGGATAGAAGCGCCATTTCACTTCTATCTACATCTCTGCGAAGAGTAATCTTGTGCGAAGGTAAACGCCTTTGACGACCCATTTAGATACTCTTGAGTTTTGGCCATTGTTCGAACTCTACTGCAAAGCAGGGGAGGCAATCCGTGACAAAAATGAAAGAAAGAGCATGGAAAAAGATGGTCGAGTAACCTGCCGGAGAGAATAGAAAACTATAAAAAGAGGACGACTGAATTTAGACGACTTTTTCGTCACATCAGTTTAACTTCGTCCTCTCTCTGATCATAGTTTAATCTTGCTTTCTCTGCCTCTCTCTCTCTCTCTCTAATTATATTTTAACCTCGTTCTCTCTCTGATCATAGTTTAATCTTGCTCTCTCTGTCTCTCTCTCTCTCTCTCTCTCTCTTGTTATTTTTTAAAGTGATATAGAGCATATAGCACCTGAAAGTATTTAGACTGATTTTCTCTGTCATCTTGTCCATCTTCAGTACTATCCGGAAGTTTTATATATTTCTCTATCGCCATCTAATCCCGCTGCCCTTGTTTCACTCTGTTTTCATTAACTCCATGTATATTACCTCTCTCTCTCTCTCTCTCTCTCTCTCTCTCTCTCTCTCTCTCTCTCTCTCTCTCTCTATCTCTCTCTCTCTCTAACTTTATTTACTCTAATGCTCTTAATAACCCATCTTCATTAATTTCCTTTGCTTCGATTTTTTTTTCTTTATTTTCAGCTGGTATTAGCATTCACAAAATTATTTTCAAAATAAATATTCTGTCCTAACTGAAATGAATATACACGCATAACTTTTGCAACAATTTTACTTCTATTATAAAACAGGATTATGGAAATTGACACATTCTTTTAAATTGAAACAGATTTAATTCCACCCTGATTATGCCCTCAGATAAAGGAAATCATCGCATTCTCAAAGATCAAAAGACTTAATCTCCACCTAACATGTAGACATGTCCTCGAGGCGACAGCCTTTGTTTTCTACTGCTCAAAAATACGATATGCAACTCCTTCCATAATATCAAAAATACGAGTATAAAATTGTATTACAACAAATTATGGCTGTCACGGATCAAAAGTGCAGTCCACTTTTGTCTGGTTTACGCTCGGATACAATACAAGTATATCCTAGAAGACAAAGCAAAACAAGAAATTATTGTGTGTAAAAGAAGTTAAATCCGCCTATGCCGGTCCCAAGCCCGGATGAAAAAGGAGGAGGGCGGCCTGCATGGAGGCCGTAAGGAGGCAGCCCCTCCACCATGCAAAGGCACAACAGGCCAATCACCTGTTTGCTTTAAATCATGATTACGCGAACTACAAGAGAGAAAAACGGACTGATTCTAAAGGCGACGAACTGGAACGGACTACGGACTACGACTTATGGAACTTGGAACACAAGAAGTATAAATGGGAAGGAAGAGGAGCTGGTGGAAGAGATGAGGAAAGCAAAACTAGAAATCCTGGCTATAACGGAAACGAAGAAAAAAGGACAAGGAGTCATGGATCTCGATGGCAACACGTTGCTCTACAGTGGTGTACCCATATCTGAAGGAGCTAAAGGGGGCGTGGGCTGCATTGTGGCCCAAAATCAAAAAGATAGTATCAAGGGATGGAACTTTGTCTCGGAGCGCATTATGGCTGTAAAACTAAAAGAAGGAGAAACCATAGTCAACCTGGTCATAGTGTATGGGCCAAATGAGGATGAGAGAGCAGAGGTCAAGGAGGAATTCTTCGAGCTGCTTCAAAGGACAGTGGATGACTGCCTAGATGAAGTTATTATGCTCGGAGATTTTAATGCCAGAGTTGGAAATGACCATGCTAGATGGGGTGGAGTTATTGGAAGATATGGAGAAGATACTCTCAATGACAATGGAAAGCGACTCCTTAGATTCTGCAGTGAGCAGAATCTGATCATTACAAACACAAAGTTCCCCCATAAGCGCATACATGCATACACTAGATGTGAACCAACCAAGAATGAGAAGTCAGTGATCGACTATGCCATTGTTCGGAGAAGCTCAATCGGATATGTCCGAGATGCAAGAGTCTGGAGGGGGCCAGAGATTGGAAGTGATCACTACCTGCTAACAATCAAACGAACAACTGAAAGAGTTGCTCAGCCTAGGAACTGCCCAACATCACGCAAGAAATCAAGTAAACGAGCAGGAGAAATGAGCATTAGGACCTACAAGCTGAGAGAGCCAGAAATTAAGACCAGATATCAGGGGCTTATTGCTACAGCAGTGAGCAACACAGAAGAACGACCTGATGACTTGGAAACCCTCTGGAATAAATTCAAGGATATCATAAAGACAGCTGCTGCAGAAGCATGCGGTGAAATCCGACTTGGGAACCAGAGAAAGAGGACACCTTGGTGGACAGAGGAAGTCAAAGAGAAAATAAGAGAGAAGAAAATGGCATGGAAACAATACTTAGGAGCTAAAAACACAACAGGACAAATGGAAAATATAGAGAATATGTGACACTCAGAACAGAAGCAAAGAACAAAGTGCTAGCAGCAAAACAGAAGTCCTGGGAAGAATTTGGAGAAAAGCTAGAAAAAGATGCACAAGAAAACCAGAAATTGTTCTATAAGACCCTAAAGAACATGAGGAAAGAAAAACAATGCCCTCTCAAATTTATAAAGGACAAGCAAGGCAAATTGCTTACTGCCCCGAAGAAAGTAATGGAAAGATGGAAAGAATATTTCTCAGAACTCCTGGATGGTGAGCATGGTGAAGCATCAGAAATGATAACCACTAGCACAGAAGAGAAAACCAATGATGGTGAAGATTTCATAAAGATGGAAGAACTGAGGGCAGCACTAGAGAAAATCAAGATGGGCAAAGCAGCAGGGCATGATGGTATAACACCAGAAATGGTTAAGTACATGGGAGCATCAGGCGACCTATTACTCTTAAAGGTCCTACAGGCAGCATGGTGTAACAAGACCATACCAAAGGATTGGGAGATTGCCATCATAACACCAATTTTCAAAAAGGGTGACAATCGACAATGTGGAAACCATAGAGGCATATCCCTTCTCAGTGTCCCTGGTAAAATCTGCTCTAGAATCCTAGAGCAGAGACTCCGACGCCTAGCTGAGCCACAATTGGATGAGGTCCAGTGCGGATTCCGAGCAAACCGAAATACTCAAGACCTAATCTTCACACTCAGACAGCTGAGTGAAAAGGCCCTTGAGTATAAGAGTGAGATCCATCTTTGTTTCATAGATCTGGAAAAGGCGTTTGACAGGGTCCCCTGGAGCAAACTTTGGGACTGTTTGGCAAGGAAGAATATTCCATCACCTCTGATTCATGCTATACAGAGCTTCTACAAGTCTTGCAGAAATTATGTGAGGACAGCAAACCATAAGTCAGAAGAGTTCAGGAGCACCACTGGTGTAAGACAAGGTGATATCCTATCACCTTACCTCTTCATACTCCTTATGGACGATGTCGTCGGGGCATGTGGGGAGAGAGCGGGAGGGTGTTCGGTGGGGTGCTGGAGGATGGGACAGGTCTATATTTCGGAGTTGGCATTTGCTGATGATGTTGCCCTGATTGCTAAATCAGAGGCACATCTCCAGTCCAACCTGCGGGTCTGGAGGGGGGGGGGGGGGGCTGGAGAGGAGAGGGATGGTCATGGGCAGCTCTGAAACAAAATCCATGGTGATATCACGAGAAGAAAGAGAACATCAGATTAGGTTGGGAGGGCGGGTCCTGGAGCAGGTCGACCACTTTAGATATCTCGGAGCTATTGTAGACCGAAGGGGAGGCGTCGGGGGAGAGTTGGCCACTCGGGGGGCAGCGGCTGGGAGACTTTTTCAGGCCGTGAGTCGTGGATTCCTCAGCGGGAGAGAGGTTGGTGGGAAGGCGGGGATGGCTGTGTGCCGCTCCGCCTGTGTCCCGGTCTTGACATGTGGATGCGAGTCGTGGGCGGTGGCTACAGCCCGCGGAGGCCAGATCCAAGCCTCGGAGGTGAGGTATCTGAGGAGGGTGGTTGGGGTGGCAGGAGGAGACGTGGTCCGCGGCCGGACGATCCGTCAGGGCCTGGGGTCCCATCCGCTGCAGACCCAGATAGCACAGTCCCAACTAAGATGGTTTGGCCATGTCTGCAGAATCAGAGTCCGCTGGGAGGACAACTGTTACGTGCAGTCTTTGATATCTTACAATATTATACATTGGTATACTTGTTATGTTCGCAAATATTTTGTAAACAAAATAGATACTTTTTAGTGCTTAAGGAAAAGTCATTATTGAGTTACTTCCCTTGAAAGTTGTGTCGTCTCTTTCGATCGAACTCCGCGGATGAATCCAGTTTTACTGCGATTTATTCTTTGTTTGGGTAGTAATAGACTGTTCTTGCTTCAGAATATCTATGGCCTGAATTTATGTGTATTGTTTGTCTGAGTAGGACGAGTCTGTCTTATATCTGTATATCTTTACATATCTAAGTCGAACTATATGTTCTTTTGTCTCTAGAGAGGTCAAAGGCTGTTCGGCGGATGTGTCGCTAGAGGGGTGTGTTTTGGCTTCGCCCTGATGATAGGGGCTGTGTTTTTCTATGTCGGCTTGTCGCCGGAAAAAGTGATCTCTATATTTATGGGGAAAGTGATAGTCGTCTAGACCTATCGTGTATGCTTTACCCCAGTGTTTATTCTTATTGCCAAGGAATGGCAGAATCATATTTCTGACACCAAGGTAATAAAAGACACTCTTTTGAACTCTCGTACGAAGCCACTGTTTTCCGATAGGTAGGATTTGTACGTCTGAGAGGATACATTTAACTAGATGAAAAACGACTCTGATTCCTAGCAGCACTATATCCTGTAGAATGCAGTCAATTGTTCATGATAAAATCTACAGAGCAATGAAATGTTTAATGAATGACTAACTTTAAGACAGATTCATTATCTGTATCCAAACGTGAGTGACAGCTCACGAGAGAAGCCATCTTGTAACCAAACATGTAGTGACTTTCAAGAAGAGAAAAGGGATGCCCGTATTATCGCTTGATTAGTCCAGAGATCACTGCTACACATGAGAACCCATTGCTAGCGGTTCAATATTATTATATGGAAAAATCTGTGCTGGACATTATGTTAAGGAATCTTCGCTAGACGAGGTTAGGTCTAGAAGCCATCTTGGATATTGTTTATAATCTGACGTGCTTTGTCAGTAAACTCAGATGATATATATATATGGGCAATACTGAGTGCTTGGCTACTGACAGTCCATTATACTATTATTCTACATGAGTGCCCATGTAACATTGCAAGACCATTTATCCACTGTACCATGATGTATTATGCCAACCTGTGATTTGTTACTATCTGTGCTGTCGAGTGTGTACGTCCAATTAAACTGTAGTAAAGGTACACAGTAGTTGGTGTCGATGACTTCCAACACAGTATTTAACTCTGGTGATGTTCGAGTGAGCTTCAGATCTTTCAGCATGTCTCTTGCTCAGGGCAAGGGTCTTGTATTAAGAGTTTATCAACTGATGATGATGACGTCTGTCTCCAAAAAAAAGAGACCTTATCAACTGGTGGGCCAGCTTTCTGGGTTTGACCTCGCAGAAGTTCAGAAGTCAACAGACTACCGATACCAGACCGTTTCCTGTGGCTGATACGACACACTTGCAGTATTGGTTTGCTCTTTGTCAACACTTCGTCACGTGACCTGTCAAGTGAATGCAGTATGTAGGTCAGTGTTGTTGACATTTTTACATTAGACATTACAGAGTTTCACAGAACAGTTGGATCAATTCTTGTCAATATTAACAGGAAGACAGTATTATTGAACTAAGAAGTCCTATTTTCATCGATGGATCTTCTTGTTTTCTATATATGAACTTTAATATTTAAGGCCAGAATGTTTAATTGAATAAAGTGGCAGTTTGTTTATTTTCATAAGAATAACTTTGCCATTACTGTAAAACTGAACCTATTTTGCAACACGTACTATCATACACATAATTTATATATTTATGTTTACATGTTATTTGTTTGTATAGTATGTTAGTTTCTATGTCAGCGGGTTATGTTTAGGTTGGGCGGAGTCCTCACAACAGAATATCCCACGTCATAGAGGGTCCGTTGTGGGCGTTTTCTATAGGTGCAATTTTCTTGATTGAAAATTTGCTGCGACAACTGTTGCTTTTGTGTTAGCTGTGAAGACTGTAATTATTGTTATTTTTGTAATATTTCTTTGTTCTTTAGTTTTGTTTTGAGTTGTTTGTAATTTGTTGGTCTACCCTTTTCTATCTTTCAGTTCTATTCACAATTTATATTCATATACTGTGACGTCATTTGTGTTGTTATCCCTTGCAGATTCAGTGATTATTTTCATTGATTTCCCTATTTGATTTATTTTGATTTCTGCAAACGTTTTCGTATTGTCAGTCCTATTTGTACTTTATGTATTCTGTTGGTTGACATATGTTTTATATAGGTATATTTCATAAGACACTATTGCCTGTGCACTGCACTTGGATTATGGTATAAACCAGTACTTGATTATTATTACTGTTATACAAGACCTTATTAAGGCTTGTGACCCACAGATATTGGGATAGTGTACTGATTAATCAAGTCATCAAAAACTTGTGGTATTATTATTGGTTCAAGTGATTAGTATTATTGTTAGACATCATGTCTACATTAGAATACTTCATTACACAAGGGAAATCCCTTGATAAGACTGGTCAACAATTAGAAGAATGGGAAGTTGCTCAATATGACAAAGCATTAGCTGCAGAAGAGAAAAAAGCTGCTGCAGAAGAGAGAAAAGCTCTGGCTGAAGAGAAAAGGTTAGAAAGAGAAGCTGAGGCTGCTGCTGAACAAAAGAAATTGCAGATGCAGGTGGAGCAAAGGAGATTTGAAGCTGAACAAAAAAAATTAGAAAGAGAAGCTGCTGCTGAACAAAAAAGATTAGACAGTGATGCTGAACAAAAAAGATTAGACAGGGAAGCTGAACAAAAAAAATTAGAAAGAGAAGCTGCTGCTGAACAAAAAAGATTAGACAGAGAAGCTGAAGAAAAAAAAGCAATAAGAGAACATGAATTTGAGTTAGAGAAATTGAGATTGACAAGTATGAGTAATGTTAATCAGGCATCTAGTGGTAATGGTAAACCTTCTACTTACAAGGTTAAGGTTCCACTGTTCAATCAGTCCAGTGACGATATTACATTCTGGCTGGATAGATTTGAACGTTCTTGTCGTACACATAATGTGGATAAATCACAATACGCTAATCAATTAGCAGAAAACTTGAAAGGTGAATCTTTGACTAGATTATGCCTTGTAGGAGAAGCAGATAAGGATAATTATGATGTCATTAGGGCGGCTTTGATAAAAAAAATACCAGCTAAGTGAGGAAGGCTATCGCCTTTTGTTTAAGACGATGGTGCCTGAGACAGGTGTAGAATTCTCAGAATTCACTGCAAAGGCACGTCTCACAGTTGATCGTTGGATTGAGCTTTCCAAAACAGAAAAAACGTATGAAGGACTTATGGATTTGTTGCTCAGAGATAAGATTATGTCATGTGTTAACAAACCATTCCTCGAATTTATACATGAGCGTAAACCCAAATCTCTAAAGGAAATGGAAGAATATTGTTCCCAATATGTCACTGCACACCCCGACGTGACTTTTGGCAACACTAAGATTAAGGAGAGTATGCCAGTTGCTTCAGCAACACCATACAATCCCAATTATTCACACAGATTTCAGGGACCTCAAAACAGATTTGATAAAAAAGGTAACCATAATAGTTATCAAAACCAAGGTAACCAATCATTTCAGGGTTCTTCTTCAAAGAACTGGAGACGAGCTGATAGCTCTCGACACAGGGGTGGTCATAATTATAGGAATTTCCGTAGAGGAAGTAATTATAGAAACTATCCGGGTTATCCGTCTTGGAGTCAACAAGATCATAATTACAGAGATACTCATTATAATGAATATGATAATGGTAACCAAGGGAACTATGACTCAAACCCAAATAGGGGTTACAATAGAGGTAACAATAACTACAGAGGTGATAATAACCGAGGTAGATCTCAAAACAAAAGACATAAACCACATTTTCAGGCAAACTCTGCACAACAAGAGTCCCATGAAGCCTATAAACAGAGTAAAGATAATAATGATGCTAGTAATATGGCATGTGCCGCTTTTGATTTTGGGAGAGCATCTCAGTGCCCCAATGCAAAACATTATTTGAGCCAACCACAGTGTCTACTTTAAGCTGTGGCCATCCTCTTCCTGCTCTTCCGGCATCAGTCGCGCATGATGGAAGAGGTTCTCTTGTCTTACATAAGGGTTTAGTGAATAACAATCCAGTCTCTGTGCTATTTGATTCTGGATGCACCACAATTGGTGTTAGGCAGTCACTCGTAGATCCTTCCCTTGCCACTGGACAAGTAGTCAAATGTGTAACATTTGGCGGCACATTAGAGAAATACTCTACTGCTATCATTAGGATTGCTACTCCTTTCTTTACAGGAGATGTACACGCATGTCTTCTTCCGAATCCAATCGCTGACCTCATCATCGGTCGCATTCATGGAGTCAAAGAATGCACTCCGCAACAAATTTCCGCGTGGGAAAGGCAAAACATGCAGATTGCTAACGCTGTAGTCACTAGAGCTCAGGCTCTTAATATGCCTAAAACTTCATCTACTGAAGATAATGAAGTGCATAACCAAGATGATCCCTTGGTAATTTCTCGTGACTCGTTTATAAAACAGCAAGAAGATGATCCCACTCTGAAGAAATTCTTCATTCTTGCAACTAAGGGTGATCCGAATAAAGACACAAGTCGTAAATCGTGGATTACAAAGAAGAATGGCGTACTTGTACGTATGGTTCAAGACTCCATTACGTCAAGTCATTCTCAAATCCTGGTTCCCAAGAATTTGAGAGTTAAAATTTTGCAGCACGCTCACGACTCTCAGTGTGCTGGACACATGGGTTTTTCCCGTACTAAGTCAAGAGTCCTTGCGGCTTTCTTTTGGCCATTGGTAAACAAGGACATACGGATTTATTGTCGATCTTGTAAAGTGTGTCAGGAAGTTAAATCCAAAGGTCCACGGCATGCTGCACCCATTCAGGCGGCGGACATTCCTATTCGGCCGTTCCAAAAAATGGCCATAGACATTATTGGTCCATTTAAGATCAAGTCTGCCAGAGGACATCAGTTTATCTTGACATGTGTTTATATGTGCACACGTTGGCCAGAGGCTATTCCTCTGAAGAGCATTACTACTGCTGATATTGCAGATGCTCTTTGGCTTATATTTTCTCGTCTGGGGTTCCCCGGAGAGATATTGTCAGACCATGGCACCCAACTAATATCAGATACCATGTCTCAAGTAATGTCTACTCTGCAGATAGATAGATCTTTAAGTAATATCTACCATTCAATGTCTAATGGTATGGTCGAACGCCTTAATAGAACACTTAAAAACTTACTAGGGAAGATAACTGAGGATCATCCTCAAGACTGGGACAGAGTTTTACCTGCGGCCCTCTTCGCTTACAGAGAGGTACCCAATGAACATACAGGATTTTCTCCCTTTGAACTCGTCTTTGGCGCGCGTCCGCGTGGCCCTATGTCGTTGCTTCACGATCTCATAACATCTGACAATATTGACGATGACACAAAGTCATCCTACGAATATGTCATCGCGTTGAGACAAAAAATTATCGAAGCATGCAAATTAGCAACTTCTTCTTCTGAATTTGCGAAACAGAAGGCAAGGCAATTTGCCAATAAGAAGAGATGCTTACGACAACTTTGTCCTGGTGACAAAGCATTTGTATTACTACCTTGTAGGGAAAACAGACTACTTATTTCTTGGAAAGGTCCGTACGATATAATATCGAAAATTTCCGATGTCGACTATATTGTCGATATTGATGGGAAGCATAAAACCTTCCACATCAATATGCTTACGGAATTCCATGAACGTCCGGATTATTTGCAACCCATTTTCCAAGCAACGGACAATTCTCCAGTACAACATGGTCATTACTCATCACTGTCCGTGATACAGGACGAGGAAACAAGTTTTTCAGATGTAAATCTTCCTCTTCCAATGATCCCACTTCATTCTAGTGAATCATGGAAGAACGTTACCGTCTCTCCTGATTTGTCTCTAGGAGGACAGCGACAAGTTTCAACTATGTTGCAAACATTTCAGGATGTACTCACTGACATCCCTGGACAAACGAATGTCATTGAACATGACATTGTTCTAACTGACCATACTCCTATTAGGGTTAGACCTTATCCTATACCTATACATTTTCAAGCACAGGTCGAGAAAGAGTTGGATGAGATGATAGATTTGAAAATAATCGAACCATCCACCTCTGCATATTCTTCGCCGATGGTTATTGTTCGTAAAAAAGACAATAACATACGTCTTTGCGTTGACTATCGAAAATTGAATCAAGTAACGAAGTTCGATGCCGAACCTATGCCTTTACTGGAAGAGCTACTTACTCGACTCTCCAAATCTCATTTTTTCACTAAACTTGATTTGTCTAAAGGATATTGGCAAGTTCCTTTATCTGAACGCGCCAAACCTCTCACGGCTTTTTCAACACCTAGAGGTTTGTTCCAATGGAATTTTATGCCTTTCGGTCTTATGAACGCACCAGCTACATTCGTACGCATGATGCGCCGAATCCTATCTTATCGGTCAGATGTCATTGCATATCTAGACGACATCTGTCTTTTCAGTGATACTTGGGAAGATCACTATTCAGGGTTAGATGAATTGCTGTCTACTTTGCGCGAGCACAACCTGACAGCGAAACCCTCTAAAGCCTATATTGGTTTTAGCGAAATTTCTTTCCTAGGCCACCGAGTTGGTCATGGTTTCCTAAAGACAGAGGACCATAATACTAGTAAGATACTTAACATCTCGATCCCTAAGACTAAAAAACAGGTGAGAAGTCTGTTAGGTCTTATTCAATTTTATGGCAGATTCATTCAGAATCTATCCTCTATCATGGCACCTCTTTCAACACTTCTAAAGAAAGGTTCGCCTAATATGGTCCACTGGTCTCAGGAATGCCAATGCTCTCTGGATAAGATTAAAACATTGTTTTCAACACCACCTATTTTAGTGCTACCTACTAAAGATAAGACATTCGTTCTTCGTAGTGACGCTTCATCCACTGGGATTGGAGCGGCACTAATGCAAGAGTACTCTGGAACTCTGCATCCTGTAATGTATATTTCCAGAAAACTTAATGCGGCAGAAAGGAATTATTCGGTTTTAGACCGTGAGCTATTAGCCATGGTTTGGTCGATCCTCAAACTACAGAGATTCCTTCTAGGCGCACATTTCATAGTAGAAACCGACCAAAAAGCTCTTACTGCTATACAGAGTAAGAATTTGAAGAGCTCGAGGTCTACTCGATATGCAATTGCTCTTCAACCTTTTCATTTCTCTGTGCGAGCTATTCGTGGATCAGATAATGTGATGGCAGACATTCTGTCAAGATGCCCACATGATTCCACATAACTATTAGGGCTTAGACTTCTTGATATGTCTAGTTCTATAGTAGTTCCTTTTCTATATCATGATAGATACACATTTGTAATTTAATAATATAATGATTATATCACTACATAGCGGTTCATTGATGTTTATTCACCGCTGTGCTTTGATGATTTTTCTTCATAAATCATAAATGTAAGATATCTAATACGAAATTATGGTATGAATTTTTTAGGCATCGTGTAATTGCCGGAATTGTATTATACTTTGATGACACCTTCCTGGAAAAAAATACTTGTAGAGAAATAATTTCTCTCAGTTGATGAGACACATTCTCACCAGTCGCTCCATAAGTCGACTTAGCCTCATATTAGGCGTTATATTTATTCCTGATATTTTCATCTGCGCATTATTCATGCGTTGTGAGCCTATTGTATGTTGCTCCTAGATGTATTTCAAAAAAAAAAAAAAAAATGTTCCATTTTTTTTTTCCCGGGAGGTGTGGTAAGACTGTTACGTGCAGTCTTTGATATCTTACAATATTATACATTGGTATACTTGTTATGTTCGCAAATATTTTGTAAACAAAATAGATACTTTTTAGTGCTTAAGGAAAAGTCATTATTGAGTTACTTCCCTTGAAAGTTGTGTCGTCTCTTTCGATCGAACTCCGCGGATGAATCCAGTTTTACTGCGATTTATTCTTTGTTTGGGTAGTAATAGATTGTTCTTGCTTCAGAATATCTATGGCCTGAATTTATGTGTATTGTTTGTCTGAGTAGGACGAGTCTGTCTTATATCTGTATATCTTTACATATCTAAGTCGAACTATATGTTCTTTTGTCTCTAGAGAGGTCAAAGGCTGTTCGGCGGATGTGTCGCTAGAGGGGTGTGTTTTGGCTTCGCCCTGATGATAGGGGCTGTGTTTTTCTATGTCGGCTTGTCGCCGGAAAAAGTGATCTCTATATTTATGGGGAAAGTGATAGTCGTCTAGACCTATCGTGTATGCTTTACCCCAGTGTTTATTCTTATTGCCAAGGAATGGCAGAATCATATTTCTGACACCAAGGTAATAAAAGACACTCTTTTGAACTCTCGTACGAAGCCACTGTTTTCCGATAGGTAGGATTTGTACGTCTGAGAGGATACATTTAACTAGATGAAAAACGACTCTGATTCCTAGCAGCACTATATCCTGTAGAATGCAGTCAATTGTTCATGATAAAATCTACAGAGCAATGAAATGTTTAATGAATGACTAACTTTAAGACAGATTCATTATCTGTATCCAAACGTGAGTGACAGCTCACGAGAGAAGCCATCTTGTAACCAAACATGTAGTGACTTTCAAGAAGAGAAAAGGGATGCCCGTATTATCGCTTGATTAGTCCAGAGATCACTGCTACACATGAGAACCCATTGCTAGCGGTTCAATATTATTATATGGAAAAATCTGTGCTGGACATTATGTTAAGGAATCTTCGCTAGACGAGGTTAGGTCTAGAAGCCATCTTGGATATTGTTTATAATCTGACGTGCTTTGTCAGTAAACTCAGATGATATATATATATGGGCAATACTGAGTGCTTGGCTACTGACAGTCCATTATACTATTATTCTACATGAGTGCCCATGTAACATTGCAAGACCATTTATCCACTGTACCATGATGTATTATGCCAACCTGTGATTTGTTACTATCTGTGCTGTCGAGTGTGTACGTCCAATTAAACTGTAGTAAAGGTACACAGTAGTTGGTGTCGATGACTTCCAGCCATACATGAGTGTGAGAAAAGAACATTTGTCAACACCACGAACTCTTCTTATCATTCGCATATTATACACTCAATCTATGTCTACACACCACTGCGTAGGTCAAGTTGACATTCCATACTCAAACCACGAGCAACACAACAACACAGTATTTAACTCTGGTGATGTTCGAGTGAGCTTCAGATCTTTCAGCATGTCTCTTGCTCAGAACAAGGGTCTTGTATTAAGAGTTTATCAACTGATGATGATGACGTCTGTCTTCCAAAAAAAAGAGACCTTATCAACAACATTAGACAATCTTTGAAGGACCGAGGACTAGAATGGAACCAGGCCAGGAAGAAGACAGCTGATGTAATGGTCTGGCGCTCTCTCTTCCAAACCTCTACACCTCACGGTAGAAGGGGAACGACTAAGTAAGTAAGTAAGTAAGTAAAAGAAGTAGAAATTATTCCTCGGCTTCTTTTTAAATTCTAACAACAGTAAAAGAAATATACCAGGTAAAGTGGTTAAGTTAAGAACTTCAGTGCTTGTTAGTGCTAGAGATGCACAAAAAAGAAAACAGTCGCCGTTTACATATATATACATATATATACATATATATACATATATATACATATATATACATATATATACATATACATACATATACATATATATATATATATATATATATATACATATATATACATATATATATATACATATATATATATATATATACATATATATATATATATACATATATATACATATATATATATATATATATATATATATATATATATATATATATATATATATATATATATATATATATATATATATATATATATATATATATATATATATATATATATATATATATAACCGACGCATATAAAACGGATCGTGTCTGAGTTGAGTGAGTGGGCAACGCCAAAAAGTGCAGTCATCATATTCATGTTCCTTTTCGCTCCTTCTGCAGGATAGTCATCAAAGCAGCTGGTTGCCATGCACGCAACCTGCCACCACGAAAGAATGCATGTGATCTTGCAGAGGTGGATTCTGCAGCAATGTGTGTTATATGATTATCCTGCCGGCACCAGGCACAGCTTCATGTTAGGCGCCTCCTGCGAAATGCTTGAAGGAACAATAGTCCTATTCTTCCTCTGCTTCCTCGAAGATCTCCATAAACTGCACGTGGCAAATAAGGCGAAAAGAGTGAATAAAAAAGTTGTTAAGTGGCCTGACAAAATCCGTTGTTGCCTGGAAACTGAAGACATTGTGAGCAGTTGTCGAGCCGGTTATATCTGCATTGTTCTCAAAGGCCTTTCTTCTTCTTTCTCCTTTTCTGCTCCTTGAGGAAAGTTGGATCCACATTTTGCATTTGAGCCCTCTGTAGGAAGCCTTTATATGCCGATTAAGTGGTGGTTTCCGTGGCGATCTCCCCCCAATCTCCACATCTTGTGATATAACAACAGGAGAACACGCGAAAACAGTTGTAAAGAAGGAAAACTGGGTAGAATTTCAAGTAGATGTACCAACAGGGAAATACCAGTACGAAACATAATGTGTATTAGGACACTACCGCTTATGGAAGTCGTTATGTGGTTGACAGGGTTTGACCAACGGTTGTTGCCTTAGACAAGCCAAAGACAGGCACACACACGCACAACACAGTCATGCTATACACAGGAGAACGAACTACTTATTGGGCGGGGAGCTTCGTACGGTAACAAATGGAAACATTTTGGTTAATGTTAACACTTCTGGTACATAAAGAGCGCACATAACACACACACACACACACACACACACACATACATCCACCCGCAAACTGCATATTATGTTTACTTTCGAAAATTATGCCATCACCAGAACTGCTATGCTACGGACCCCAGAAGGACGGCGAAAGAGAGGCGGACCAAAGACAAGCCTGGCGGAGAACAGTGGAGGCTGGGATGCAAAGCATGAACCAGAGTTGGGGCACGGCACGAAGGATGGCCACCGACCGAGGGAAATGGGGACAGTTTGTTGCTGCCCAACAAGATACCTCTAGGCGTGATGGCCACTGACTACTATGTCAGTCAGTAGGGGATAATGACCCAAGAAAATGAAGAAGAAAATTATACAACACGATTGCATGGGGCTGAAAATCTCATTGTGTAAAACTAATTGGCACAAAAACATGATTAAAAGAGAATATACGTACATGCTTTAGGGCTCTATGCACCATGGAGAGTGTAAAGGAAAGTTAATGAATGAATGAGTTTCTCCTGTCTGCTTCAGTTTGATTTTTGCTGTGCATTTTAAAAATATACTGGAGGATAACTTCCCCTGTCCATTCGCAGTTTACACGGTAGTAAACCTTCATACTTGCAAAAATTCTTTCTCCATAAGAACTGCTCATATTTTATACGTAGCGACGAACTTTTAGTTCTTAAAAAACATCGAACTGACCTCTCTCGTGGTTGCTTTAGTTAGGCAGGTGTTGTATTGGGCAATGCTTTACCGAGATCTGTCAAAAATAATTTAAAAAAAACTATGCTAATGTTAATGTTAATCAGAATCGACGTCATTGGACTCCGGACAAACCCACAGAAGCTCAGTCTTTCTCAGCAAATGTCGAAGGGTATGAATGCTAATTGTTCCTGTTGCGCAATGGTTGTATGCACGCCGGATGCGTCCTCTTATATGTCCATCCCTGCTGGTATTACGTTTGATGCCAAATTCCAGTAGTCTTAGCCTTGATGATTCATCGATTGCAGTGTCATTCTCTAACAGGCGATCACGAATTGCCTTCAATATTTCTCTCTTATCCAAATCCAATGAACCTTCTATGGGTGCCCTTGAACCTAGCCTGTCAGCTCTTTCATTGCCGCGTACCCCTGCATGACCAGGACAGTAGATCCAAATCAGTTCTTGAAGATTCGATGCTTCTATGGTGGTTTTCTATTCATTTCGGAGCCATCAATTTGGATCGTTCAAAGCATGGATTGTGAGTCTGATACAATAACTGCTTTTGTTAATAAAGTCTCAGACAGCCATCTTATGGCAGCAGTAACTGCCTCTACCTCCATTCTCATGCTTGAGGTGTTATCATGTAAGCCCGACTATGTTCAGCGACGGTTCTGCCCTTTACTCTAGCAGAGAAGCCCCACCCTGATTTATTACCACTTTAAAAACTATACCACATTGAAAGAAAATCTATGTTCACACGTCAAATTCACGACAGCTAGAAAAATACACCTAACTGACAAATCTTAATACAATGTTTTCGTGAGTATTTAATATTAAAAGTTATATCTTTAACGTTAGTGTTAAATATGCAACTACTACATTGCGTTCACTCTCTCCCCCCTGCCTCCCTCTATGTGTATCTGTGTATGCGTGTGTGTGTGTTTACGTTAGTGATTGTAATTTTAACTTCTTACTGTTAAAGTTAAGAATGTTTTAATTTAAAACTCTTTCAGAATTGTATTATCGTAGGGCAGAAACGTAAAAAGACAACAATTCTTATTTCTATAACCTGAAGAAATAAGAATTTCGCTTGTTCGTTTGTTGGTTCCCAGTTGCACTCCTCTTTTTATATAAGTATGTGGTGAGCAACTCTTACCAGATCATATGGTCTAAGTATGTGGTGAGCAACTCTTACCATTTCATATGGTGAATGTTTTTTTCTCCTAGTCGGATATTTATTCTTTCAGGCATTTCTCCAGAGCATTCATTGAGCGGTTCATGACAGGCCGTGTCAAATCTGTCTGCCAGGAGTCTACGAGACACGTATAAATGTAATTTTTCGTCTCCGGTATTAAAATAGGTTAGCCCGGGTATAGTTCCCGAGGGTCTCCGTGGACTCAAAGAAAGAATAAGACTGCTGATTCCCTGGGCAGTGCGTAACAGGCGATTTATAAGAGATTGTGCCTGGGGTTGGCCACCTCATCATATAAAACAGATTGCTACAGACACCACAGCTGCTAGACCATGTTAATGTCAGCTTCCTTAAGGGGACCATCTGCAGTGGTCGATCAGCGCCTCATATGGAGCGAACAAGGAAATGATCATGATGATCAAACATTTTTTCTGCAAATATCCTTACGTAAAATATTGATTCTCCGGTTCACACATAAGCAATGATTACAGACAAGTAGATTGAATAGATGGATGAAGGAAAACAATTCACATATGTTTCATGAAAGATATACCGACATACATTCGCACACACAGTACATACATTTTTATACAGAGAATGGTTGAATGGGCAAATCAGAATTCACATAGTATTGACTCATCGCAAGTTTATGCAAAAAAAGCACGATTAGGGACCACTTTTGTTATTGCTAATTAATGCACTAACAAACACAAAATAAATTGCCCTTACACTCTAATGCATACAATAAAAGTAGATGGCCAGATTATGCAGTTATTCGTCATATTATTCACAAACAATATCAATTTGTAAACTAGATTAGTTTGGTTTTGGTATAAAGGACCATCTTCATTGTACATGGACAGTAGTATAGTAGGCGCAAAAAGGTTAGCATTCAGGCGTTGGCGCGTGACTTTTATATAAGGAAATACTCCGATCGATTTCAGGCGTTGGCGCGCCAGGCGTTGGCGCGTGACTTTTTATATAGTAATATATATTAGTCGGGGTGACTTCCTCTGACGATCAGCTTGCGTCCTGGTGACTTTTATATAAGGAAATGTGGTGGCGCATTGTGGTGGAGCGTGCCTTTTTATATAAGGAAATGTGGTGGCGATAACAACAGATAACCAATAGTGATTTTACACTGTGAAAAGGACTATCAAACCAAGAGAGCTAAGACCAATTAGTTGTAATTCACACCAATACCTGCACACAAACCACCAGACAAATACACTTTTTTTTGGAGGTTCTCATTACACAACAAACGCGGGGCGGAAAAAATGTACTAATGGTCTCAATAAACATCACAATAAGCTAGTCTTTTATCTGTACTCACCAACACAAGGCCGACTTATACACAACACAACCACCCAAAAACCCAAACCCACCAGTTACACTACAACACACAACAATTACAATACCTACACACAAAATTACCAGACAAGAACAAAACTAATATCACCTATACCCCACCGCTTTTACATTGTCTTACTCCAGCGCTACACCTCAACACATCTATGAGTCATCACCCCAACCAGTCAAAATCAATAACCCCCCACACTCTCACTTAAAAAAGCCGTTAGTAACCTACTAGCCCGCCATTATTGATTTTTTATATTTTCCGCCATTATTGATTTTTTTATATTTTATATATATATTGTATGTATATATGTATAAGCACACACACCAACACACAATACAACAACACATAAAATACCTACACAAAAAATGGTATAGTCAAGTCTCTAACACTTCACTCCCACCTCTAGGCGCTGGCCCTAGTATAGTGACACGTCTCTTTCACTCCCACCTCTAGAAATCTAACACTTCACTCGCACCTCTAGATGTTAAACCTAGTATAGGCAGGTCTCTAACACTGCACTACCACTTCTAGATGCTAGACCTGGTACAGTCAGGTCTCTAACACTTCACTCCCACCTCTAGCTGCTGGACCTGTTATAGCCAAGTCTCTAACACTTCACTCCCACCTCTTGATGCTGGACCTAGTGACGTCTCTAACACTTCACTCCCACCTCTCGCTGCTGTCCCTGGTATAGTCTCTAACACTTCACTCACACCTCTTGACGCTGGTCCTAGTCAAGTCTCTAACACTTCACTCCCACCTCTCATTGCTAATACACTCGCCTGCTACACCCCAAAATGTACACACCCATGCGTCATCACCCGCACCAGCACAAAAAGACTCCACTCGCTTCAAAAACCCCCTTAGTAACATACTAACCAACCACTATCGATTTTTTATATATTTTCCGTCATTATCGATTTTTTATATTTTTTTATATATTGTATGTATATATGTATAAACAAACACACCAACACACAATACAACACATAACAATTAAAATGCCTACACACAAAAAATGGTATAGCCACTTGTTTCCGATAGTCTATATTTAGCGCTGACGTTACCCTAACCGAAGCCATTCGACCCTCTATGCTAACGGAGTTTCGCGCGGTCTACGCTCAATGGTTTCCTCTCTAAGTCTGCCCCGACCATCGATCTGGTTTCATAACTAGCGGTAACACAGTTAGCGTCACTTCAGCGGACTTAACACCACGTGGCTCACACATACTTTGTGTATATCATCAATGATAAACTCTCTCTGGGCACCAAAATCGATAGCCTCATTAACAAAGCTGCAGCTACCTTTACCCGCCTCACATCACGTGTTTGAGGAAACGCCAAACTCAAACAAAGACCAAAGCTGCGGTATATAACACCTGCATCACCAGTACACTTCTATATGATAGTGAGACCTGGACAATCTATGCTAAGCAAGAAAGAATGCTCAATACCTGCCATCTACCGTGTCTGCGCCACCTCCTCGGCCTTTCGTGGAAAGATAAAGTACCAAATGTTGAGGTGTTGTCACGTGCTGGCCTTCAAAGTCTGTATAGCCGGCTGAGACAGGGAAGCCTACGCTGTCTTGGCCATATCCACCGCATGAAAGATGGTCGCTTTTGAAGAAATGTTTGGCGACTAGCAGAAATATTTTAAGAAATATTTGACAACTGTTAGTAGTATTTGACAACTGTTAGAAATATTTGACAACTGGAAGACCCGTTTAAAGAAATATTTGACAGCTAACAAAAACATTTGCATAAATATTTGGCAACTGTAAGAAATATTTGAAGAAATATTTGACAACTTGAAGAAATATTTGCCAAGTGGAAGAAATATTTTGACACCGGTAAGAAATATTTGACAAGTCGAAGAAATATTTTGACAAGTGGAAGAAATTTTTTTGCCAAGTGGAAGAAATATTTTGACACCGGTAAGAAATATTTGACAAGTGGAAGAAATATTTTGACAAGTGGAAGAAATTTTTTTTGCCAAGTGGAAGAAATATTTTGACAACGGTAAGAAATATTTTGACAACGGTAAGAAATATTTGACAAGTGGAAGAAATATTTTGACAAGTGGAAGAAATTTTTTTGCCAAGTGGAAGAAATATTTTGACAACGGTAAGAAATATTTTGACAACGGTAAGAAAATATTTGACAAGTGGAAGAAATATTTTTGCCAAGTGGAAGAAATATTTTGACAACGGTAAAAAATATTTTGACAACGGTAAGAAATATTTGCCAAGAGGAAGAAATTTTTGACAACAGGAAAAAATATTTAATGAAAAAAAATTTAAGGAAAAGTTTGGAAAGCTGCAAGAAATATTTAAAGAAATATTTAAAGAAGTATTTGACAGCTGATCTACTTACCTACAGGTTGAAACCTTTGAGCAGTCCTGGGAGAAATATTTGGGGCCATATTTGCTGATTGGAAGAAAAGCTTTTACTAAAGTTTGAAACTTGTAGGACAAACAAAAAAAAAGGAGATAACCGTTCGATAACTGGAACAAATACTTAGTTATAATTATTTAATGTACTACATTTCCATGGACGCCTCCTGTTTGAACCGCTTGGGAGCCAATATAAAACCTATCACCAGATATCGCCCGTGTAAAAAAAGTGAAACCTTAAGTCACGTGGGTTCGAACACACGAACGAAGGAATGTTTCTTTTATAAATTTCTACTATTGATCGGTTGTGTTTTGAACTTGTGACGTCAACAGAAATAAGCAGCAGGGTTAATCTTACAAAGGTAAAATATTAGTCTTACAAAGGCAAATCCCGTTGCAGATAGGCTTTTTTGTTCGTCTACCAATACCCAAAACTCTGCCTGTTACGATTTTTTATTACGCTTTTCTAGATAGCTATATTTAGCCCTGACGTCACCCTCTATCGATCTGGTTTCCTAACTAGTGAGGGTAAGCTATCGTTTGCCCGTCAGAAATCCCGCTCATTTTCAAAAATGTCGACGTCACGAGCATCGATATAGGAGCTTTTTCATGCGTGAGCACGCGTGTGAACAAACTTAAATTTAATTCAAATGTTCTAGTTTTGTAGTAGGCCTAGTCAGCTTTTAACTATTGATATCTAAACATAATTTAAAATTTATATATTACAAAAATATATTAATAATTTGTCTTGTGTTAATTTAGCATTAGGCATAGATAGAGCTTAAATACTACTTGTAAGTCATCGGTGATAGGTATAAAATAAAAATAAGAGGAATTAGAAAATATTTAACAAGAGTAAAGACAACTCGTATACAACCATATATTGGTAGCACAATAAGATTAAATAAGTCCAACAGAATGCTAACCAGATTGCAGTCAGGGGCGGGAAAAGTTTGGAGCAAAACAACAGACAAACATACTAAGGAAGGAACATAAAAAACGACCAGAAAATGAAAGGCGCAAAAGCCCCGGTCTAAAGGCCACAGAAATTAAGTACAAACTTAAAAACCAGCAAGGACAAAATAACAGTGACCTCTGAAATAAATAAAGACAGGAAATCAAACAAAAAAGCAACGAGACAAACCTAAATGCTACGAAATTTTATAAACGCTCAACGATTTCGTCGCGAGCGCAGACCATCGATCGCGTTTCTTTCTAGTGAGGGTAAAAGCACGTGTGTTTTGAGTTTTATTAAAATGGCTGAAAATGGCCTCGATATTGTTTCGATTGCAACCTGCAACACTAAGGGAGTATCTAGTTGCCGCCATAATCTAGTCTGCCTCTGACATATATCTCTACGGTTGTGTTCAATAAAACTGTCTATTTGGCCTTGTCCAGCCTGGTCTTTGACAGTATTTTTTATGTTGGAGACTACGGCTGTGTGCGGGTCATTTACATAACTCTAACTGGACATTGGGATGAGTAGATTTATTACTCATGATATAATATACATAATAAAGAAAACTACCACGTGACCCAGCGCCCGTCTCAATCTGTAGTTACATTCACCCAACAACGGGAATTTCCTGTAATATTTTTACATCAAAAGCATAGTTGCCTCCGACGGCACTTCATCTCTCATCGTCTTATATTCTCATCACTAGCTAACACACACACAACACAACACAAAACCTAAATCATCCCTACCACACACCGATATTTAGTCATCTGCCTCTATAAAAAGGTATCCCTTTTTTATTTTATATTTTCCTCTTTATTCTATAGCGGGTAGGAAAAAGGGAATTCACTTAGTGAGTGCTTATAAAAATTCCTTCTTCTCAAGTCAAGTAGCAACATAGTTGCATGAAGGTTTTGGAACAAATCGGTTGTTATATTCATGTAAAAGGGTAAAAGCACAACTCATTCCAATAAAAATGTTAATCATCATCATCAGTTGCCATCTCCACAACGAAGGTTGGCTGTAATGGATCTCCAACGTCTTCTGTCTCTTGTCTTGATGGTGCACTCTGATAGACTCTTTCCTGTCCATCTCTTGATGTTGTCTTCCCACTTATAGCGCTGTCTTCCCCTTGCACGTTTGCCTTCAACTCTCCTTTCTGTTATGGTCTTCTGTAAGGTGTTATGCCTTTTTATGTGGCCAAAGTATTTTAGCTGCCGAACTTTGACCTCCCTCATTAGTTCTCTTTTCATACCTAGATTTTCTAGGACCTCCTTATTTGTTTTCATCTCTTTCCATGAGATACGCCCCATTCTTCTATATATCCACATTTCTAGAGCCTCAATTCTTTCTTCCAACTGCTTATTCATCGTCCATGTTTCTGCACCATACAGAAATGCAGAATATATATAACACTTTATGATTCTCAGTTTTTTTTTTTTTTTTTTTTTTTTTTTTTTTGCGTTCGCCCGCTAATACTCGAGGCGAAATCTCAGGTTATTATTTTATGTCTAACCTGACATTGATTTTACGTGAGTATCCCTTTATTTCTTGTACAGAGACAGGTGTCCCTCGCCATTCAGGCAAATACTCTCCGATTTCGGAGGTACCCATTGCAGCTGGGTCGGCTCAGGAGCCGCCAGTCCCTGGTCGACGACACTCCTTCAAATGTCCTCGCCAGGTCTCGAGTTAATCCAGTCCAAATCCCGGTCGACGAAAAATCCTCAAATGCCGTCGCCCGGGTTTGATCCTGTATCACCCGGTCGCCAGAGCGGTGTTGTAACCACTACGCTAGCGCGGCTCCCATTCTCAGTTTTAATTTGTGGGATAACTGTTTGGATGTCAGTATATGTTTCATGTTGTTGAATGTAGCTTTGGCCATTCCTATTCTCTTCTTGATTTCTGTTTCACATCTGCCATCTTCTGTTATTATATGACCAAGATATACGTAGCACTTGACTTGTTCCAGGATTTCCCCATTTACGCTTATCTTTAATGTGGGTTTATCGTCTGTTTTGCTAATTATCATAGTTTTTGTTTTCTCAATATTAATGTCGAGTCCATATTCATGACTTATACAGTTCACTTGCTCCACTAGTTCTTGTAACTCCTGTTCGCTCTCAGCTAACAACACGGTATCATCTGCATATCTAAGGTTGTTTATTGACCTTCCACTGATGTTCAGTCCTGGTATTTCCTGTATCTGTTTGAAAATTTTTTCGGTGTATAAATTAAATAGGCAGGGGGACAGCACACAAAAATGTTAAAGCTAATTCTAAATCAGCTTGATGTTGTTTGTAACAAGACTACAACACATCCACATAGATAACAACGTTCTGATGAGCTCACTTTTGGACAGTGTACCTATACCTAAACTTTCATGAAATACACAAAAAGCTCCTGTTATTGCTTAAGAATACACTACCTCCACAATAATTGGTCAATCTACACAAGTCTGCGGTATGACCTCTTTAAAAGTGACAGTGAAAAATCAACATATAATCGCTCCTGTAAAGTTTTATTTCTGACGTGTGAAGTTATGCGCGCATGCGCATACGCCCTCGGTGATCTGATAAATATACATCTAGCGCTTATACAGCGTCGAGATGGCCCCTAAATATTATAGAAATAATGGCTTAACAAAACTATTTAAAACACTACAGATAACCAATAGTGATTTTACACTGTGAAAAGGACTATCAAACCAAGAAAGCTAACACCAATTAGTTGTAATTCACACCAATACCTGCACACAAACCACCAGACAAACACACTTTGTTTTGGAGGTTCTCATTACACAACAAACGCGGGGCGGAAAAAATGTACTAATGGTCTCAATAAACATCACAATAAGCTAGTCTTTTATCTGTACTCACCAACACAAGGCCGACTCATACACAACCCAACCACCCAAAAACCCAAACTCACCATTTACACTACACCGCACAACAATTACAATACCTACACACAAAATTACCAGACAAGAACAAAACCAATACCACCTATACCCCACCGCTTTTACATTGTCTTACTCCAGCGCTACACCTCAACACATCTATGAATCATCACCCCAACCAGTCAAAATCAATAACCCTCCACACTCTCACTTAAAAAAGCCCTTAGTAACCTACTAGCCCGCCATTATCGATTTTTTTATATTTTCCGCCATTATTGATTTTTTATATTTTATATATATATTGTATGTATATATGTATAAACAAACACACCAACACACAATACAACAACACATAACAATTAAAATACCTACACAAAAATATGGTATAGTCAAGTCTCTAACACTTCACTCTCACCTCTAGGCACTGGCCCTAGTATAGTGAAACGTCTCTTTCACTCCCACCTCTAGAACTCTAACACTTCACACGCACCTCTAGATGTTAAACCTAGTATAGGCATGTCTCTAACACTTCACTACCACTTCTAGATGCTAGTCCTAGTATAGTCTCTAACACTTCACCCCCACCTCTAGCTGCTGGACCTGTTAAAGACAAGTCTCTAACACTTCACTCCCACCTCTCGATGCTGGACCTAGTGACGTCTCTAACACTTCACTCCCACGTCTCGCTGCTGTCCCTGGTATAGTCCCTAACACTTCACTCACACCTCTCAACGCTGGTCCTAGTCAAGTCTCTAACACTTCACTCCAACCTCTCGATGCTTGTCCTAGTATAGTGACGTCTCTAACACTTCACTCCCACATCTCAATGCTGGTAAACTCGCCTGCTACACCCCAAAATTTACACACCCATGCGTCGTCACCCGCGCCAGCACAAAAAGACTCCACTCGCTTTAAAAAACCCCTTAGTAACCTAGTAACCAACCATTATCGATTTTTTATATATTTTCCGTCATTATCGATTTTTTATATTTTTTATATTATCGATTTTTTATATTTTTTTTTAGCTGAAGCTAAGTCTCCCAGGTTAAAGGCAATATATAGTGAACAGTACAGTCAGCTGGACAAGGAAGTAAAACGCCAAACCCGTGCTAACAAAAGGACATTTCTGGATGACCTTGCAAGACAGGCAGAAGAGGCAGCACTGAGAAATGAACAAAGTACAGTTTATAAAATAACTAAAGCTATCAGTGGAAAACGAGGTGCAAACAACATAACGTTAGTAAGAGACAAGCAACGAAATCTCATCACCACAGCACAGGGGCAGGAAACAAGATGGGCAGAGCACTTCAGAGAAACACTGAATAAGGAACCACCAGAGACTCAGCTGAATGTTCCTGAGGCTGAAAGTGACTTAGACGTAAATACAGACATTCCACGAAAAGAAGAAATTATCACAGCTATCAAAGGGCTAAAAAATGGAAAAGCGCCTGGTCACGACAATCTGAATGCTGAGCTATTCAAGACAGACCCTGAACTAGCAGTAGAACTATTAGAACCACTATTTGCACAAGTCTGGGAAACTGAGACAACACCAACAGAGTGGAGTAAAGGAATAATTGTCAAATTGCCCAAGAAGGGCGACCTTGCAGACTGCAGCAACTGGAGAGGAGTTACCCTCCACTCAGTTCCCAGCAAAATACTAGGCAGGATAATCATCCAGAGAATTTCAAAAGCAGTTGACCATAAACTGAGGAAAGAACAAGCGGGCTTCAGAAAGAACAGAAGATGTGCAGATCATATATTTGCCCTCAGGAACATTATAGAGCAGTGCTCAGAATGGCAGAGACAGCTGTACATTAACTTTGTTGATTTTGAAAAGGCTTTCGACAGCATACACAGGGACAGCCTATGGAAAATTCTGAGGGCTTATGGAATTCCCAGCCGCATTGTTTCCATTATAAAAAGCCTCTATTCTAACTTTACGTGCAGTGTTGGATCGAGTAATGTAACTTTCGAAGTGAAAACAGGAGTACGACAGGGATGCCCCTTATCAACAACATTATTTTTGACAGTCATAGATTGGGTGATGCTCCAGACAACAGAGGGCAGTCCAAGAGGAATTAGATGGACAACGTTTTCTACACTGGAAGATTTGGAATATGCAGATGACATTGCACTACTCGCGCATTCACACCAACACATTCAAGACAAAACCGATAGACTGAATAAGTATGGACAGCAGGTTGACCTGAACATCAGTTTGAAGAAGACAGAGGTCATAACACTAAATGTGGGCAATCCTGAGCCAATAACAGTAAGGAACCAGAAGTTAGAACAGACAGACACATTTACTTACCTAGGAAGCATAGTAACACCTGACGGCGGAACAAGCAAGGACATTAACAACAGAATGAATAAAGCGAGAACAGCCTTTGCTGTTCTCAACAACATTTGGAAGTCTTCCCAGTACAGCACAAACACCAAATTAAGACTGTATGAGAGCTGTGTACTTTCTGTGCTTCTCTATGGTGCGGAATGTTGGAGAGTAACAGAGAAGGAAATGTCGAAACTGTCCTCCTTCCACACAATCTGCCTAAGGAAAATTCTCCGAATCTTTTGGCCAAACACCATCAGCAACTAAGAACTACTTATTCGGAGCAACCAGGAGGACATGCACACCATCATAGCTGGCAGACGCTGGAGTTGGGTTGGCCATGTCCTCAGAAGGGACCCTGATACCATCGCTAGAACAGTTATGCTATGGACCCCCGAGGGAAAGCGAAAGAGAGGCCGACCAAAAACAACTTGGCGGAGAACTGTGGAAGCTGAGATGCAAAGAATGAACCACAGTTGGGGAACTGTACGAAGGATGGCCGCCGACCGAGCAAAGTGGAATCAATTTGTTGCTGCCCTACAAGACGCCACCAGGCGTGATGGCCGCTGACTGCTTTGACGGTTGGCGGTTATGGATCAAAGACTAAGAGAAGAAGAATATATGTATAAACAAACACACCAACACACATAACAAAACAATATCACAACACACAAAAATCCCCCCCTATCCTACAACCGCCAGCTACACCCCAACATGCATCGTCACCCCCGCCAATAGACCAGCTAACACCTCTTTGTCAATAAATATATAAATTGTATTTAGTGTTTTTTCTTTTATGTCTATATATGTCTAACTGTTTTGTAGTATATGTATAACTGTTGTAATATATATATCGTCTACATATTGTAAACATAAACAAACAACAAAACGCCATTATCGAACTTATATCTTGCTATATAACAAGTCAGCTCTGCCACCACGCTCCACCACCACATTTCCTTATATAAAAAGGCACGTGCCACCACAAGGCGCCACCACATTTCCTTATATAAATGTCATGCGCCACCACACCGCGCCACCACATTTCCTTATATAAAAAGGCACGCGCCACCACAATGCGCCACCACATTTCCTTATATAAAAATCACCAGGACGCAAGCTGATCGTCAGAGGAAGTCACCCCGACAAATATATATTACTATATAAAAAGTCACGTGCCAACGCCTGAAATCGATCGGAATATTTGCTTATATAAAAGTCACGCGCCAACGCCTGAATGCTAACCGTTTTGCGCCTACTACACTACTATGGACAACTCCATCAGGGCACTGATCTGCTCCATTAGATCATACAAAGGATGATCTCAGCACAGTGCACGAACTCCGTAGCACCGGCGATGATCCCAGTGTGTGTATACAGGAATCACACATTCTATAAATATTTTTGGTGGGTAGGTTTCCTAATTTGTAAATGTTGCCAGGGCAGCGGATGATTGGCCTACTCTTTACGATTTCCAACTGCCGAGAGATTTTTAACGTGCGGAACTTTTACGCTTGTGCAATTGATATCAATTTTATACAAATATATGCCCCAAACAGCAGATAGTACAGAAGAAGAAATAGATACATTTTACAATGAAGTTGATATGGCAATGACTCAGTGTAAATTTCATGAGACAACTGTTATACTTGGAGACTTCACTGCAAAGGTTGAAATTGAACAAGTTGATGATGTGACCTGGTGGTTATGGCCTGGGAGAAAGAAATGAGAAAGGTGACAGACTGATAGAGTAGGCAAGAACACATGATATGATAGAAGGAAACACCTGGTTTAAGCAGCATCCTAGACGCCTTTGGACGTGGAAACGTCGAGGGAACAATGTTCATAATTAGATTGACTGCATACTAATATGTGTCACCTTAGGGTTTGCCCAAGCATTGTTTATGCTTCTGGCAAGGTTATATGAACGCTTAAAGTATGTCACCATAGGGTTTGCCCAAGCATTGTTTATGCTTCTGGCAAGGTTATATGAACGCTTAAAGTATGTTACTATAGGGTTTGCCCAGGCATTATAAATACATTGCCAAGGTTGGGTGAACGTTTAAAACAGTTCACGAGGAAGAAAATAGAGTGAGGATTAAAAATAACAGACAACGGTTCACTAACTTCGCTTGCGTTAGTAAAACGTGAGTATTTTTCTGGTGAGTAGTAAATAAAGCTCGACCAATAGTTTGAGCTGGAAAACAGATTAGGGAACGAATCAGAGGTAGCGAAAGAAACGCACCAGGTAACAATGACTAGAGGTCAAAAAGGTGTGCGGGTTTATGAAGGGCAGTCGGGTTTCAGAAGTTGAAGAAGCAAGAAGTGCTTTTGGCGGTTGCCACCAGTTTTAACAGATTCTGTGGTTATACAGATAAGTTCAGAAGTTATACAGAAAATGCATAAGCTGTAGAGATAAGTCAGAAGATTAAAGGATTCTGTGGTTAGACAGAAATAGCATAAGTTTTAGAAGGTTCAGAGGATGTGATAGCTCTAGGCAGTAACTATACAAGATAACTAAGAAGTTTCGTATAGACAGAGTAGAAGATGATTAAGAAAGTTCTTATAGTCACAGTAGAGAGTGTATTTCGGGAGCGATTCAGGGAATTGCCTGTAAGTATGGTTTTGAACTTATCATTCAAATTGATGAAAAATTGCAGGAGAAGTAAATCAGAAATCCCAAGTCGACATGTCAAATAAATGTTGACTACTTTGTTGACTAAGCAACCTAGAGAAGAGAAGTATTTGAATGATACATTGGGACCCAAAGATGCAGCAATAGTGAATGCAGTCAGCGACCCATAGCTTGACTGCTTGCATCAGGACCAGCAAACCAGAGCTGGTCAAGACCGTACTCCACCTCCACGTGGTGGTCCTGGAAACAGTCTGCAGCAATGCAGTCTGGCTGAGCGAGTATGGATCGAAATGGGAAGGCAAACCCGGTCCCTAAAAAATGCCGTGCTGAAGTCGGATGTGTCGACCGAAAGGTGCAGATATCACAGCTACGGCGTAAACAGACACAACGCAACCACCGTCCTTTTCAGGGCGAACGAGGAAGAAGAAGTATTTGAATGATACATTGATGGTCAAGCTTGGTACTGTTATATACGAATAAATGGTAAGAATGAATTCCAAGGGGAAAACCATATTTTTATCAGAGTGAGTTCACAGAGAGTGAACCAATGAGTCGTTTACAGAAATAGTTACGACAAGTAAGCGACTGGGAGAGTCGACTTCTTTAAGAACTACCTGCATGCTCTCGCATGCTATATGGAGTATAGAAGACTGGTTACATGTATAATAATTATAGTATGCTTTTCAGGACCGGAAATAGAGGCAGGTCTGACCAAGTTTGTTCAGGAGGAATAAAAGCACAAGACAATGAGTTGAAAGTGCTGATCAGGAATATTGAGGCATATTAAGCAAACTGAGGTAGAGTTTGAAGAGGCTAAACAAGTAAAGGGAGATGATAGAAGAACAAAGGGAGATTAAGTATATATATATACACGAGATAAAGAGTTTATGTATGAAGCAACTATGATACAACTGTATGTGAGCTCTATGAAGAATTACTTGCGTTATTGAAGAATATTACATGTAAATAAATGTTTTTGCAAGAGAGAAAACATATGTTTGAGTCTATCCTTGAGGGTTGTTGTATGTAGGCCAGGTCAATAATCATTATAAAATCCACTATACGATCAGTCACTATAATAACAACGGAGAAGGAAGAGAACGAGTCAAGGGTTGAACAAAGGAGGAAAAAGTAGTTCATCCAGGAAACACCAACTCTGGCGGAGATGGTCAGTACTTATACACAATAGCATTAACTTGGAAGATAAACAAAAGAGACTTGTATGTGTAAAAACTTGAAATACTTCACTAGGCCTGCCATCTGCCACCTAGTGAAAGCATACACACCCGGCTACATATGCAAGAGATTTAGAAACAGTTTGAAATCTGTGAAAACTAGGCCAGGAGCAGACTGCAACAGCGATCAGGTACTAGTAATAGGAAAACTTAGAATAAAATTGAAGAAAGTGAAGCGAGCTTCAAAAAACATCAAATTAAACTTAGCCTAACTTAAATCAGATAAGGAAATGAGTGAAAGATACAACATTACAGTACTGAATAAGTACAATGCAATAGAAAAAAGACAGAGTATAGATGAACAGTGTGAAATGCTAAAGGAATCAATACATCAAACATCAAAAGAAATCGTACCAGAAGCAAAGAGGATTGCAAAGAAGAAAGAAGTGGATGACGGATGAAATTTTACAACTGATGGATGCAAGAAGGAAGAAGAAGCAAGACAACGAAGAATATGACAGACTAAATAAGGAAATAGTAAACAAATGTAGTACAGCAAAAGAAGCATGGCTAAACCAGAAATGCAGAGAGCTTGAAGTGCAGAACCGAAAAGACACAAAATCTATGTACAAGCAAATACATGAGTTAATAAGCAGAAGGACACAAACAGTCGCTGGCTGTTTGAAATCAAAAGAAGGAGCATTGTTAATGAGTCATGAGAACATGATAGAAAGGTGGACAGAATACATCAAGGAGCTGTATGATGATGAAAGACCAGATTTGAACAACCAGGACAGTTGTGAAGGACCTCCAATACTTGTACCAGAAGTAGAGGATGTAATGCGACACACAAAGAAAGACAAAGCGCCTGGACCAGATAATGTAACAGTAGAGGAAATGGAAGCTTTGGGAGAATTTGGAGTAGACGTGAAAACAAAACTCTTACATGACATCTACAACAGTGGTCAAATACCTGATGATCTGCTAAAATCCACATTCATAGATTTGTCAAAGAAACCTGGAGCCAACGAATGTGAAGAACACCGCACCATTAGTCTTATGAGTCATGTGACCAAAATATTATTACGAATTATCATGTGAAGAAGAAATAAAATTAAACCAGAAATCAGTGATGAACAGTGTGGATTTGTAGAAGGTAAAGGCACAAACAATGCTATATATATTATAAGAACATTAATAGAAAGACCTAAAGAGGTGAAGACAGATCTGTACTTGTGCTTTATAGATTACACTAAGGCATTTGACAAAGTGAAACATGAGGAAATTATCAAAATGTTAGAAAGCATCAGCATTGATGGAAAGGACGATAATAAAGAACATGTACTGGCAACAAACAACAGCTGTAAGAATTAGCAGCCAAATAGGAACGTTTCAGCAAATAAAACAGGGTGCCAGGCACTGCAGGGTCGTAGATACGGGGGGGGGGTGTTCAAACCACCCCCCCCCCCTTGTGGGGGAAATTATACTGTACCGGTACCAAAATAGTGCATTTAAAAAAAAATTATACCCCCCCTTTTGTTAAGTCCTATCTACGGCCCTGTCAGGCAGGGATATGTACTGTCACCGGATCTGTTCAATCTGTGCAGTGAAAATATAATGAGATCTCTAGAAGACATGCCAGGAATATCATTCGGCGGACATAATATAAACAGCTTGAGATACGCTGATGATACAGTCTTAATAGCAAAAAGTAAAAAGGAGCTGCAGGAAATGGTTGATACAATAGTGATAGAAAGTGAAAATAAAGACCTTAGCCTTAACAGCAAAAAGGCAGAAGTAATGGTCATCTCAAAGAAAAGGGCTTCCCCAGAATGCACAATCAAAGTAAATGGAACCGTTTTAAAACAAGTCAATAAATTCAAATACTTGGGAACAGTAATAACAATTAATGGAAGATGCATCTCAGAAGTGAAGAGCAGAATAGCTCAGGCAAAAGTAGCATTCTATAAAATGAAGAGTATTTTATGCAACAATTCCTCGTCATTGGAAGTAAGAAAGAGAGTTCTTCATTGTTATATAGAACCAATCCTGACATATGGGAGTGAGTCATGGACAATTAGTAAACAAATAGGGAAGACACTAGAGGCAACAGAGATGTGGTTTTACAGAAGAATGTCAAAAATACCATGGACAGCCAACAAAGAGTAACGAGGATGTCCTGAAGGAGGCCAATGCACAAAGGAAACTTATTTCACAAGTTAGATTAATCGTGCCCGGTCGTGGGACCGAAGACGCAGCAAGAGAGATGAATGCAGTCAGCGACTCATAGCTTTACTGCTTGCGTGAGGGTCAGCGAACCAGAGCTGACCAAGACCCCACTCCACCTCCAGGTGGTGGTCCTGGAAACAGGCTGCATCACTGCAGTCTGGCCGCGAGAGTAAGGACCGAAGAGGGAAGGCAAACCCGGTCCCAAAAATGCCGTGCTGAAGTCGGATGTGTCGGCCGAAAGGCGCAAATATCGCAGCATCGCTGTAAAGGGACACAACGCAACCAACGTCCTTTTCAGGACGAACGCAGAAGAAGATTTCACAAGTTAGAAAGAAGCAATCCACTTTTTTGGGCATGTTATGAGATGAGGAAAGTTGGAATATATCGTAACAACAGGTAAGAATATATCGTAACAACAGGTAAGAATATATCGTAACAACAGGTAAGATTGAAGGAAAAAGATATAGAGGAAGACAAAGAGAGCAAATACTGGACAGTTTGACATCGTGGCATGGAAAGAAGTCAACAGCAGAATTGATAAATTGTACTGGAGACAGGAAGTTGTGGAGAGACATGATCTCCTACGCCACTAGGCACGGTACTTGAAGAAGAAGAAGAACTTGTGCACGGGACCCTCCTATTTTTTCGCCCTTATCCGAGAGAGTTGGCCATCTACTCTCACTGCCCAAAAGATCAGTGGGGAGTATGGCATCATTAGGAACCACTTGTTCTGAACAAATCGGAGGGTCGGAGTGACAAAGAGGTATGGCGCCCGCCTCTAATTCTAAAGGTTCGGGTTCGCTCCCAGTACAGGGAATATGATATAATTGATGAACTATATTAACAGTTACTCATTAAAACGAACGATTACACAAACTAACAAGGAATCCTAGTACACTGGTAGTAAATTAATTGATGATGGCGAATGGATTGATTTGATGTGTGAAAGAATGATGAACGATATTCAGCGCAGCAAGTTTCCCAATACACAGCGTAAGTAGATGGATGGATGCATTTATGGATTGATTAATGGATGGATGGACGAATGAAATGGCGATAATACTCAACTCACCAGATAAATCACAAAAAGTGATATTAAATGATGGATGGATGGAGACACACGATATTACTCACATCACCAGAGTTAAAAGTATATTGCTGTAAATGGATTAGTGAAAGATGGACGATACACAACTAACCAGATTTCCTGGTACACAGACAGCATATAGATGGATGAAATATGCATGATATTCAATTCACCAGATGTCACAGTTTACCATTTATAAAAATGGACAGACGAAAGATGGACGATAAACAATTTTTTAGCACACACTTAGCAGATGTAGGAATGGGTTTAGTTTAGTAGCTCCCTTTAGTCATAACTGACTATGGGAATGCTTCCCTGAGGTGATATCCATCACCTGCTTTTTTCGTGTGTTTCTTTCTGCGTGTTCTTTTCTCTTCTGCTTGGATGGGTTAATGGTTGAAAAGTAGACAATACAAAACTCACCATATTTTCCAGCACAACGTTTGTAAACTGTGGGATAAATTAATGACATAAGGACGATACAAAACTCACCAGATTTCCCAGCACTCCTATAGCACACCAAATGGGTGTAACATAACGATCAACGTTTAGCGAGAAAGGTGCCAGGTTCGACAGAACATAACATAATGACTTCCAGTCGCGCACAACCACAATATCGCTGGAGTTTGTTAGATTAAGACAGGGGGCAGTGGTCGCCATTGTCCGCAATCAGGTTCTCTTGAGAATTAGTATCACAGATAGAGAAATTTCAAAGTCTGTTTAGCTGCTCTTGTGCAACCTTTGACTCTTAAAAACCAAGTACATGAGGTTCAATATAATTTATGGAAGTCAAGAGAAAACCCGTTTGATTTCTTTAAACGCACACAGATTATCTTACAAGATTATAATTATAGTTCACAGATAAGACCACGTTTGTCATTAAAGCGTGTTCTGGAAAAAAATATAATTTTTTAAGCAAAATATGTCGACTTGTTATGCAGCATGGTGCCACATATACTGACGCTTGGTATTTCTTAATTTAGGTCCGAAGTATCTCTGGAAACATCAAAAGCTGCCGTTTTGTAGTACATCAGAAGAAGCACTGGTGTTTTCTTTAAATAGCAAATGGGCAGAACGTCATTACTATCCTTTTTTGAGGATGTATTTTGCAACTTACATTTCTTTATTTTCGTAAAGAGATATTCTCACTGATTATCTGTCCCTCTAAACGAATAAAATTAAAAAAAAAATTCAGCATGCAGAAGACACTCAGAAGTTTCAAGTTATTTTAGCAACATAAGACTTAATTTCAAAATATGAATACAATTTTATAATGATTTTGTACTTTTTTCTAATGCAACGGAGACATTACTGTCTGCGTATGAAACACTTCTCATTCAGACTATGGGACTCAAAGACCAGGCTAGATATAATGTTAAGGCAGTCTACATTCAAAGGCTGTGGTACGAAATCGTTCTCTCCGAATTAAATAATACCAGTTCTGTCGGTAGGTATTTTTTTTATTTTGTTAATATAAATGAACTTTGCATAAAATGTATTAGACTTTATTCGATTTGTCTGCGTTGTTAAATGATTGCATTAGAGCAAACACAATTTCTGTTTCATTGTTAATTCTTAATTTACATGTTATGTGTGTTCTTAATTGCGTTATTTCAATGCAGTAATTTGAATATTGTTTCTTTCGAAGTTGCGGATATGGGAATCACAGATGAAAATGGTTTTGTTTTGTTGCTGGCCCATGCACGTCGCATCGAAATATTTGCTTGATGTGATCAAATGTGGCGAAAGATACTCTTGGAAATGAGCAAGTATATATTTAAGACAAATCACAATATTTGTGACGAAAGCGTGAGTAACGGAGGCTGAAGATTTCTGTCAATCCTTGTCCGAGTGCTGGGTGTGGTAAAATAAGTAATAATAAAAATGAACAACAGCCGTTTGAGAGCTCTACAAGGTAAGTCTCTAATGAAATGTTCAGCCCTTCAGGTTGGATTGCTTGTTAGCGTTTTGAGTTTAAAAACGAATGTAAAATGCCGTGAAGATTGAATGGAGATGAAAGTTCTTAAGACTTAATAGAAAACAGTTGTTTTCCTATTGTTTTAAAGTTGGTCTGTTTCTTTATCATCGCCAGTACATCTACGACCATTACAGAGTTATCGTGATTGATCTCCAGAGATGACACCTTTTCAAACCTGTGAAAAGAGAATGAAAAATGTTATAAGTTTATTATTTAAAAAAGAAAACACAAAATGAAATGAAACTGTTATTATTATTCAGATTAAGGCATAGTAAAGCATAGCGATCTCATTACAACAGTAGAGGGACAGGAAACAAGATGGGCAGAGCATTTCAGAGAAACTCTGAATAAGGAACCACCAGAGACACAATTGAATGTTCCTGAGGCTGAAAATGATCTAGATGTTAATACAGACATCCCACGAAAAGAAGAAATCATCACAGCAATCAAATGGTTAAAGAATGGAAAAGAATGGTCATGATAACTTAAATGCAGAGCTATTTAAGACAGACCCAGAACTAGCAGCAGAACTATTAGAACCACTATTTGCACAAGTCTGGAAAACAGGGACAACACCAACAGAGTGGAGAAAAGGAATAATTGTCAAATTGCCCAAAAAGGGAGATCTTGCAGACTGCAATAATTGGAGAGGAATAACTCTTCTCTCAGTTCCCAGCAAAATACTAGGCAGGATAATTATACAGAGAATCTCAAAAGCAGTAGACAACAAACTGAGGAAAGAACAAGCAGGATTTAGAAAGAACAGAAGATGTGTAGATCATATATTTACCCTCAGGAACATTATAGAGCAGTGCTCAGAATGGAAAAGACAGTTGTACATTAATTTCGTTGATTTTGAAAAGGCTTTTGACAGTATACATAGGGACAGTTTATGGAAAATACTGAGGGCTTATGGAATTCCAAGCTGCATAGTGTCAATCATAAAAAGCCTTTATGCCAGCTTTACGTGCAGCATTGGGCAGAGCAACCTAACCTTTGAAGTGAAGACAGGAATACGACAAGGATGCCCCTTATCAACCACTCTATTTTTAACAGTCATAGACTGGGTGATGCGCCAGACAACAGAGGGCAATCCAAGAGGAATAAGATGGACTACATTTTCTACATTGGAAGATCTGGAATATGCAGATGACATTGCACTGCTAGCACATTCACATCAACACATCCAGGAAAAAACGGATAGACTTAATAAGTATAGCCAGCAGGTGGGCTTGAACATCAACCTAAAGAAGACAGAGGTCATGACGCTCAATGTGAGCAACCCTGAGCCCATATCAGTAAGGAATCAGCAACTGGAACAGACAGATGCCTTCACATACCTAGGATGCATAGTAACACCAGACGGCGGAGCAATCAAAGACATCAACAACAGAATGAACAAAGCAAGAACAGCCTTTTTTAGTCTAAACAACATCTGGAAGTCCTCTCAGTACAGCACTAACACAAAATTAGGATTATATCAGAGCTGTGTGCTTTTTGTGCTTCTCTATGGCGCGGAGAGTTGGAGAGTTACAGAGAAGGAAATGTCGAAATTGTCCTCTTTTCACACAACATGCCTAAGAAAAATGCTCCGAATCTTTTGGCCGAATATCATCACCAACCAAGATCTGCTTACCCGGAGCAAGCAAGAGGACATGCACACCATCATAGCTGGCAGACGCTGGAGCTGGGTTGGCGATGTCCTCAGAAGAGACCCCGATGCTATCAGAAGAACAGCTATGCTATGGACCCCTGAAGGAAAACGAAAGAGAGGCCGACCAAAAACAACTTGGCGGAGGACTGTGGAGGCTGAGATGCAAAGAATGAACCAGAGTTGGGGCACTGTACGAAGGATGGCCGCCGACCGAGCAAAGTGGAATCAATTTGTTGTTGCCCTACAAGACGCCACCAGGCGTAATGGCCACTGACTGCTTTGACGGTCGGCGGCTAAGGATCAAAGAAGAAGAAAGCATAGCGATCAGAGATTGCTTTTTATAATAGTACAGTCTCAACTCTCTCTCACTCACTCTCTTTCTCTCTCTCTCTCTCTCTCTCTCTCTCTCTCTCTCTCTATATATATATATATATAATATATATATATATATATATATATATATATATATATATATATATATATATATATATATATATATATATATATATATATATATATATATATATATATATATATATATATATATATATATATATATATATACGCCACAACAACTAACACGGTGAACAAACTGAGACGTTCTCGGTCAAGAAAATGAGTCTATGAAAACTACTTGCACAAGTATTATGTTTTTAACAACTAAAGTACTTCAGACTTTCATTAACATCCCGCGATGCCCAGTGACGTGATGTCTAGTGACGCGATACCCAGTGACGTGATGCCCAGTGACGTGATGCCCAGTGACGTGATGCCCAGTGACGTGTTGTTTAGTGACGTGATACCCAGTGACGTGATACCCAGTGACGTGAGGCCCAGTGACGTGATACCCAGTGACGTGATGATTAGTGACCTAGGCTAACAATTAAACACGGACATTAAATCATTCATACTTGATCAGGGTCTTCACGCATCGACGTAAGTAGCAGCTAGTATATTGTTATGCATTGGACTAGCAACCTCATTATTTAAAACATATTGCTACAGAAACTATCGCTGCCAAAGCACATGAATCCTTTGATACAGATGGCAAACAAACATAGAGAAAACTTGGCCCCCCCCCCCCCCCCTTGGACATGTGCGCCCTGAAGCTCAAGCTTCATTAGCTTTATAGTAGATCCGCTTCTGTTTTCATCCATTTCATGTCTGTCTTCAATGGCCCTCTCCATGTATTTTTCTGTCTTCCTCTATTTCTCTTATGCTGGGGGGTTTTAGAACACGGATTGTCCTGTAATGCCATCAGCTAGTTCCCCCCGAGTGTGCGTCCTACGCAACGCCAGCGTCGTCTTCTCAGTTTCTTATTCCAATGATATTTGTCTAGTTTTTTCCATCAGAACTGACATTCATGAAATGTAATGAACAATCTCCGAATAGACAATAGGGATCCTAATAATAAGTACACTGCACAAGAAAGAAGAAAGAAAGAAAGAACGACAGAAGAAGAAGAACAGGAAGAAAAAGAAGATGACGAAGAGAAAGACAAGCCAGAAAAGAAGGAAATAAAGACGGGGAGGATAAAGAAGAAACAGAGAGAAAGAAGAAGAAGAAGAAAAGAATAAAAGTAAGGAGGAAGTGTAAAAAATAGAAGGAGAAAATAGAAAAGCAAACATAAGCAGAATAGGGATAACAAGAAATAGAAGAAGAGAAAAAGGAAGAAGAAGTGGATTGAAAAAAGAATGGAGAGAAGAAGAATTGAAGAAAAGTACGATGAAGTAAGAGATGGTTTAGAAAAGAAGATAACTAAGATCAAGGAAAAAGTAGTTACCAAAAATACGAGCCATATGATCAAATGTTCCGCACCTAAACAGATGAATCAACACCTTCGAGATTAATTATGAAAACCTTAACTTCTTCGTCTGCATCATCGGTCGTCCTTGGACCAACCCTGAGCTCTTTACCCAAGAAGGTTATGGATGTGAGAGGAAGAAATGTCGAATTTAATCTAACTAATTATCCATCAAAGAAGTACTTTTTCCGGAACTGGTGAAATGGGAATATAATGAAAGCTACAAGTGGGATTTAGCAAGGGAGAAAATCGTGGAGTGGACAATTACAAAAATGGTATGCCGAGAGCTTCTAGTGGAAAAAGTGTTCTCATAGATTTACAAATAAATGGCTGTACTCTTAGAAAATTACACTTTTTCTTCGCCTTTCATCTCCTTGTGAAAGACTGGCTTTCATCTAGGTCTTTGGAAACCAGTATCTTTTTGGGCAGTCTTCTTTAATTCTCTCCGGGTTTTCCAGTTGTTTTTCTTAACTGTTGTAGAGTATTGTTCTGTTTATTCTACACTGAGAATTACAGAAACAGTAACTGACTCATGACACGTACATATGGATTTATCAGCACGAGTGTCCTGTCCAGACACAAGTCTCTCTCACATCTTTTGTTTCACTGGAATTCGTCACATTCTTTCGTTAAACAAATTCGATTCCTGATCTACAATTTACATCTTTTTCTTGTTCTTCTTGTTATTCTTCTTCTTCTTCTTCTTCTTCTTCTTCTTCTTCTTCTTCTTCTTCTTCTTCTTCTTCTTCTTCTTCTTCTTCTTCCTCCTCTTTCTGTTATTCTGCACAGTACAAGATTTAATTCGGTTTATTTTTAGGCCAAATTATCCTTTCTTCATAAAAACAGACAGTGGACCATGGCATTTTCAAACAAGGGAAATTTCGAACTAGACATCTCTCGCCGGGACTAGATCTCTCCTGCTGGCATTTAAAGTTGTGATCTCCCCGGGATTAAAGGTACTTTTTCCCCAATGAAAAACTCTCGGGCTGGATAATAACATATATTCGTGAACTGCATGGAATAGGAACGCGATACTTTCTTTGTAAAGTTCATTTCCCCCCCCCCCCCCCCCCCCCGTTTAAAATTACACACACACGTATATATATATATATATATATATATATATATATATATATATATATATATATATATATATATATATATATATATATATATATATATATATGGTAGATGTTTAAAGGGCTCAATGTTACTAAAGTAGATCCAAAAGCTCCTGAGTTACCGACTCCTGATCTACATTATATTTGTGATAACTAATGTGTGTTTCTATCTTGAAGGTTTTAATTCTAATCTTTTGCTCATTCTTTAATAACTGATTGGTTTCTTGATCTCTGTTCGGTCAAGAAATACTTTTGTTTTGTTTACACGGTCTATAATATAAAAATAATAGTCCTTTCATAACTGACAATGGGAAAGCGCCCATGAGGTGACAGCCCTCAGCTGCTTATTTTTTTCTAGGTGTTTCTTTTGGCGTGTTCTTTTCTCTTCCACTTGGTGTGAGTTCTTTTCTCTTCCACTTGGTGTGAGTTCTTTTCTCTTCCACTTGGTGTGAGTGTCACGTGACCGATAATGTATTTTACCATCTTGTCCATAATTTGATTACTCCTTTAAATGTTCTGTTTTTCCTGGACATTTTGTATTTTCTTTTTCTTTCATTTTCTACCTTCGTGGCCAAACTTTATCACCCTCTCAAACCCCACCCGAGGTTTGGTTACGTTCCGGCCTGTAGCGGTCAGCGAACGATAGTGTTACGTCAACACGCACCTGGTCCGGCCGAACAGGGGAATTTCTCTGGTCGCTTTAAAGCCTTTGATCACGAGCGAAAGGGTCCCTGTGTTTGGCTTCCAGAACGCTGCTTCGGATCATAATATTATGCATCCTGGAAACAGGGGGAGACAAACCCGCGGTCAGTCTTTGGGTTTTTGCCCTTAGACAAGATAGAGCATAATGTTATGCATTTCTCTACCTGGGGAACTTTCGCACGATTTCTGTTGTCTTACTCTAGATTACGTCTTTCGCCGAACTTCTGTAGAAATATGCAGGCCAGGTGTCCGGGGGGAGCGTCCCTTGTGATCTATAAGAGTAGACTGGTTTTAATAGACAAAGACATTCGTAAATTTTCCTGGCCCGTAGATGACCATCATGAGATAAGGCAAACTTTAACACAGTACTAGAATGTGTTTGCCTATGTTCTAGTCATTTTCGGGGTGAGTTGACATATCTTATAATTATTATATTAGATTCATGTTAGCTTTTATATATCTGTTAGGAAAGTGAATTTATTTCTGAGGACTTCTCCTAGTAATTTAGCTCAGTGATAAGATTACACTGCCTACGGCCTCAATTAAGTGGTGCTTAAACTGTTACGGTTTATCATGGGTTAAATGTTAAACTTACAATAACAGATATTAGGCGTAGAATCAGTCCACGAATGCTTACCATTGGGTTAAGAGTCAGCAAGATTAACTGTCATTTCTGTAAAATAATGTCAGGTGTGGATTGTTCACTTTAAAACTGAATAGTGAGATGCAGGTAATAACTCTGGATTATAGGAGATAGTCACTTATTCCTTTTGATAGATATTTCTAGTGGCAAGGGAGGATCATTTTATGCTTACTTGTGTGGCTAGGCACTAGTCTATAACTTTCACTGAAAGCAGTCACCAGGCATAGATATAATTATATCTTATGATCTAGCCACAACTGTATTATTATAGCAAGAACATTGCATTTTCTTTGTACTCATTTTGTGGAATGCTAATATATTTTCCAAAGGGGACATACGATTTATTTGTGTAATGTCAAATGCTGTAATCTGTTTATGTAAATTCATTTAATGTTGTAAGATGAATAAGCATATTCTTTTAACTGTAACTACAGGTTAGGTTTCCTGTATGTTGAGATTGGGAGAAGAGGAGGAGATTTTGCTGTCAGAACATTTAATGACAGTTACATGGGTGTACAAAAGATATTAAGCCTATGCGGGCGCGTTGATAATTGATATTTTTAAGGAACAGGAGACATGGTTAAAGACAGCCCTAAACTATCATAGCAATAACTACAATAAATTTAATCCCATAGTGGAGCGAAACTTTCTGTTTAAAGTTAGTGTGATTTATTATTTGCTTGTAGTAAAAGGGTGTCTCTTTTGGGTCTCAGTTTCAGGGAGACCGAATCGCTAGAGCAGACTTCAGTCAGGCGAAGAAAGTCATATACTCTTCGATCTAGAGGGTTTCTGTATACATCTAGTAACGAATCGTCAACCCCGTTCCTGAATCAAAACCCCTTTTGTCAACGCCAAGTTAAGCTCACGCAGTACAACAGAGCCAACGCTAAATCTGGAATCACCAAATGTAGTAGTAGTTCTCTACTCGCCTATTGGATTACCAGCCAGAGCATTGCGGCTTCCAGAATATCAAAACCGCCCAGCATGCCGATAGCAGAATTCCATATCACTCGCCTTTTTGTGCCTAAACGGGGCACTCAGCAAACCACAGCCAAACCAGTTTAAACAGGATTTACTACCCAGCACGCAAGAGCCTAGCGCCGGATAAGCGCGCCTGGGACTCTTGTCCTCAAGTGACTTCTTCTGGTGTGTTTTCTGGATACTTAGAACCTCGCACGTATGAGCAGCCATCTATGGACCGAGTTCCAGCCCCCCTCTCGCGAGTAGCGGTCACCAACGTTTAGCACCTTTGGTCCCACGAAAAAAGCGGACAGGCTGTCGCTCAGTTCGTATTTGGTCAGCAGGAGATAAACAACGTCTTCCAGTGTTCCCTCGCGCAATTAGGGGTCACCAACGTTTAGCCCGACAAGGAAAGTTCGGTATTTCACTTCAGTCATCTTGAAGGATATTTATCGGTAAGACACTTCCTGGAGCTAGCGCCTTTGGTCCCCGAAAGCGGACCCTCTGTCGGACAGCTTAGTTATTTTCTCCGTGTTCTACAGGTTTTATGAGTGTTGGTGGTGTGTGTGTTTGTGGGTGTGTATTTGCATTATTGTTGGTGTATATGATTATTGATGACTATTGATGAATATTTGATTATTGATGTAATTTATGCTGTGTATGATGATATGCATTAATTCCATGCTTTTCTTCTTTAATAAAGTTTACACATTTGTTAATGCGCTGTTCCCGACCCTTTTCATCCATAATTAACTTGTTTAGCTCTTTACTATAATCTCTATGTATGATAAGAGAAAAGAGAGAGAGCAGGAGGTGCTTAGACATACATAAGTAAGTTGAGCCCTGGAGAGAGAGATCATTTGAATAGATCTTCTTCCAGGTTGTCTCAAGTCCATCTCCTATTTACACCTTTCTGTGTGTGTAATCTATAACTCTGTCAGTCCACTATCCCTTGTCGATTTCACTACTGTTGTCCAACTCGACAAATACTCTACACTCCAACTCAACCACGACAAATGGGGGCTCGTCCGGGATTCTAGAACCCATCTAGTACGACAACAAATGGGGTCTCGCCGCGGAATTTGAACTACATCTGCAGCAATCGCAACAGATGAGGTTGCAGTCTGGTAGGAATCTCTCACAAGATTCTATCTTGATTCTTAGAGTTTAGTGTTCGGCAGATTATAGGAATTTCTTTCCCCTAGACATTTCGAACTATTTCTTTTGGGTGGAAGTCGGAACAGCGTTTTTTCTCCACAGTAATCATAAATATTAAGTTACATTTATTGTTCATGCTACACATGAGACAGCTGGAAAAGGTTGATGGTATCACTGCTGAGTTTTTGGTTGACAAATCTGACGACTATTGTTGTAAAAGTCAGAAAAATTTTTTTTTAAGGGTTAATATTTTTTCAGGAGTAGCTCTTTAATCTGAGATAAGAAGCTACAGATAGTCAGTTACTAGCTCGCATCTGTACCAAGGGAGAGTGTTCATTCGGATGATAGTAACCAATCCTCTCAATAGCTTAGTACTGACAGAACTGGGGTGTAGTGATAGTAATAAGTTTTACATCACTTACATTTTTTGGAGTTTTTTTGGGGGTTTGTGCTTGTCGATCAGAGTAGCTACAAACTTTCTTGTTTTTAAAGTTCCCAGGCTAGCCTAGATGTTATTGACTATTAAGTTAATCAGCACCTAGTGGGCTAGGTAACTAAGATCTCTAGGTTCTATTCTTCTATAGTGTTTGCTCACCCTGATATAATGGCTGATTTAGATAAAGTGCATAGGATTGCCCTCGAGGTAGCTAAGTACATGGAGTACAAGGATAGCGAAATCCAGCCCTTTCTAGAATTTGCAGTAAGCCTGCAGGATCAATACGAGGTAGACAATTGGTTTGACAGCCGTTTAATCTTGGCATGGTCCTGTAAACAAACTGAGGAGAGTGAAGCATTCACCCGACAGTATGTAGAAGAAGTGATAGAAGATGAGAAGCAAAGGGAAAAGCAAAGACAAGAACGGGACAAGCAATTGGAAATGGAGCAACAAGAACGGGACAAGCAATTGGAAATAGAGCGACAAGAAAGGGACAGGCTACACCAAATCAGAATGAATGAGCTGGATAGCTACATTCGGAGGGTGGAAACAGATACTAAATGTAGTCACTCTACTTCCCCTTCTACTGTGCCCTTAACGGTCAACGCCCCTGCAAACCTTGCGCCCATGAAAGAAAACTTGCCTGCTAAAACCGAACCCCAACTCCAGAAAATTGACTTTCCTTTGGACTTGGATCCGAAGCCCAAACAAGGAAAGAATTTACGTCGGGATAGCAGACCTAAGGCCACGGGGAAAATTACGCAACGTTCCCAGGCATGGAGACTGCACAAAGGTGAGAGAGGTGCTAACAAGCATCGTAATACGGATTGTTCCCGTCTGGCAAGCGGCGAACCCCGAGCCTCTCACGCTCCAGACCGAGCAGCACCTAACCGACACGTGACGTCGAGAAAAGGGAGCCACACCCTATCACGTTATATTTCGCTAGATTCCCGGCCGGACAGCGAAAAACCATATGCAGAGACGTATCCCTCCAACTCAAATATTAGAGAAAGGAGGTGCCGCTCCTCTTATCACCCTGAGCTTAAAAGGTGCAAGAATAAGTCGCCTGCTAAAAGGGTTAAACTTTCCAAACCGTTCCAAGGAACTTTGGAAAAACACACCGAGAGTTTTTTCTCGGGCACTGCGCGATCTAACGGGATCTCAAACCGTCCAGTCCGTTGCATGCAGACTGCGGAGCCTGTCAACCAGGAAGTGGATCTCGCATTGCAGGACAAAGTTCAACTGACGCCAGTAACTTCCTCAGGGGAGGGCAAAGTTGACGTTTATGGTGGACACAGGGTTCCAGGCGAAGGGATCCCTGGTATTCCATTTGAGTCTCTCACACTTCTCAGGGCAGAAGACAGTGAGAAAAGCTGCCTTACTACTGTCCACGGAGCCATTGTTGAGAGCCTTGGCTCACGTCATGCTAGTACCGGTGAAGCGACTCAACAAACTCTGCAACTCGCAGATATTACCTATCTTTCTACACGGATAGAAGCTACGGAGATCTGTTATGATTTAGTAGAACCCCAGAATGCGATCGATTACTCTCTGCTTCAGGCAGCTGAGTTCTCTCATTCAAATCGCATTATTCCAGTGGTCTCAACCCCACTGATGGACAGCAAAGTAGTCGCCTCCGCCAGGCCATTACCGAGCAACTTGATCATTTCCGTTGACCAAGCCAGAGTTGTTAAAGAATGAACCAGAGTTGGGGCACTGTACGAAGGATGGCCACCGACCGTGCAAAGTGGAATCAATTTGTTGTTGCCCTACAAGACGCCACTAGGCGTGATGGCCACTGACTGCTTTGACGGTCGGTGGTTAAGGATCGAAGAAGAAGAAGAAGCCAGAGTTGTGACTGGCAAGGCAAGGAAAGCTCCAGATCCACCTTTAGACGGCACAGATCTGAAGATTGATCAATGCTCCCACTGAAACAGGGAAGTAGGTGTGGAGAGGCAGAAGAAAAATGCTAGCATTTCTTCGGCCAACGAACGGCTTTATTGGCCAACTAGGATTACACGCGCGCGGAAAAACCCGATAGACTGCAGCTATAGAGGGTTATTCAAGGCCACGCCCGTGACAGGTAAAAATATACATAAGCAGCCTGAGCCTAACAATGATTACACCGCGCATAACAGGCGGATTATCTACGCAGTGGCCAGTGAGTTCAGGCAGGGCCGAAAACCACAACAGGTGCGGATAATTTTCCGGACCATAAACAGGCACAGCGAATTGCGGAAGCAAGGTCAGGTTCACACGGAAACGAAGGGCGTCAGCGCCGACTGGCCTCACAAAATCCCATTCGCTGAACGTCTATTAGACAGAGGGAAGAAAAGAAATGAACTCGGAGCTAGTCATAAAGTACTGACAGAAATTGGAAACGTATTTGGTTTATGAGTATTGGATGTTCCAATGACAGGTAACGGACATCGATGGAAAAGATAAATTACTGTCATTTTTGTCCGTATTCCTCGAACTTTAAGGGGGAGGGGGGGGGGGCACTTGTCACGTGACCGATAATGTATTTTACCATCTTGTCCATAATTTGATTACTCCTTTAAATGTTCTGTTTTTCCTGGACATTTTGTATTTTCTTTTTCTTTCATTTTCTACCTTCGTGGCCAAACTTTCTCACCCTCTCAAACCCCACCCGAGGTTTGGTTACGTTCCGGCCTGTAGCGGTCAGCGAACGATAGTGTTACGTCAACACGCACCTGGTCCGGCCGAACAGGGGAATTTCTCTGGTCGCTTTAAAGCCTTTGATCACGAGCGAAAGGGTCCCTGTGTTTGGCTTCCAGAACGCTGCTTCGGATCATAATATTATGCATCCTGGAAACAGGGGGAGACAAACCCGCGGTCAGTCTTTGGGTTTTTGCCCTTAGACAAGATAGAGCATAATGTTATGCATTTCTCTACCTGGGGAACTTTCGCACGATTTCTGTTGTCTTACTCTAGATTACGTCTTTCGCCGAACTTCTGTAGAAATATGCAGGCCAGGTGTCCGGGGGGAGCGTCCCTTGTGATCTATAAGAGTAGACTGGTTTTAATAGACAAAGACATTCGTAAATTTTCCTGGCCCGTAGATGACCATCATGAGATAAGGCAAACTTTAACACAGTACTAGAATGTGTTTGCCTATGTTCTAGTCATTTTCGGGGTGAGTTGACATATCTTATAATTATTATATTAGATTCATGTTAGCTTTTATATATCTGTTAGGAAAGTGAATTTATTTCTGAGGACTTCTAGTAATTTAGTTCAGTGATAAGATTACACTGCCTACGGCCTCAATTAAGTGGTGCTTAAACTGTTACGGTTTATCATGGGTTAAATGTTAAACTTACAATAACAGATATTAGGCGTAGAATCAGTCCACGAATGCTTACCATTGGGTTAAGAGTCAGCAAGATTAACTGTCATTTCTGTAAAATAATGTCAGGTGTAGATTGTTCACTTTAAAACTGAATAGTGAGATGCAGGTAATAACTCTGGATTATAGGAGATAGTCACTTATTCCTTACTTACTTACTTACTTACTTAGTCGTTCCCTTTCTACCGTGAGGTGTAGAGGTTTGGAAGAGAGAGCGCCAGACCATTCTATCCACTTATTCCTTTTGATAGATATTTCTAGTGGCAAGGGAGGATCATTTTATGCTTACTTGTGTGGCTAGGCACTAGTCTATAACTTTCACTGAAAGCAGTCACCAGGCATAGATATAATTATATCTTATGATCTAGCCACAACTGTATTATTATAGCAAGAACATTGCATTTTCTTTGTACTCATTTTGTGGAATGCTAGTATATTTTCCAAAGGGGACATACGATTTATTTGTGTAATGTCAAATGCTGTAATCTGTTTATGTAAATTCATTTAATGTTGTAAGATGAATAAGCATATTCTTTTAACTGTAACTACAGGTTAGGTTTCCTGTATGTTGAGATTGGGAGAAGAGGAGGAGATTTTGCTGTCAGAACATTTAATGACAGTTACATGGGTGTACAAAAGATATTAAGCCTATGCGGGCGCGTGTTGATAATTGATATTTTTAAGGAACAGGAGACATGGTTAAAGACAGCCCTAAACTATCATAGCAATAACTACAATAAATTTAATCCCATAGTGGAGCGAAACTTTCTGTTTAAAGTTAGTGTGATTTATTATTTGCTCGAAGTAAAAGGGTGTCTCTTTTGAGTCTCAGTTTCAGGGAGACCGAATCGCTAGAGCAGACTTCAGTCAGGCGAAGAAAGTCATATACTCTTCGATCTAGAGGGTTTCTGTATACACCTAGTAACGAATCGTCAACCCCAAAAAAAAACCCCGTTCCTGAATCAAAACCCCTTTTTGTCAACGCCAAGTTAAGCTCACGCAGTACAACGGAGCCAACGCTAAATCTGGAATCACCAAATGTAGTAGTAGTTCTCTACTCGCCTATTGGATTACCAGCCAGAGCATTGCGGCTTCCAGAATATCAAAACCGCCCAGCATGCCGATAGCAGAATTCCATATCACCCGCCTTTTTGTGCCTAAACGGGGCACTCAGCAAACCACAGCCAAACCAGTTTAAACAGGATTTACTACCCAGCACGCAAGAGCCTAGCGCCGGATAAGCGCGCCTGGGACTCTTGTCCTCAAGTGACTTCTTCTGGTGTATTTTCTGGATACTTAAAACCTCGTACGTATGAGCAGCCATCTATGGACCGAGTTCCAGCCCCCCTCTCGCGAGTAGCGGTCACCAACGTTTAGCACCTTTGGTCCCACGAAAAAAGCGGACAGGCTGTCGCTCAGTTCGTATTTGGTCAGCAGGAGATAAACAACGTCTTCCAGTGTTCCCTCGCGCAATTAGGGGTCACCAACGTTTAACCCGACAAGGAAAGTTCGGTATTTCACTTCAGTCATCTTGAAGGATATTTATCGGTAAGACACTTCCTGGAGCTAGCGCCTTTGGTCCCCGAAAGCGGACCCTCTGTCGGACAGCTTAGTTATTTTCTCCGTGTTCTACAGGTTTTATGAGTGTTGGTGGTGTGTGTGTTTGTGGGTATGTATTTGCATTATTGTTGGTGTATATGATTATTGATGACTATTGATGAATATTTGATTATTGATGTAATTTATGCTGTGTATGATGATATGCATTAATTCCATGCTTTTCTTCTTTAATAAAGTTTACACATTTGTTAATGCGCTGTTCCCGACCCTTTTCATCCATACTTAACTTGTTTAGCTCTTTACTATAATCTCTATGTATGATAAGAGAAAAGAGAGAGAGCAGGAGGTGCTTAGACAGACATAAGTGAGTTGAGGCCTGGAGAGAGAGATCATTTGAATAGATCTTCTTCCAGGTTGTCTCAAGTCCATCTCCTATTTACACCTTTCTGTGTGTGTAATCTATAACTCTGTCAGTCCACTATCCCTTGTCGATTTCACTACTGTTGTCCAACTCGACAAATACTCTACACTCCAACTCAACCACGACAGTGAGTTCTTTTCTCTTCCACTTGGTGTGAGTTCTTTTCTCTTCCACTTGGTGTGAGTTCTTTTCGCCCAATCTAAGGTGGCTGCGTAGGGAGCATCTGTCGCGTAGCGTTTGGAAGATAAGAATTATTTAGAGGAAATAATAGATCTGAATGTGGAAGATTTGGCTCAAGGAATTCCTGCTGGGTTTTCCACCACTGAAGGGTGACGAAGAGGGTAAATTCTCCTAACTAGACAGGTCTGGAAAAGGTTGTAAGGAGATATTTGGTCTCTCGCTACCGTCGTCCCCTTATCAGTTATTTATTATTGTTATTCTTTAAATTATATTATATTTTACGAGCCCCCCCCCCCCCCCTCCCTTATAAAGGAAGATAAACATCAGACAATATATAACATCTAATAGAAGGAACAAAGCATGGGGTACAGTATATACACCCAATTGGTTTATTGCAACTAAAATGAATAGATGGTGAATGATAGTATTGTCGATGGAATTAGTGTCTGCTGTATGTAATATGTGTCTCACAATTCAAGTGTTTTTCATCATGGATGACAAAAATATGGCATTGATATAGGTGAGTTCCCTTTCTATAGGAACTTAGCTTTTCAGCCCCCGGCTGATAGTGAAGCGTGGTTAGTTCTCCGGTCTCCTGACGTTGCCCCAGGTAGGTCTTGAATGGTTCGGATTTGCCTTCTCTGTGCTCGACTCCGTATTCTGCTCTGAGATTGGACTGTCGTGCAAGGCTCCACCATAGACTGAAGACAAATACGACGGCTTCATTAATTTTCTAGCTTTAGAAAGCAGTCTTTCCCTAAGCCGTCCGTCTGCCAGTCATCTCAGATTTTAGTCTCTAACATCATTTGTCTAGAGCCTAATCTTGAATTCAAGTTTCTCCTTTCTGTCCTTTATTATATTTCTCTGCCCCAGTGGCAGTATTATAATTCTTGAGACTGATTTATCGTCAACTTAACCCGATGAATTATTATAAATGTCAGTTAAACCCACCAAATTTATCATATAAATATCGGCAACAGTATTCTAGTTCTGTGCCTCTAGCCTAATCGTCATGTCAATTATGATGAATTTAACAAATAATTGGACATCAGTGTTTTAGAATTGTCTGACAACATTATCACACACTTCATGTCTGGTCGCATCGTCATATAATTTATAAGGAATATATGTCACGGTCTGTCAACATTATCGTTAATATTAGTTTCCGTTAGTCTAAGCGTCGGGTCGAAAATAATCAAATAATATGGAAATTAATATATATATTCCCGTTAACATTCTTATGAACATGTTGTACATATCCCGTGGGATCATAAAATACACCCGATCACATGTGGCTGGGTGTGATCGTAAAACAAAAATTATGAATAAAGTAAACGCAGTTATACCAATTTTGCGTCGATTTTATAAGGTACTACACATTTCCTCACAATATTATTTTCTAGCGAGATTTTCACTTACCTACTCAGATGGACGCTAACCCGCAATTTAGACACGTGGCTTCAGTGCTTTTAATGCGTGGATTCGCCGATATCGGGATTAGATCTAGCGGTCTCGAGGTTTCCTGGGCAAGTGAAAAATGGCTGGATTTGCCGCACTTTTAGCGGGTCATCTCCGCTTGGACACGTGATCCGTAGCGTGCATCATGTGACCTTAGCCTCATATAGACGCTCCAATCAATAACGTTAAAAGTCACGGGGGGGGGGGGGTGTGGTGAAGTGGGATGTTATAAATATTTATAGGGGACTTAGTGTACTGACTGAGATCAGCTGTGAAGGTATCTATATCTATTAAAAGTAGTGTATTATAGATAACCTTACTTGCTACCACATATCTCTTTATCTCAGTCAGAATTATTCTGGAATAGTGTGATGCTACGTTATGTGTCTAGGGTATGTGTATGAAGAAGTGTAAGTCACAACAACAGACAGATAAACAATTTAATGTAATCCACTACTCTTGACAACACTGTGACACTCACATACATATAACACTCTACAAAGATATCTTAAAAGAGTCACTGATAAACTTTCGAATAACAATATGTATTCATTACTGGCATGAATGAATATGTGTCCTGATTCAACTACAAGGGAACCAGGAATCACAATCAATTTAAATTACAAGTTATGTACAGAATGTATTTAATATGAATATTGTAGTGACATATATTATTACAAATGTTCTATGTGTGTCAGTTGTGTAGTAGTAAAATGAGGTAATACTGGTTTTGTTTTGTTCAAGCTCTGTTGGTATTTGTCATCATGACTTCAATAGTTTGTCTTTAGGGACTATTATTGGAGATGTTCACAGTTCCTGATTTTAAGACAAGTAAATTCCCCTCTGAATGGTATTTTTATAAAGTTATTTCAAGATGAGGGGACATAATGTTGAGCTCAGCTGGCCAATTCGCTTATCTGGCGTGATGGCGGCAGGAAAGGACTCCTCTGCTCGAATTCTCCTCTGGGCTCAGGAGACACCTCACTGATAGCTAAAAAGACCAAGGAGTATGCTGTCCGACTCTGGATTCAGCAAATCTCTGACCAGATGCTGCTCACTACCATCAAGACCACTGTCCCACAATTTCATGGAAATAAACACAGATACGTTGATTAGCAATGAATTCTGGCACAAACTGGCACAAATTCCGTTCTGCCTATGTTCCAGGCTTTTATTTTAGCAAAAATGTGAGCTGGCTTCAACGTACTGTCGCTTTATCAAGCTTATTTGAATTAGTGGTCTCGAACTAACGCTCCCAAGTGTGTATATCAGCGAGACTGGCCAATGAGCCACGTTTCGACAAGTGTTTGAAAAAATGTTATCTTTTCCCGTCTCCCCTAACAACCAAGATAGTATTTATAACCCGACCAATCGTGGTTAGGCTTTCATTTGTTGCGCTCCAATCAATTTGGAGTTTACATGGTAGGCTATTTATGTAACGTAAGGTTTTTTTCAAACACGTTATAAAAAAAATTTTATGAGCAGAAATGATTTTATGCTGTCAGGCACCCCCAATATTTTATTTTGGGTATAATTTATTAATTCCTGGACTATTTGCGTAACGTTTTACATATTATTTGTCAGCAAACCCTAAGGAACCCAAAAATACTAATTTAAAGGAGCTACGTGGCTGCGTTCAAATATGCAATTTCTTCTATCTCCTGTTTAGAAGATGTGCTGTCTGGGTACTGTTATGTGTTCAAACGTAAACCCATATAATGTTGTCTTTTCTAATAAGAGTCTGTTATGATTTATAAACCTAACTCTGGGAAAGGGTAGTGTATTTTATCACTGTCCGTCTGAAAAAAAAATTAGTGCATGTAGACTTACACGCGTGATGGTAGTAATTGTGTATCGCGCGAAGCGGGTTTAGTGTTCGGCTTTCTGCCTCTCCCTTCTCTTTTTATCCCTTTAGTCCATCTGTTCGTTCGTTTTGGTAACGCAGTATAATTAATTTTAGGGTTAATTTAGGTCATTACGCAGTACGTCTCAATGCTTTTCCAAGAAATACAGCACACGTTTCATTGAAGAAGGCGGGTAATAATACAGTAAGCTTTACTATCAACGTGAAAGCGTTACAATTTGCAGACGAAGCAGAAAACAAGGGGGATTTCGAGTACATTCCTTGTGACAGCACTGTCATTTTACCATTGCTCTTCTCTTTATTAATTTTATTTGTTAGGCTTCATATTTACCTAATAAATTATATATGTGGATTAGAATATTTCATGACACCTCCCCTCTTAAAACAGACATTATATGTCAGTCCTTTATTCTATATACACATAGAGAAATTTATTATTATTTCTGGGGTTTACGGTGATTCTCATCACACGGATGGCGGCTTAAAAAATCCGCTCCCAGATTGGTTTTTCCAGATATATATTCAATGCTAAAATTATATGGAGCCAGAAGCAAAGACCATCGGAGTAACCTAGAGTTCTCATGCTTAGCCTGTGCTAAAAACGATAAAGGTTTGTGGTCAGTTTGCAACTTAAATGCCTTCCCATATAGATAAATATTGAATTTCTTTATTGCCCATATTACTGCAAGACATTCTTTTTCGCTAGTTGAGTAGTTGATTTCAGCTTTATTCAACTTTCTGCTAGCATATGCCACTGGGCTTAATTCCCCATCCAATGCATCTGATTTCTGTAGTAAAGTTGCACCTAGCCCAATATTACTTGCATCCGTCCTTACTATGAATTCTTGACTTAAGTCAGGTAATTTCAAAATGGGTTTACTTGTGAGCTTTTCCTTCAATTCTTGGTAAGTCATTTCACATTGTGGTGTCCATGTAATGCGATCTGGAAGTCCTTTACGTGTCAATTCCGTTAAAGGTGCACATATGGAATTAAAGTTTTTGATATACTTCTGGTAGAGACCACATAATGAGACAAAGGATCTCACGTCCTTCTTGGTTTGTGGTCTCGGGGCTTTCTGTAGTTTCTCTAAATTCTTTGGGTCAGGGGTCATGTTTCCCTGACAAACTGTGTGTCCCAAAAATTCCAATTCTTTACATCCAACGCAACATTTGGTTGGTCGGGCTGTTAAATTTGCCTCCCTAAGTCGATCAAACAGCATGTTCAGAGAGTCAATGTGTTCCTCAAATGTTTCTGTTGCTATAAGGATATCATCCATAAAATTTGTTATACAGGGATTATTCAGAGGATCCAATAATTTTCTCATCATTCTAGAGAAGACACTAGGCGCATTCTTCAATCCAAATGGCAATCTATTAAACTCATAGTGTCCTTCTGAGGTACTAAAAGCTAGGTATGGTCTAACCTCAGGCTTTACTGGAATCTGATAGTATCCTTTACTCAGATCCACTTTTGAGAAATATTTAGCTTTATTTAGTCTGGCAAACAGCTGATTTGTATCCGGCAATGGATCCACCTGTCCTTCTGTAATAGCATTCAGTCTCCTGTAATCTATACAGAGTCTATGTTCTCCAGAGGGCTTCCTTAAAAGTACAACACCGGAACTATACGAAGACTCACTGTGCGAAATAATTCCTTCCTTCAACAGATAGTCTATCTCTTCCTTCAAAGCTTTTTCCTTAGCAAACGGAATCGAATATGGTTTCATACAGACAGGTGTGGAGTCTATTAATTTCATATCATATTCCAATAGGTTTGTATGCCCTGGTCGGTCTGTTAACACCTCTGCATGATTATTTAGAACCTGTTGCACTCTCTCTTTCTGAGTTTTCGTTAAATGTGTACTGATTTTCACCTGTGCTGCTGTCTCACAGGGGTGTAATGGATATTCAAATGATGAAAGTGGTTCCTTTTTCATCTCCATGGCGATGGACAAGGTCAACAAGTGTGTCTCTTCCTGATGTTCTCTTTCCAAATATTTCTTCAGGAGATTCACATGATAGATTTTTTCTTTCCCCTTCTTATCTATCTTATAATTTGTTCTAGACACCTTCTCTAGAACTGTATATGGACCCTGCCATCCAATTTGTAACTTATTCTGACTCCCGGGCAAAAGAAGCAGTACCTTCTCTCCCACAGCCAAATTTCTGTCTTTCGCCTTCCTGTTATAATAGGCAGCATGTTTCTTCCTGGCTTGTTTCAAATTTTCATTGGCAAGTTTCCAGCCAGTTTTCAACCGAGTGGTCGCTCATTCACATATTGGTATGAAGATGTAATGTTTTCCTCTGCCTTTTCATCAGTCCACGTTCTTAACAAAGCTACATATGGACCTTTAATTGTGTGGACCTATTTGTCCTTGCACCGGTATGGTCTCTTCCACTCGAAGCTTTATAGTGATGATTTTTCCTCCCAGAATTATCATTCACAAAACGACCGCTACCAATTTTTTTTTGGGGCTTTCTCCCCTCTTAAAATTCTTGATGAGAGATTTCCTCTCTACATCCTCTTCCTCCAGTTTGTTTAAGTCCGATTGAGGGATTTTCGGCTTATCCTGGGGTAAGACATCTTTTTGCACTCTCCGCATAGTGGCCATTGTAAAACAGTTAAGTGAAGCTTGTCCGTGAAAAGGGGCTTCCCATTCCATTTGGTCCACTTTATCAAATTTATTTTTCTTTTTATTATCAGGCCTAATTTTGCCCCGTGGCGTGTCCAGGTCCTGATCCATGTTCCCACTTGTGGGTGTTCCCTCATGTGCTATGCTACACCTTTCTACAAAATTCTCAATGTCCCATCTTGCTTTGGGCCAATAATAATTGTGAGCCACCTTTTGAATGATGGTACCTATCTTCTCATGGTCCCCATCTGGTTTCACATGTAGGCTCCTTATTAATTCTGTCCTGTATCTTTTTGGAAGAACCAGCTGTCCCTGACCTTTGGATCTAGCTCCAGTCTTCCTATACATCAACTTGTTTTTCATGTAAAAATCTCCCTTGCCTGGAGTTGTATGACAAGTTGACAATTTTCTGAAACAAGGCTTGAGTGTTTTATCCCCAGCCTGTGCCTTCCTCATCTCTTCTGGAGTGGTATCTAACATAATATCCTCCTCCTGTCTTGAGGTCGACCTGACCTGAAGGGTGCCATATACACAGGTTTCCTTCTGCAACGGTCAGTGTCATGATTGTCCATCTGACAATTTTTACACCACCTTTTTCCTTGGTTGAAAGATTTTCTTTCATCATATTTCCTTTCATCGAATTGTGGGAATTTATTTTTATTTTCATACCGTGGCCTATCAAATTGGTGCTTACCTTTATTTTGATCCTTAGGATCAAATTTATTAAAGTTCTGTGGTGCCCTAAAGTTGTCCACCTGTTTCTTTTTATTACCTGTTACCTCTGCTTGAGCTGCTTGATACCTTTCAGCAACATTTAGCAACTCACCCAGCCTCTCTGCACCTTGTTCCATGAGAAACTTTCTCAGGTCTGGAGCCATGGACTCTCTTAGTTGCTCTATAAGGACCATTTCCTTAAGATCTTGGGTTTTCCCCAGAGAAGTCCATTTCTCCAAGTATGTCTCTATTCGTGCAGAGAACTGGTGATAGGTTTCACCTGACAGTAGTTTAGCATTCCTAAATTTTTTTCCTATAAAATTCTGCATTCTTTTCATACCTTAACAAAAGAGCCTGCTTTAGCATGTCATAATTTTCCTGATCACCTCTGCTCATTTTTGCAAAAACTTCATAAGCTGCCCCACGAAGTCCCTGAGATAACTTTAAGCTCCACCTTTCTCTCTCTAACCCATACGTGGTAGCTAATAGTTCATACCTATTTATATAGCTCTCAATATCATCGTCTTTCGCAACAAAATGATCTAAATGAAAATTCATAGCTGAGGTTGAGGCTCCTTGAGTAACCGTAGCATCAGAGGCAAAGGGACTGGCACCATTTTCAGGAGCATGGCCTTGAAACTCAAACTCCCTTAGTCGTAACTCATGTTCCCTTTGTAATCTCTTCTGCTTCCCTTTCTGCAGCTAATCTCTTGTCTTCCCTTTCTGCAGCTAATTTCTTCTCTTCCCTTTCTGCAGCTAATTTCTTTCTCTTCTCTGCAGCTAATTTCTTTCCCTTTCTGCAGCCAATCTTTTGTCTTCTTTCTGCCTCCAATTTCTTAGCCTCAGCCTCAATCTGCAACCTCTTAGCCTCAGCCTCAATCTGCAACCTCTTAGTCTCAGCCTCAGCTTCAAACTGTAACTTCTTAATTTCCTTGTCAGCCTCTAACTTTCTTTCGGCTTCAAACCTTCTTTCTTCGCGTTCAATAAATTTGTCACATTCCGTCGTGACATAGGCAACCATAACTTGCCCATCTAATCCTAACTCTTTTGCAGTCTGAACCGCAGCAGATCGAAATTTGGCCAGGTCCGCCATTGTCTATCATGTAAATTTATACAATGTCTAACCAACAATTCAATCTCTAATGGACAACACAGGCACCGTGAGCTCAACCTTATTTAATTCCACCCAAGGATACCTTTTAATTCTTATATTCCCTGAAGTGAATTACCCCCAATATTTTTAATAGGGAAAGATTCAAAATCCCAAGAGCTAGACCCCAATATATGTGGTGAAGTGGGATGTTATAAATATTTATAGGGGACTTAGTGTACTGACTGAGATCAGCTGTGAAGGTATCTATATCTATTAAGAGTAGTGTATTATATATAACCTTACTTGCTACCACATATCTATATATCTCAGTCAGAATTATTCTGGAATAGTGTGATGACTACGTTATGTGTCTAGGGTATGTGTATGATGAAGTGTAAGTCACAACAACAGACAGATAAACAATTTAATTTAATCCACTACACTTGACAACACTGTGACACTCACATACATATAACACTCTATGAGAATATCTTAAAGGAGCACTGATAACTTTTCAAATAACAATATGTATTCAGTGCTGTCATGAATGTATATGTGTCCTGATTCAATTACAAAGTAACCAGGAATCACAATCAATTTTAATTACAAGTATATGTACAGACTTTATCAATATGAATATTGTAGTGACATATATTATTAAAAATATCCTATGTGTGTCAGTTGTGTAGTAGTAATATGAGGTAATACTGGTTTTGTTTTGTTCAAGCTCTGTTGGTATTTGTCATCATGACTTCAATAGTTTGTCTTTAGGGACTAGTATTGGAGATGTTCACAGTTCCTGATTTTAAGACAAGTAAATTCCCCTCTTAATGTTAATTTTTAAAAATCAGTTCAAGATGAGGGGACATAATGTTGAGCTCAGCTGGCCAACTCTGCTTATCTTTAGTGATGGCGGCAGGAAAGGACTCCTCTGCTCGAATTCTCCTCTGGGCTCAGGAGACACCTCACTGATAGCTAAAAAGACCAAGGAGTATGCTGTCCGACTCTGGATTCAGCAAATCTCTGACCAGGTGCTGCTCACTACCATCAAGACCACTGTCCCACAATTTCATGGAAATAAACACAGATACGTTGATTAGCAATGAATTCTGGCACAAACTGGCACAAATTCCGTTCTGCCTATGTTCCAGGCTTTTATTTTAGCAAAAATGTGAGCTGGCTTCAACGTACTGTCGCTTTATCAAGCTTATTTGAATTAGTGGTCTCGAACTAACGCTCCCAAGTGTGTATATCAGCGAGACTGGCCAATGAGCCACGTTTCGACAAGTGTTTGAAAAAATGTTATCTTTTCCCGTCTCCCCAAACAACCAAGATAGTATTTATAGCCCGACCAATCGTGGTTAGGCTTTCATTTGTTGCGCTCCAATCAATTTGGAGTTTACATGGTAGGCTATTTATGTAACGTAAGGTTTTTTCAAACACGTTATAAAAAAAATTTTATGAGCAGAAATGATTTTATGCTGTCAGGCACCCCCAATATTTTATTTTGGGTATAATTTATTAATTCCTGGACTATTTGCGTAACGTTTTACATATTATTTGTCAGCAAACCCTAAGGAACCCAAAAATACTAATTTAAAGGAGCTACGTGGCTGCGTTCAAAATATGCAATTTCTTCTATCTCCTGTTTAGAAGATGTGCTGTCTGGGTACTGTTATGTGTTCAAACGTAAACCCATATAATGTTGTCTTTTCTAATAAGAGTCTGTTATGATTTATAAACCTAACTCTGGGAAAGGGTAGTGTATTTTATCACTGTCCGTCTGAAAAAAAATTAGTGCATGTAGACTTACACGCGTGATGGTAGTAATTGTGTATCGCGCGAAGCGGGTTTAGTGTTCGGCTTTCTGCCTCTCCCTTCTCTTTTTATCCCTTTAGTCCATCTGTTCGTTCGTTTTGGTAACGCAGTATAATTAATGTTAGGGTTAATTTAGGTCATTACGCAGTACGTCTCAATGCTTTTCCAAGAAATACAGCACACGTTTCATTGAAGAAGGCGGGTAATAATACAGTAAGCTTTACTATCAACGTGAAAGCGTTACAATTTGCAGACGAAGCAGAAAACAAGGGGGATTTCGAGTACATTCTTTGGGACAGCACTGTCATTTTACCATTGCTCTTCTCTTTATTAATTTTATTTGTTAGGCTTCATATTTACCTAATAATTTATATATGTGGATTAGAATATTTCATGACTATAATTGGACATCAGTGTTTTAGAATTGTCTGACAACATTATCACACACTTCATGTCTGGTCGCATCGTCATATAATTTATAAGGAATATATGTCACGGTCTGTCAACATTATCGTTAATATTAGTTTCCGTTAGTCTAAGCGTCGGGTCGAAAATAATCAAATAATATGGAAATTAATATATATATTCCCGTTAACATTCTTATGAACATGTTGTACATATCCCGTGGGATCATAAAATACACCCGATCACATGTGGCTGGGTGTGATCGTAAAACAAAAATTATGAATAAAGTAAACGCAGTTATACCAATTTTGCGTCGATTTTATAAGGTACTACACATTTCCTCACAATATTATTTTCTAGCGAGATTTTCACTTACCTACTCAGATGGACGCTAACCCGCAATTTAGACACGTGGCTTCAGTGCTTTTAATGCGTGGATTCGCCGATATCGGGATTAGATCTAGCGGTCTCGAGGTTTCCTGGGCAAGTGAAAAATGGCTGGATTTGCCGCACTTTTAGCGGGTCATCTCCGCTTGGACACGTGATCCGTAGCGTGCATCATGTGACCTTAGCCTCATATAGACGCTCCAATCAATAACGTTAAAAGTCACGGGGGGGGGGGGGGGGGTTCCGAAAGTGGCATAAACTGGTTCTATCTAAGTTTAAGCAGTCTTGTCTTAAATTAAAACAGGTTTCTAGCTACCGAGGTCAGGGGTCAACAATGACGTCGTATCTAAAAATAGCATTAGACTCGAGGAGAAAATCACTGAACGCTAGGAGAATATCCGCAAGTGACATTTCCCATGACTTTACGGGCTTTTCGATCATGCATTGAAGATGATTAAAAAATGATGTCTCATAAATAATAATAAAAATTAAGAGAAGATTGGGCAAGTCGTCACAGCATCGCCACTTGGTGCGATCGGCAGTTTCATCTTCCCAGGTTGCTGGATTTATGTCCAGTGCTTTCATGTCTCTCTTGCACACATCTTTGAGCCTCAGCTGTGGTCACATGACTGTCCTTTTGCCATCTGCCAGTTGTCTGTAGAAAATATCTTTGAGAATGCGGCCATCTTCCATGCAGCGAACACAGCCAAGCCAGGGTAGTCTGCGCTGTCTAAGCATTGTATACATGCTTTGAAGGGACAACACTTCGATATTTGTTACCTTATCCTTCCATGAAAACCAAGAATGTGGCGTAGACATTGTAGATGGAAGGTATTAAGCCTTCTTTCTTGTTTAGCACAGGTTGTCCATATCTCGCTACCCTACAGAAAGGACTTTTACTTTGGTGTAAATCGTCTCCCAATTGGGAGCGTCGGATTGACAGAGTGATTAGGGCGCTGGTCTCTCGCGGCAAAGGTACTAGGTTCGAATCATGGTGCCGACACGCTCCCGTATACACAGCTGTAAATAGGTACCTGACTCTGCTCTTTGAGTTAGTGAAGGAAAAAGTAGCAAGGAAGGGAACTGGTCACCCTACCTCTCGTTGCTGGATCTAGTGAGGAAAAGTCCTTAACACTTCATTCCCCTACGGCCGTATCTGCTATAGGACTACCTTTTTTTAATCATCTCATTTCTCTCTAAAATCATCTACAAGTACAATTTCTTATTCCAATGTCATGTCTAAGTGATGTGTGTCTGTGGATGTACGCATTTTATTGTTGTTTACTTCAAGTGGGAGCCGTGGTAGTGCAGTGGTTAGTGCACTGGCTTCCTAGCTCGGTGGTCCAGGGTTCGATCCCCAGTTGAGGTGGGATTTTTTTAGACCGCAAATGGCTCCGGGGTCGACCCAACCTCATGAACTGGGTACCAGAACAACTCTGGAAAGGTTAAGGCGGCCGGCGTGATGCTGACCACATCACCCCTAGTGTACCGATGGTCAAGAAAATACGGGCCTAACATCGAATTCCCAATATGCCTCAATAGGCGTGTAACGGGATACTTTACCTTTTTTTTCCCTTTTTTACTTCAAGGACATTGTTCTTCATTGACCTTTCCGCTACTGAAAATAATTGATTATGTTTTTAGCATTGAATTAGGAGCCCGGCTTTGTCAACAAGTCTGAAATATATTTATTTGTACTTGTCGATCTGTTTTATACATTCAGTACATTTATCTCCGTCGTTCAGATAGCAGCATCTGCAAATGTGACTTAAAAAAGAAAAACAAAACAAATCACACACCAAACAACTGTAATGTCTCGTATTCCAGCCAAAAATCGTATCATTAACCATGACTGCAAAAATCGTATCATTAACCATAACTGCAAAAATCGTCACTGTCGGTAATGATCATTAGGGCATCCTTTTTAGTTGCGCACAAAATTTAGACAGAAAGTAAATTGATCTGTACTGTGAAATAATTGCCTCACACATTTTTTTTCCCAAGTAGTTATGTACATAAACTGATTCTTAATCTTCTAAGTCCTAAGGAGTGCATGTGTACTTTGCTTCAGAGTTCACCACACGTTCATGATTAAACAACTAGTACATTGGTTTCCAAACTGCGGCGCACGCCCCTCCCCTCTTTCTCGAGAGGGGGGGGGGGAGGTAAGAGAAGCTTGTCAAGGAGGGTACGGGTAATATTTGGTAAATAACTAAATTATGATGTTAAAATATTCCTAAAGTAGCAGTATTAGTGGAAAAAGTTAAAGATGGGAGAGTTAACGGCGAGTCCTGTTCTCAAATAAAATCCATAACAAGAAATAAACTGGATCTTGAAATAATATGCGGGTATCTCTTTCAAAACATGTCTTTACAGACGGATCTGCATTTAAGGCCACCATCAAAGCAGGTTATGGAGTCTACATATGTTACTCAGATGGATCCCCCCGACGAGCTGTCTGATACATGCGGGGTGTTTTGCTCCAACCTGTAGAAATATAAGCCACAGACACACAAGCAGACACAGAAGAACTTTGACGGTTCGCTCAGAATAGAAGTGCTTGATGTCAACTTAATGAAGGCCTATAGGCCACGTGACCACGATGGTTATTGAAGAACCTCTACCTCTTATTCGTCGCACTCACTCATACAATCATTTATATTTCTCTCACAAAGTAAGCGATCCGTCTCAGGCATACAGTTTCTCCTTCAAGGGGGTTGATGACAGTCATTGTGATATTTGTGGCCGTGTATGATAGCTTGTCTACTATTTCCTTCTTCTCTATTTTGTGATCGTACAGGTTTTGTATCTCTACCCTAAACAGCAGGCAGCTTATTTGTGGTGAGGGAGACTTCTTACTCTCAAAACAACGACAACATTTCATGTACTGACAGTTGATGGATGATGTCACGAGTTGATGAATGACTTCACGCTGACAGCAGTAACAGTCAAATGTTGAACTTTATTTACTTGATCAAAATTGTTGAAGAAATGATATGCCTAACCTTCCTCATGAGGCTGGCAGATTTTATACAGCAAAACATCAGTAGGTAATAACCAAATGTCATTTTATTTTATTCTCTCGCTCTTTCTGTCTCTGCTTCTATATTCATACTGTCTCTAGTGGCTATGGTGATCGTGGCTTCAGAACCACTGTTGTCACTATTTATCTTGTCATAATATTCTTCGTATGTACTCGTTTTTTTCTTCTATTTTGATCTGACTTATTTCTTATGTTTTCTGATTTTTTGACTTGGCGTGTCTTAGTGAGACTGGCCTAACCGCCAGGGATGTTGCTTTACCAAGTTATTCTTCTGCTCTCTAGCCTGTCACTTGTCTATTATACTGCACTTCTAGTAATATAGTCATAAAGTTCAACGTACCTGGGTTTTTCAAAAATACACAATTTCTCTCACTGGCAACATTGGCAATCTTGTCCTCAGAATAAAATAATGATCTGTCACAACACTTGTTGCGTACCAAGCGATTGCGTGTCTGCGTGATAGTTATAACTTTTTTGTAACCACAGAATCAACCAAAAATCACTTTGGCTTATCATTCGATGAAAACTCCCAATTCAGCTTGCCACTTCATTATAACTTTACACACTTGGGAGAAAACCCAACTTAGCAGTTAACGCTATCGCATTTCGAATCTGACTGGTTTAATTTTGAACCATGATTTACAACGACAACTATTTCCGAACATTCTAGAACAAACCGTCTCACAGACAGCTCACTCGAAATAAATGTCCCGTGCAAAGTCTCTTCGCTCACATAGCTGAATCTGTCGCAGCAAAGGTTAAGTGTGCCACTACTGCATGCTCTGAAAATCCTAACCAGATCAGAACAGTAGCCACCAGTTAAGATAGTAATCTTCACAAACTACTGGAATCAATACAGAACACATTGATGCGTTAGATCAGATGTGAGCTTAATATTATCCAAAGGTCATCAACCATTGCCCTTCAGTGGTTCCCTCCCACTGTGGAATCACTGGAAATGAGACAGCAGATGCTCTATCTAGAAGTGGCAGTAAAATTGAACAATTCAGCCATCCATTGCCCTATCGAGAAGCTAAAACCATCATTCACAACAAGTACGAAAATTAGTGGAAGGAGGAAGGTGATATAACCAACAGACATGACCCAATCCACCAACTTAACAAACACCAGCAGATCATCATCCCCCCCCCCCCCTGAGAACTGGCCACTGCAGATTACTTGGCCATCTCTATCGCCTCAGGATATCTCATACAAATGAATATTCACGTGGAACTGGAATCCAGACCCCCGAACGCACATTCTTCTGAACTATCCAACTCATGATGACCCACGACGCCTGACAAGACAGATGATGCTTAGCTCAGGTAGAAGCTTTGGTCTACCGCGATGACCTGGAAAAGACTGTGGACTTCGTCCTGGTACAGACCTGCAGATTTAGCATGACTACAAACTGAACGCAGAAGAAGAAGAAGAATTATATAAAATAAATCGACTCAGATACCATCACTGCAAGATCACATGAAATGTTTTAGCCTCGTGTTCTTTAACAGCAAAGGTGATTCCATGTTCCTTCTTCTTCTTCTTCTTCTTCTTCTTCTTCAAGTACCATGTCTGGTGTGGTAGGCGCTCATGTCTATCCACAAGGTCCTGTCTACAACTTTATTTATCGACTCTATTGTTGACTTCCTTTCGTGCCGTGATGTCAAACTGTCCAGTATCTTTTTTCTTTGGCCTCTTGTTATAGGGGATGGCCGTGAATACTGTGTCACGGATTGCCTCCCCGTAGCTCTGCTATAGTGGTTCAACAGTGGCCAAAAGTCAAGAGTGACTGGTGTGGGTCTTCAAAGGTGTCTACCTTTGCAGAGGATTACTCTTGGCCGAGTTGTAGATAGAAGGATTATGATGCTTCTACCTCCAGGGAGTGTTCACACGATATTCAGAAAAGCGAGAACAATGCTGCATTGGCTGAGCACGTTAACTCTAGTATCTGCCGTCAACTTTTGTGAAGGATTGGGTTATCCTATAATTCGTTAGCTCGTTCAAGCCCCCAGCTGAGTTAATTCAGCGAATTGCCTCTAATTATTATTTAGCTCTGATTACGCGTATTTAAGAAATTGTCTGAGACATATGGTTGTAGTACATACAAAATGATCAAAGCAACTTCAGATTTGTCTTTATGCAGGTAACAAATTTAATAATAAATTATGTTTAACAGTTATAAAAATGAATAACTGTTTAGAAAAAAAGTATTCATCACAGTGTGATGTTATGGTTTTGGAATATGGACAGTTCATTTGGCACCTTTTAAGTTTTACTTAGCTGCCAATGCGTTTGACTGTTCTGCTCATGTATGATGTTTGGGTCTTTGCAGATAGATGACTGGATCGCTCGCGTCCCTGGTCAAGATTTAAGAGTTGCAGCACGTTCCAAGTAGAATCAGGAAGTAACTGCAAAGCTGGTTCCGCGTCTCTAAGACCCGTCTGATGATGGTGTCTAGCGTCGACTTCAGGCCACTTATACCCTCACTTGTTCCAGAAATAGTACCCTCAACTGGTACCACCAACTAGTATAGCAAAAGAAGAGAATCGAATACCCTCTGAGTATTGAGTTTCCTGACACAAACTTATGTGCCCCCCTCTTTTCATTCCACCATCTCATCTATCGCAGAACTTTTACCCTCTCTGAGAATTAATCCCGCAACCAGACGATACGCCAAGGCCTTAAATCCTACCCCCTGCAGACCCAAGTAGAACAGTCCCAATTAAGATGGTTTGGCCATGTCTGCAGAATGGGAGAAGATCGGATACCACGACAAGCATGGGAAACAAAGAGCCAAGGATCCAGACCCCGAGGACGACCCAGAGTCCGCTGGGAGGACAACATTAGACAATCTTTGAAGGATCGAGGACTAGAATGGAACCAGGCCAGGAGGAAGACAGCCGATAGGATAGTCTGGCGCTCTCTCTTCCAAACCTCTACACCTCACGGTAGAAGGGGAACGACTAAGTAAGTAAGTAAGAAAAGGTTGAAACTTTCATTAAATTTAGAGTGAATATGTTTTACGTTGCCCAATGGGCTGATCACCCGTTGGCTTGTCACACCGATTACGGAAACAACGGCAGATGGATCTATTTGTTGTTGCCCTAAAGATGCCGCTAGGCGTGATGGGAAACTACAACAGAGAAAATCAATCTGCTGTTGCCCTTAAGACGCCACAAGGCGTGATGGCCTCTGACTGCTTGGTCGGTCTTTGGCTAAGGACGGAAGAAGAAGATGTTTTACGTTGACACTGGTTGAAAAGGTTACTAATATAACAAGTATGTACATCTTTTCTTTAATCATTCCCTTCATGCTCCATATGGAGCTTGGAACTACCTCTGCTTTTGGTTCTTTATAAGAAACTCGCATTAAAGCAGTCACCTGCCATGGCAGTGGTGGCTCATGGAATCATCATTCTATTTGCTGAGGTTGCCAGCCTCAAATAAATTGGACATCCACTAGCAATTTTCACATATTAATCTTCACATGTCAATTTATATACGTATTAGTTTACTTGTTAATAATAAAAAATATATAATTCAAAATGTACAACTTACGCCAATCTGTAAGCTCACAGACTGCTGGCTCAGAGAAATAAAGGCACTTGTAGAGGCATTTTACACTTGGCCTCGGGTGTTGTTACTTTAGCAATAAGTTCCCACTTTGCTTTGTGTTTTATAGTTTCCTCAGGTTCCGGTTTTTTCCGTGTTAAAATGGTAGCGTGTTCGTGGGCTCTAAGTCCTCAATATGCTCCAACACGTTCGGCCTGGTACTATTCTTAACTCTGGCAAGGTCTGGTTGTCTTCTTGGCGCGAGTGATTTTTCACTGTCCTTTCAACCGACCAAAGTGTCAGGTTATATTGTCCCTCTCGTTGCTGGCAAGTGTTGCTTACTATTAGACCATGCCCCAATCAGAAATGTAGTTATGTTTACATCTCGAGTGCCGGCCAACAATTTCAAACATGCGTATTTAGGATAGGGTATTTCTAAATATTTCCACTAGGCAATTTCTGTGCATTAATACAAGGGTCATGTCTTCCAAATATGGAATGAAAGCATCCGATGACTCTCTCGGCAATGTTTACAAATGTCATACGGTAGGTTAATTGTTTATTGGGCCCAGTCTAAGTAAAGAGTAAAGGTTGACTGATACATGAGAATGTATAGAAAATAGATTTCCCAGGTGGTAGGTAGAGGGAAAGATATGTCTCTGGAGTTAGTATGTTTCTCTCATCCAGACTATCCGTACAACTATGCTTTATTATAGGACAGTCTTTGTCTGCGTGTCTAATGAAAGACCACGTTACTCTACATACCCACACAACAATATGTGACAACAATGACACACAAACGTGAAAAACTAAGGATAAATGGGTATGGGTCTGACCAACACACAAAGTTAAGTTTCTTTGTAGTTTATTATCACTAAACTTGACAACACCAATTATCTAAAAGATATCAAGAAATCATTTACATAAATAGGAAATAAAGAAGAGAGGTGCGCCTTCCACGTATGGAGAGAAAAACCCAAATTATTAACCCAAAAGGTGAAGGTTAGCACTAGGTTACAGAATAAAATAATATTGGTACACTATAAGACCAAGTAAAGTAAACAAAATTTAGACAATCAGATTGGTGGATAATTCCCAGCAAAACAAGAAAATCATCACACACTCTCTCGCACAGTGGCCACTTCTCACACTCTTACCTAATTGGCTCCTATAGTAGTTCTGTGGTATCCCTTGGTAACAGAATTACTCCATGAACATAATTCCTATTTCACTATGATTACACTGTCACACCCAGCTGTCGACAATCCATATTGGCCCCAGTTCATTACCCCCCCTCAAAAAAAAAAAACCTAGTGAAATGAAGGCCGAATATGGTGCTTCTATCTGGATATAGGTGTTTCTACCAATAGTTGGAAATGTGAGAATCCTTGAGGTTTACCCTTTAGAGAGGGGAATATTTCCAGTATTGGGATACATCTGGTTGCTAAAAAAATGTTTAAGTGCAAAAATTATTTAATTTTTCATTCGCACCACCTACAACAATAATCGCCTGTCATTAAATAGCTATTAAATTGTCGGTGTCTGTTCGTTTGTCGTATGGCATTTAAAAATAAAAGACGCTATAATAACAAATTACAAATGAAATATAAACATGTATTCTATACTCCCGCTATTAGTCGCCTAACGTCTATAAGGTCCGCTCTGCTTAACAGTCGAGTTTAAGTGTCGCGTCCGTCTACACTGTAAACACAATTACCGTCTCGTCTCATTGAGTTAGAGGTCGGGTGGCGGACTAACACTTTAATTGAATATCTGGTATGAAATTTCGCTGCGCGTTATTTTATTTAATAGGTCTTACTAGCGAGAAAAAATCTAAGAGAAGTATAATTGTTTAAATGCTATCACCACTTTTAAATCCTTAGCACTATTTTACTCTTACCAGAAAATTCAGAACGAAAATCTCCATGAATCACTTATAAACACTTCCAGCAAGAAAAATGGTTCTCGGACTGAGCGCTAGACTGTTCAAATTATGACTGACTTCTGTTAATAAAACAGCAGTATATATATATATATATATATATCATTAGATTTCTCTGATCTCTAATGGTGTTAATTTCGCGCCCCTGTGTGTGGGACGAAGATTCAGAAGCTATCGCTCATGATGAAAGGCTTACGATTCAGGCTACCAGAGTCTCTCGTCTGAAGTTGTTGACCGACATCAAAGACTTTAGGCCTGCTAGCGAGTTTATGTTCAGAATGCCCGCGTCTCGAGATCAGAGAGCACAGAGGAGTTCTAGACTTTCCCTGAATAAAACTACAAAAGGTCTGTGCCGTCGCTCTCTCACGCGCTGTCTGTCTGTCAGGTATTATGATTGACAGATGAGCTCGCGTGAGTAGAACGAAGTAAACAGAACCTGATTTTCTTCCTGTTATGACTGACAGGTCACTAAAATTGTAAACACTGTGTTTAGCCCGTGTTTAAAGAAAAGAAGGCGATGACAAAATGGTACGTTGCAGAAATAGACAGTTGGTAAAATGCATGTTTAGCTAGCAATTCAGAGAGCAGCTATAAGGTTACAATAAGCTGTCAGATTACTGTAGGCTCTATTCAAGTACACGTCACAACAAATAAGATATTACTTTCATCTAAAGTAATACCTTTGTAACGAGGTGTACAGAAAATGATCATGTCATTCGTTTTCGCCTAGTCCATGCCGACAGTTAGATAATTTATCGCGGGCACTACTAGATAAACATGACACTCGTTCACTATACGAATATTGACCGGCCCATCTTGGTTTTACTTTCGTCTTAATCTTAGCAAAGCCGAGAAGCATAAAGCAAAGATGATCAATTATCACCTAAGGGAGTGTAAAATTGATAATAAAATAGCTAATATCTGCTTGATAGCAGAGAAAAAAATTGGCCGACCACGGAAATTGCGCGTAATCAGTACTCACAATAAATGTAGCTGACTACTGCCGGAAAGGAGAAGAGATCGACCCAATGTTTATTGTGACATACTGAGTAATCATACGTGGACCAAAACACGTGGTTGTCACTGAGGGCAAAGTGGTATAGTTGTGAGGGGTAGCTATCCGTATAAAATCACCTCAGAAGCGTTATGACGTGATAACCAGAGAAATGGAGGCGTTTTCACCTCCCCTCTCACAGCTGCTTTGTGGGTTAGCCTTTTTAGTCAGAGTCTATCGGAGACAACCGTACACAAACCAACGGAAAGCAACGGGAAAGTACAGCCGTATTATTCCTTGTACAATCATGATCGTGTTCCTAACACTTTGACTCCGGAACAACGCTCAGAGCGTTGGTCAGATTTGACACCTGTGCCAAAACAACTCTCTGAGCGTTGTTTTCAGTCTATCACGAATTAAAATTACGGCACAAGGTGGAAAATAAATGCGGAGTCAAAGAGTTAAGCAGCTTTAAAGGGGATTGATGTGAAAGCTTTCAAGTTTTAAATTAGTGTATAATAATATCGAATCTACTTAATTGTGCTAAAATTTGTTGTCGTTTCTACCATTTATCAAGATATATTCACTCATTTAAAATTAACTCATAGTACCAGACCACACAGTCTTTTATATTTGGACTTGCACTCTAATATTACCGACGGACCTTGTGTCTAGGTTAAATGGGGCGCGCCTTGCACAAACGAGACAAAACTCCTATTTAAAGAAATTCATCTTCCCCTGAACAACAGGTCTTCAACCTACCCACGTCAGACCTTCCTGCCCCCATGCTATCTATTTAAGATCTTTCCTAGCTTTCTTTATACTCTCGATGTCTGCCTAATTCACTTTTCCATTTGTTTTTGGTTTTCCTCTATTTATCTTTCTCTGGAGGATCCAGAACAAAGACTGACTTGTAATGCAATCAACTAGATACTTCAATGTGTGTCGTTCTTAACTTCACCATCTCTTTCTCGCGTTTTGTTTCACTTGTCTTTGATTCTTTCCACAGTCGCCGTAGGGAGAAGCAATGTTTGTTTTTGTGCAAGGTGTATTGCTTTATTTAGCGTCATTATTTGCATTTTCATGATAGCTTTAACAACGTCTATCCAGCTTTATGAGAAGCGTTTATTGCTTTATTTAGCGTCATGATTTGCATTTTCATGATAGCTTTAACAACGTCTATCCACCTTTATGAGGAGCGTTTATTGCTTTATTTAGCGTCATGATTTGTATCTTAATGATAACTTCGTCTATCCACCTTTATGAGGAGCGTGTATTGATTTATTTAGCTTCATGATTTGTATCTTTATGATAGCTTCAACAGTGTCTATCCACCTTTATGAGGAGCGTTTATTGCTTTATTTAGCGTCATGATTTGTTTCTTCATGATAGCTTCAACAATGTCTATCCACCTTTATGAGAAGCGTTTATTGCTTTATTTAGCGTCATGATTTGTATCTTCATGATAGCTTCAACAATGTCTATCCACCTTTATGAGGAACGTTTATTGCTTTCTTTAGCGTCATGATTTGTATCTTAATGTTAACTTCGTCTATCCCCTTTATGAGGAGCGTGTATTGATTTATTTAGCGTCATGATTTGAATCTTCATGATAGCTTCAACAATGTCTATCCACCTTTATGAGAAGCGTGTATTGCTTTATTTAGCGTCATGATTTGTATCTTCATGATAGCTTCAACAATGTCTTTCCACCTTTATGATTAGCGTGCCCTTTGCCCTGTAGCGAAATAGAAGTTTGAAGGCCTATGCTCCTGGTGTGTCGTGAATTATTCTAATCCCCATATATAAATTAAAACGTAAATGCAAAGCCTAACAAATAAATTTAATAAAAGAAAAGAAGAATGGTAAAGAACAGTGCTGTCACAATGACTGTACTCGAAATCCCCCTTGTTTTCTACTTCGTCGGCAAATTGTAACGCTTTCACGTTGATAGTAAAAGCCTACTGTATTATTACCAGCTTTCTTCAATGAAACGTGTGCTGTATTTCTTGGAAAAACATTGAGATACGCAAGCTGATCAATGACCTAAATTTAATATTTCATTCATTCCATACACGGCGTAACTAAAGACAGATGGACTAAAGGATAGAGAGAAGGGAGAGGCAGAAAGCCGAACACGTGCAACACTAAACACGCGTCGCGCGATACACAATTGCTGCCATCACGCGTGTAAGGCCACATGCACTAACTTTATTTCAAATCGACAGTGATAAAATTCACTACCCTTCCCAGAGTTAGGTTTTAAAATCCTGAAAAACGCTTATTAGGAATTATGACATTATACCGGTTTACGTTTGAAAACATTACAGTACCCAGACAGCACATCTTCGAAACAGGAGGTAGAAGAAATTGCATATTTTGAACGCAGCATATTAGCTCTATTAAAAATATATATTTGGGTTCCTTAGGGTTTGCTGACAAAGAATATGTAAAACGTTACGCAAATAGTCTCGGAATTACCAAGTTATGGCCAAAATAAAATAGTGGGGGTGCCTGACAGCATGAAATCATTTCTGCTCATAAAATTTTTTTATAACGTATTTAAAAAAACATTACGTACGGAAATAGCCTACCATGTTAACTCCTATGTGATTGGAGCGCAACAAATGAAAGACTAAACACGATTGGTCGGACTATAAATACTATCGTGTGTTGTCAGGGGAAACGTGAGAAAGGGGTACTTTTTTGAAAAGATGTATAGACGTGGTGTGATTGGGTAGAGCTGCGAATATACTCCATTCAGAGCGTCTGTTCATTACCACATCTTGTAATAAACCTACTAAGAAGCAGTGCGTTTAGCACCAGTGTATATTTTTTATAAAATAAAGCCTGGGACATCGGCAGATCGGAGTTGTGCTATATTCATTGCCGGTCAACGAAACTGTTTATTATTATTTCCATGAATTGTGGTAAGCTTGAAATATTCAATATCTTTTAATGAAAATTGAATGTAAATTGATAATTTATGTCTGTATATATGTGTGGTTCAGTAGCGAACACGATGTAAAGCCTATCGTGCTCCAGCCTGAACAGAAGGTGTCGGAGGAAAGTAAAACTGCATGGAATGGCCAAACAGTACACTGACACCTAGATTATTAACTAGAAAGAAATAATGCTGGAATTGCAGAGGCGTAGTAACCATTAGGGAGGGAAATACTGGTATAAGGTATTTCAGATGAAGCTGACAGTTGGCCTAACGCTCTGAACTCAATGTTTGTGATGTATTGTGCTCAGTGTAGAACTAGAGTGTAAATTAGTTCTGACGTAGAAGGTACAACCTTCTTGTTTCAGGGACCGTGGTCTTAAAGTTATTGAGCAGCACCTGGTCAGAGCTTTGCTGAATCCAGAGTCGGACAGCATACTCCTTGGTCCATTTAGCTATCAGTGAGGTGTCTCCAGAGCACAGGGGAGAAATCGAGCAGAGGAGTCTTTTCCTGCCGCCATCACGCAAGATAAGCTGATGTGGCCAGCTGAGCTCAACATTATGTACCCCATCTTACAATGACAATATAAACTAAAATTAAGAGGGGAATTAAATTGTTTTAATACCAGGAACTGAGAACATCTCCAATACTAGTTCCCATAGACACAAACTATTGAAGTCATGATGACAAATACCAACAGAGCTTGAACAAAACAAAACCAGTATTACCTCATATTACCACCACACAACTGACACATAGGATACCATTTATAATATATGTCACTACAAGAATCATATTAATAAATTCTGTACATAACTTGTAATTAAAATTGATTGTGATTCCTGGTTCCCTTTGTATTTGAATCAGGACACATATACATTCATGACAGCAATGAATACATATTGTTATTTGAAAATTTATCAGTGACTCCTTTAAGATATCCTCTTAGAGTGTTTTATGTATGTGAGTGTCACAGTGTTGTCAAGTGTGGTGGAATAAATTAAATTGTTTATCTGTCTGTTGTTGTTATGACTTACACTTCATCATACACATACCCTAGACATATAACGTAGTCATCACACTACTCCAGAATAATTCTGACTGAGATATATATATATATGTGGCAGCAAGTAAGGTTATCTATAATACACTACTCTTATTAGATATAGATACCTTCACAGCTGATCTCAGTCAGTACACTAAGTCCCCTATAAATATTTATAACATCCCATTTTACCACATGGTGCAGCTGAAGAGTGATTACTATTACTGGTTTTTTGTTTTATTTATGATTATGATTATTATTATTAGTAGTAGTCATAACTGATTATGGGAATGCGCCCCTGAGGTGATTGTCATCAGCTGTTTGTTTGTCTGATGTTCCTTGCGGCGTGCTCTTTTCTTTTCTGCTTGTTGTGCGAACTTCTTTTGGCCCAATCTGAGGTGGCGCCTTAGATAGCATCGCCACTTGGTGCGATCGGTAGCTTCATTCTTCCAGGTTGCTGGATTTATGGCCAGTGCCTTCATGTCTCTAAATTACGCATCTTTGAACCTCATTTGCTGTTGCCCTACTGTTTTTTTTTTTTTTTCGGTTGTCCGTAGGAAATATTTTTGGGGATGCGACCACCGTCCATGCGTTGGACATGGCTAAGCCAGCGTAGCCAGCGCTGTCTAAGCAGTGTATAGATGCTTTGAAGGCCAGCATGTGACAGTACCTCGACATTTGTCACTTTGTCCTTCCACTAAACACCAAGGATGTGGCGTAGACATCGTAGATGGAAGAATTTAAGCCTTCTTTCTTGCTTAGCATAGGTTGTCTATGTCTCGCTGCCGTATAAAAGCGTGCCGGTGATGCAGGCATTATGTACTGAAGCTTTCGTCTTCATAGTGAGTTTATAGTTTCACCAAACACATGTTGTGAGGCGGGCAAATGTGGCTGCAGCTCTGCAATGGCGGCTGTCAATTTCTGTGTCCAGAGGGAGTTTGTTGTTGATGGTAGACCCGGGTATGTGAAGTGGTACACCACTGCCAATTCTCAGTTATCGATAGTAATAACTGGTGCAACTTCCACATCTTGACCCAGCACTTTTGTTTTCTTTAGTCTTATTGGGAGGCCAAAGTCTTTGCACGCTTGAGGGAGCTGTCACGAGTTGTCTCCCCTTAGCTCTGTATAAGTGGTTCAACAGTGGCCAAAACTCAAGAGCAACTAATGTGGGTCTTCAAAGGTGTCTACCTTCGCACAAGATTACTCTTGGCAGAGTTGTAAGTAGAAGGATAATGATGCTTCTACCTCAAGTGTGTATCCACAAGATATTCAGAAAAGCGAGAACAATGCTGCATGAGGCTGAGCAAATGTTAACTCTAGTATCTACCGTCAACGTTCGAGAAGGATTGGGTTTTCTTATAATTCGTTAGCTCGTTCAAGCCCCCAGCTGAGTTAATTCAGCGAATTTCCTTTTATTATTATTTTATTAGCTCTGTTTAAATGTATTTAAGAAATGGTCTGAGAAATACGGTTGTGGTACATTTAAAATGATTAAATCAACTTTAGATTTGTCTTTACGCAAGTAAAAAAAATTAATGATCAAGTATGTTATCAGATTAAAACATGAATAATTCTCTAACAACCAATAATCATCATCGAGTGATGTTATGGAGTAAAAAATTGGATAGTTCACTTGGCATCTGTTATGTTTCTTCTTAGCTGCCAATGAGTTAGTCTGTTCTGCTCCAGCTGATGTTTCGTTATTTGTAGATGGATGACTGATTTACATTCGTTACTGGTCAAGTTATAAAGTTGTAGCATGTTCCAAGAAGTGTCAGGGAGTATCTACCAAGCTGGTCCGCGTCTCTAAGACCCGTCAGATGATGGTGTCTAGCGTAGGGTTCCCATTCGTCCCGTTTTTCCCGGGACAGTCCCGTTTTTTGATAAAATGTCCCAGTGTCCCGAATTTATTCCAAATGTCCCGCTTTTTAAGGGTCCTTCCTGAAAAAAAAAATCTTTGGGTAACGGATTTTATTCCGTGTTTTAGTAGTGTTACTTTATAAATTTTCGGTTACAGAGGACCCTCGGTTTGAATCTCGAACAAAAATTCGAAAGTCGACCAAAACAGTGTTCAGTGAGCATCTACCAAATGATTTAATGCGTATTAGCATTATTATACAGTATTTTTATCTTTTTCGTCCGCATAATGCCGAAACGTAAGTGCAGTATAAATTATAACATTACAAGAGAATCTCCCTTTATTAAAGGTGTAGATGACAATGTGGAATATACTTTATGCAGCTCTAAATTTTGCATTTCACATGGTGGGCGGTCAGACGTAGTCAACCACGTGAAAACGAAAAAAACATAAAGGTGCTGTTGAAAGTAAGGCTTCCACAGCAGTATAAGTCATTTCTTAAATGCGAAAACCCAGAGTGAAAAGGAAATGGAAAAACAGTTATCATTGGCAGCACTGGAAGCTACCTTCGCTTATCACACGGCGGTGCATAACCACAGCTTTAAGTCCATGGACTGCACAACAGCCATCGTGAAAAAAACTTTTCAACGATAAATTCAGATGTTTGCAAACAAAGTGCAAGGCAATAATCACCAATGTTATTGCGCCATTTGCGACAAAGCAGATTGATGAAGAGCTAATAGAAGCTCGTTTCATATCAGTATTAATCTACTCATTAAACCACTTGGACAAGAAGTTAGTGCCTCTGGTCGTGAGATATTATCATGCAGCAAAAGGTGTGAAGGTGAAGGTGTTGGAGTTAGTTAATTTAGGCGGTGAAACTTCAGAACTGTTATTTGCTTATGTGTTGGAAGTGTTACAGAAGTCAGATCTCCTTAAAAAGGTTAGTGCTATATCAGCAGATAATACACAAACTTTGGTGGAAAGAAGAGAAAGGGACAGAATAATCTGTACTTCAAAATGCAAGAAAACACTGTGAACAATTTAATTGGTATTGGTTGTCCTGCACATGTGATACATAATGCTGTGCAGATTGCTGCGGATTGCTTATCTCTTGATCTTCAGTTAATAAGTAACAAGATTTACCAGCATTTCCACATTTATTGTGTACGAGTTGAGGAACTCAAATCATTTTGCGAATTCACCAATACAGAATATAAAACTGTTTTGGTTAACAGCAAGACAAGATGGCTCTCTCTCTTGCCTGCAGTCCACAGAGTTATTGACATTTTTCCTGCATTGAAGTCATATTTCCTTTCCATTCACAAATGTCCTACCAGCTTCAAAAATTTCTTTGAAAATCCACTTTCAATAACACTCCTGCATTTCATTGCCAGCCAATTAAAAAACCTTTTGTGATACCATCAAATGTGTTGAAAAGCTAGAGACAACAGTAATTGAAGTGAAGGATGAAGTAAACAAACTGGTGGAAAAATTAAACTACAGGAAGGCAGAAAAGTTTTTTACCACTACTGTGAGAAATCAGTTGCAAGAATTAGAAAAAGAAGGACACATAACAGTTGAAAAGTTTCAAAGCTGTGCAGTAGATTTCTATGACACCTGCATTGAATATATTCAGGAGTGGTGTACACCATTTCTTACGCCTCTTCAGTCTATGGATTGGATCAATTTGAAGGGAAAGGAGTCTGTGACTTGGAAGAACATCCAAGAAAGTTACATATTCATGAAGACAGTGTCACCAAATTTTACTGTGAATGAAGAGGACTTATTTGATGAGTTTGCATTGGGAGCCGCGCTGGTGTAATGGCTTCGGCGTTGTACTGGCGACCAGGTGTTCATGGTTCAAACCCGGGCGTCGGCGTTTGAAGAAATGTTTACGGCCGGAAATTTGACTGAATAGCCTGAACGGCTCCTGTGATAAACCCTCTGTGGATGGGAAGGAGCGAAGCTCCTGACCGGGTTGGAAGGAAAGTCCTCAGGTTCCCCAGCCTCGCAATGACATGTCATTGGGCCGAAGGGCTGATAGCCCAAGTGCCGCTGGTTAAGGAAAAAAAAAAAAAATGAGTTTGCATGTGTGAAAAAATATTGTGAAGGCTAATTTGTTGTGTGGAGTGAACTGAAGGATCAAAGTGTCAGTGAAAAATGGTGTGAGATGTTCGCTCATTTTACAAAGCAGGATATACATGCTGAGAACCTGAAATGCCTAGTTAGTTTTTGTTTGGCACTGCCAGGATCCAATGCAGCTGTTGAACGTGTTTTTTCATTAATAAATGCGCTTTGGACAGACGAAAAAAACAGACTTAAAATTGAGACAGTGAAAGCTTTAGCCATTATAAAGACCCATTTTAAGGATTTCTCTTGTGCTGAGTTCTATGTCCAAATATCAGAAGAAAAAAACTTCTTGAACAGTCCCATAAATCTGATAAATATTCTGATGAATCTGAAATATAAACTTGACTATTGTGTATTTTTTAAAGGTGCGATTTTTCTAATTAAGTATGTTTGTAATTTAGAATTCTTTTTTAAAGTGGAAGTTGTGTTAGTTAATGTGTGTATTTTTATACCAGTATCTTATTTTAAGTGCAACATATAATATATAATAGATTTATTTGTGCTTTACCTTAATTTTTAACATGTCCCGTTTTTTTACAAAATGTCCCGGGTTTTTCAGGTAAAAATTTGGAAATGTCCCGGTTTTTAAACAAAACATTATGGGAACCCTAGCTAGCGTCGACTTCAGGCCACTTGTACCCTCACTCGTTCCAGAGATTGTACCCTCAACTGGTACCACCAACTAGTATCACAAAAGACGAGAACTAATATCCTCTTGAGTATTGCGTTTTCCGACACATACTTCTGTGTCCCCCTCTTCCAATTCCACCATCTCATCTACCTCAGAACTTTTACCCTCGCTAAGAATTAATCCCATTGAGCGTAAAAAAAATTCATTACATTTAAGTTGAATAGATTTATATTTACCTTTACATTGGTATAAAAGATTAATAATATAAATTGAATATGTTTCCCTTTAAATCTAGCCTACCATGTGTGAAAATTTTAACAATATAGATTGAATATCTTAACATTTACATCTACACTGGTTGAAAATGTTAATAATATAGATTATGTACAATATTTCTTTCATCATTCACTCCCTGCTCCATATGAAACTTGGGACTACCTCTGCTTTTGGTTCTCTGTAAAAAACTCGCAATAAAGCAGTCACCAGCCCTGGCAGTGGTGATTCATGAAATCATCATTCTATATGCGGAGGTTGCCAGCCTCAAATGAATTGGACATCCACTAGCAATTTTCACATATTAATATTCACAAGTTAATATATAATATTAGTTCACATGTTAATAATGCAAAATAAAGAATTTAACATGTACAACTTACACCAATCTTTAGGCTCACACACTGCTGGCTCAGAGAAATAGTTTAAGGCAGCTTGACGATGCCTCTTACACGTAGTCTGGGGTGTTGTTATTTTAGCAATAAGTTCCCACTTTGACTCCGTGTTTCAGATTACTCAGATTCCTGTTTTCCTTGCTAATAATGGTAGAGTGTTCCTGGGAGATAATTCCTCAAGATGCTCAAACAAAGTCCGGTCCGATAAATGAAATCTGCTGCTATTCTTAACTCTGGCAAGGACTGGTTGTCTTCTTGGCGTGAGGTGAATTTTCACAGTGTTTTAAACTAACTAAAGTATCAGGTTATATTACACTTCGCTCCCCAGCAGTACTTTGTTACGATTTAGGTAGGGTCCAATCAGGAATTTTGTTCTTCCTATGTTTCGAATGCCCTCCATTCGTTTCAAAACCTGTGTGTTTTGGTGGGGTAATTCAACAACTTTCCACTAGGAAACTTCTGTGCATGAATGCAAAGGTCATGTTTGTCATAAGAGGTTTTGATGTTAATAAAAGTATAGGCTATCCTGGACAAATAGGCGTATCAGAGGATACCAGGATAGTGCCAGATAAGAGACTGGACTTAAAAGCAATACCCCCTTCTCTGAAAAGAGCAAGGGTGTATAGACAATCAAGGTGAGGTCCAGCTATGTAAGTTCCCAGAGTAAGGAATGATGATGATAAAGTTCTCTGAGTCCCTATCCGCTACCTCTCAAGATCTCACCAAGATTAAAATTTATAGTATTGGCTGTTGAATTGACTCAATAGTTGTCTAGGGATAAATGTAATTTTACTAATACTTAATTCCAAAAATAGAACTTTAACTGTAATAAACTTATTAAGAAAGACTGTTGGAAAGTTTATATACAATTTAATTTTCCTGAACCTCAATCTTTTTGGTCAGGAATTATCAAACTCAAGAAAATGCTTATTTACATAATAAAATAAATATTTTGGAAAATATGTTCCATTTCTGTAAAGGGGTCACTGGAATGTCTACACACACAATTCCTGTTCCTAATATTGATACTTTCAGAAAGCAATGGCAAACTACTGAATGAAAAAAATTGCCTAGAAAAATCACAAACAGCCAATATAAGCTGGGGTTGATTGCCACGTCCTGTAAAGGATAAGCAACTAATCTAATATTGATACTGCTACCAATCCTACACTGTAAGGTCTGATACTGTCATCATACCACGGTGTTTACGTTTTCTTGGGTGAATGAGTTTGGATGAACTAACATTGCCTTCTTAAAGGACTTAACTTTAGACTGTTGCTGTTGCTGTTCTGTCAATAGTAGTCAGGATCACCAACTTTGTGACTCCTGGCTGAGAAGATGGGGTCTAGCTCCAAGTGTATGAGGAGCCCTCAACTCCCACACGTTCCTCTTCTCACATTAATGCAGCCACGAGGTAACTTCGTGATATAACCTGGAATAGAAGGACAACCCATTTCATGTAGAGGTCTGCCTCAATCAATTCACCCCTAAACAATATTAAAACTTACCATGGTCAGTCATTTGTGCTAACAAGTTGCACAAGACCTTAAATTCCGTTGTCTACCATCAGTTTTCATGCCATAACTCTTTCTCTGGGTCAATCAATGCTTGGGTACCTCGTCCATGTTTGGCTTCCATACAATAATCATGGCAAGTACAATACAGCATGTGACCTATTGATTACTTCATTCTAGCCTTCCCTATAGGTTTATCACATGATCTATGAACAGTGTGTCACTCCAGAAGAAAATACTACATTAAATCGCTTCTAACACTCACTGTCGTAAATTTGTGCCAATTTCTAAACATTATACACCAATTTTTCAATTCGAACAAGTCTGCTTACTACACATTCCTACTTAGGTCAGCGTGACACAACATATCCCGCCGGCAGTCACACTTTCGAATAAATATGGCACACATAGCCTGTTTACTTTACAGGTAAATTATTTAACAAAGTATGCAAATAAAATTATCTATTATGGACTGGTAGAGCAGGCTAAGAACCCTTTTACGGCCAGTCAGCTTGAGTGTGTGTGAACTTATTAACCAGGTAAATAAGTTCACACACACTCAAGCTGACTGGCCGTAAAAGGGTTCTTAGCCTGCTCTACCAATCCAACCGGCAAAGTCTTGGTCATACAGTCTTTCAGGATACGTAAGCTCAGCGTGATTTTTATGATTTCAATGGCGGAAAACCACAAAAGTACGTTCGGACAAAAACACAAAATAGGCATTATTTCCACGTCAACCAAAATTTTCTTATCACTACAAGAAAAGGAAACGATTTGATTGGTTGTTAATTTTGTACTATGCTCTTAGATAAATTTTGGGTAGGCGGTAACTTTTGACTTGTTTCCTAGACAAATTCAAATATACTAGAGAAATTGTTGGCGGTAAATTTGACTGGGCCCTCAGACAAATTTCAAATACTGTAGTTATTTATAGATTTAAAAATACGTTAACTAGTTTTTGAGCGGGGAATTTTTGAGCGTGTTGTCATACAGATTCATTTCACTACATATCTCCCCTGTTAGAAAAGCGTGAACCACTAGTGCAGTTTTCATATCTGTATTACAATCACGTTCAAATTATATCAAATTGACTTTACTCTGCCTTAGTATTATCCTGGATTCCTGCAGGTGGGTCAGTTCAAAGTAGGCATTACTCAAGAAATTTGCCTCAGACCTCTGCAATCCAAGTATCTATTGCAGTTTGTGTTAATAAACAGCTGCAGGTGCTACTGCCTGTCACCTGCAGATTATCAATCAATATTCACCATTACTCTTCTCTGCGTCTGTCCAATGACATGTCCAGAGGTTGTAGATGTTCCTCAAGGTTGCGATATTTATGAGGAAGAGATCTATAAAATTGGTGATAGCAGAGTAGGTAGTGGATCCAGTAATTTCCTCATCAGCCTGGATAAAACACTCGGAGTATCCTCCATCCAAAAAACAACATATGAATTCATAGTGCCTCTCCGAAATGATCACAGCCAACAATTGGTCTGAGCTCAAGCTTGATTGGAATTTGGAAGAACCCTTTACTAATATTCGCTAATGGCTCTTTCACTTTCCTGCTATTCAGGTAGTCCATATTCACCAGCTGTTTTCTCAGACAAACGTCACTGGTGAAATAACCTTTAATGTGGGGAAATGAGTTTCCGGCATCCAGAATCAATTCTCCCGGTAGCGTTTCTATAATAAGTGTGATCTCAATCCAATGTCCGTACACTACTTCCAATGGACTGTATGGGGTCGGTCAACTGTCGCCGGTGCCCTTCATAATGCTACTTAATATCCATATTGTGAAGAGAGCTGAACATTTTTACAATTGTCCAAACGCCCACTCCCAACTTTTCTTCTGGGGTTTCCCCGCAGTTTCAGTTTCAAGGCTGGTCCATTAACCTCATTACTATTTTTAGCCAGTTCCAAGAATTCCGATCTACCGTGTGTCGGGTGAAACTGGTCTGTGTTTATTTTTACTCCTTGTGCCATACGTAGAGTTGCCATTGTAAATGTTTTATTGGAAGACTGTGTGTGAAAAGAGGTCTCCCTATCCAATGTGTCTACCTTAGCATATTTATTTTTATTTTCAGGCCTAGGTTTGCCACAATGCTTTTCTAGCATCTGATTATTATTTTTCCAACATGTGGAATGTACCTTGCTACACTGGTCACAACTTTGTACATACTGAGCAATGTCCCCAGCTACATTTGGCCAGTAAAATTTTACAGATGTCCTTTGACAGGTGGTACCCATTTTCTGATTTCCACCGTCTGGTACAACATGTGCTTGTGCCATAACTTGTTCCCTATACCTCCATGGCAGTACTAACTGTCCATATTCTTTGGGTCCTGCTCCCGCTTTCTTGTAGAGCAGTCCCTCCTTCAAATAAAATTCTCCCTTCTTAGGTGTGTTATGGCTATGTGGCAATTTGCCAAAGCAATGTTTTAAAGTTTTATCTTTTGCCTGGGCTTTTTTCATCTGTTTGGGATGAATATTTAGTGGTGGTTCCTCCTCCTTACTAGGGGTCGATCTGACCTGGAGCGTTGCCATGATCACAGGTTTTATAGGTCTCCCTAGAAACACACATCTCTTTCCTAACACCAGCGGATAATTAGGTTCGTCACACACTGCAGCTCTAATCACTCCTTCCACGTACCTAGTCTTGACATTGATCTCGGCTACGGGAAGTGTCATGGTGGCTGTATCCTTCAATGCCCATTGTATCTCCACTTTGTCTGTGGTATACTGGTCAGGGTGCACCAGGGTTGCACTCACGACTGAGTCATATTCCAATCCTGAATCGTAAAGGCACTTGACTTTAGTACCATTACATGTCACCTCTTCACAGATGGGGGGATGATGGAGATCGATCTAACTGTCTGTCAGTTTCTTCCTTCCCTTGTCCACTGTTATCATGCATGCAGCGTGATATGGAGGAACTTTCCTACCACATTCAATTGTATTATGATTGTTCATCCTACATATTTTACACCATTTTCCTTCTGGTCTGTAGGGTTTCTTTTCATTTACTTGAGGGTTTCTGTCTCTATGATCAAATTTAGGCCTATCATACCCTTGTTTGAATCTAAGGGGTTAATCCCTATTATTATAATCATCCTGGTTAGTCTTAACTCATGTTCCCTTTGCGAACGTTTTTCCTCTGCCTCCATCTGCAATATTTAAGCCTCTGCCCCCATCTGCAATCTTTTAGCCTCAGCCTCCATCTGCAATCTTTTAGCTTCAGCCTCCCTATCAGCCCCAAACCTCCTAGCCTCCCTATCAGCTTCTAATTTCCAAGCCTCCCTATCAGCTTCTAATTGTAACCTTTTAATTTCAGCTTCCCTATCAGATTCTAATTTCCTAGCCTCCCTATCAGCCTCTAATTGTAATCTTTTCTCTTCAGCTGCCCTATCAGATTCTAATCTTCTTTCTGCTTCTAACCTCCTATCTTCTCTATCTACAAATTTATCACATTCAGAAGTAACATACTGAATCATCGCGTCCCCACTCAGGCCAAAGTACTTTGCCGCCTGTACTGTAGCAGATCTAAATTTTGCCAAGTCTGCCATTCTCTTTCACTCGTACACAAATTATTAACACTTATATTATCAATTAGCAAATACTAACTAATTTACTTAACTACAGCCAATGACAGCTCATCCAATTCACCACAAGTTGATTAATTTTACGTTATTTATTATTTCCTACAGTGAGAGCCCCAGGGTATGGTTAAAAAATCCCGGACAGGACACCAATATGTCATAAGAGGTTTTGATGTTAATAAAAGTATAGGCTATCCTGGACAAATAGGTGTATCAGAGGATACCAGGATAGTGCCAGATAAGAGACTGGACTTAAAAGCAATACCCCCTTCTCTGAAAAGAGCAAGGGTGTATAGACAATCAAGGTGAGGTCCAGCTATGTAAGTTCCCAGAGTAAGGAATGATGATGATAAAGTTCTCTGAGTCCCTATCCGCTACCTCTCAAGATCTCACCAAGATTAAAATTTATAGTATTGGTTGTTGAATTGACTCAATAGTTGTCTAGGGATAAATGTAATTTTGCTAATACTTAATTCCAAATATAGAACTTTAACTGTAATAAACTTATTAAGAGTTTGGATGAACTAACATTGCCTTCTTAAAGGACTTAACTTTAGACAGTTGCTGTTACTATTCTGTCAATAGTAGTCAGGATCACCAACTTTGTGACTCCTGGCTGAGAAGATGGGGTCTAGCTCCAAGTGTATGAGGAGCCCTCAACTCCCACACGTTCCTCTTCTCACTTTAATGCAGCCACGAGGTAACTTCGTGATATAACGTGGAATAGAAGGACAACCCATTTCATGTAGAGGTCTGCCTCAATCAATTCACCCCTAAACAATATTAAAACTTACCATGGTCAGTCATTTGTGCTAACAAGTTCTGGTCTACCATCAGTTTATCATGCCATAACTCTCTTTCTCTGGCCCCCCCCCCCCCCCCCGCACCATCAATGCTTGGGTACCTCGTCCATGTTTGGCTTCCATAAAATAATCATGGCAAGTACAATACAGCATGTGACCTATTGATTACTTCATTCTAGCCTTCCCTATAGGTTTATCACATAATCTATGAACAGTGTGTCACTCCAGAAGAAAATACTACATTAAATCGCTTCTAACACTCACTGTCGTAAATTTGTGCCAATTTGTAAACATTATACACCAATTTTTCAATTCAAACAAGTCTGCTTACTACACATTCCTACTTAGGTCAGCGTGACACAACAAATCCCGCCGGCAGTCACATTTTCGAATAAATATAGCACACATAGCCTGTTTACTTTACAGGTCAATTATTTAACAAAGTATGCAAATAAAATTATCTATCTTACCCTCAGGTAAATAAGTTCACACACACTCAAGCTGACTGGCCATAAGAGGGTTCTTAGCCTGCTCTACCAGTCCAACCGGCAAAGGCTTGGTCATACAGTCTTTTAGGATACGTCAGCTCAGCGTGATTTTTATGATTTCAATGGCGGAAAACCACAAAAGTTTGTTACTATTTATAGCAATACACCCGGCCAATCAGAGAAAAAGTCAAAAAGTTAATTTTTGAGATTAGTATTTATGCGATTCTACGTGTGTCTGTATGATCTGACTAAATTTGAAGATTTATATTATTGTTGTTAGTAGACCGATTTTAATTATCAAAAGTGATAATCAAATGGCCAATTAATCGTTATATATAGTTTTCCCTTTATTATTCCTTTGCATTTCAATCTGGGTAATTTTTAAGTAATTAAATTGGACATTACCCTGATGTGAAAATATCACTAAATTAAATGTTTCTAAGTTAATATAATTTTATTATGAGGGAATCTTTATGTTTATGTGTTAAGCAATATCAGCGCTATAATTTGAGATATCCCTTTCATTTTAATTATCTTTAGTTATTAAGAAATAAATTATCTACGTTCGGACAAAAACACAAAATAGGCATTATTTCCACGTCAACCAAAATTTTCTTATCACTACAAGAAAAGGAAACGATTTGATTGGTTGTTAATTTTGTACTATGCTCTTAGATAAATTTTGGGTGGGCGGTAACTTTTGACTTGATTCCTAGACAAATTCAAATATACTAGAGAAATTGTTGGCGGTAAATTTGACTGGGCCCTCAGACAAATTTCAAATACTGTAGTTATTTATAGATTTTAAAATACGTTAACTAGTTTTTGAGCGGGGAATTTTTGATCGTGTTGTCATACAGATTCATTACACTACAATTTTTTCCAAATATGGAAGTAAAATTTCCGTAGTATTCTCGTCTGTGATTACAAATAACTTCTTACTTTTATCTCAATCTACTGATTACGCTAAATTTCAATGGTCTGCACATTTCTGTCTCTGCAATCAAGCAGATATTAGCTTTTATCTAGTCACCTTACACTCCTTTCAGTAATAATCTATCTTGTCTGTTTACCTGACCATCCCAGCTGAGAGAGTAGACAGGTGATGCAATATTGACCGACAGTCATGTTGGTAAAATACTCGTTTACCAAACCTTGGCCGCGCCGGATTAGCACGACGTACGCCCAGCCAGTTTATTTAGCGCTGATATGGTTATTGGGATTCCCTAATTACTGTCGTGAAGAATTACAGCCCAGATGGTTACACGAGGGTCGGTGTTTGCACAAGGACGGGGAGATAAATTACCCGTCTGTGGACATATTACAGACATGCACCTGGAAGACGGAATGAGGTAATAGCATCCGGATAGAAGTATTACGAAGATAGAGATAATTTAGCACATCGGAAAATACGCAAAGATTTTCATTTCTCACAATTTTTTTTTTCTTCAAAACTTGCTCAGTTATCTTTGCACAGCTTTTCCCGTGTTTCCAGTGACATTGTCTGTCATTTACGATTTTCTTCATCAAAACTATCTGATTCACCTATAGAACCGCTGACTTCTCTAAGGATGTAATGGCACAAGGCAGAAATCTAAAAAAGTGACATTATGTAGGAAAATTTACCAGTAACATTTGTATTCAGGAGTTTATGGAAAATTATTAAATAGTATGGGGAAAACAGTAAAGTAAAGAAATTTGCTAAAAAACACGAAACAAAAAAAAATAAAAGGTAAGACTACGACCAAGTAAGTAAGTAAAAATACAGAAACACTAAAAATTGAAAATGCCAAGAAATGCAAAATAATGACGAAGAAACAAAACAACAAAAAACGCTGTAAAATTATCGAAAAATCTAAAAATTGCCCTAACATGCCAAAAATGGCCAAAAAATGCCAAAATAAAGGCTCTTAAATCAGCTTAGCTTTGTATGAAACACATCTATATTCAACTCAGCAACGTTTTGGTTAAGGAGTCGTCCACATATGACGTCACTCAATTTTTGCCATATTTTGCACACCCCCCCCCCATCTGCCTGTTGTCTCATTTCGTCACAAAGACCCAGACCTCCCCTCTTATATGACGTCCCAAATATCTTTACCCCCTGACAATCGGACAGACAGATATGTGCCCATGTGGGGAGGACAGACAGAAATGTGCCCATGTGGGGAGGACAGACATAAATGTGCCCATGTGGGGAGGACAAACACAAACAGTAGAACGTGTACTCCAACACTATCGGCTCCATGAGAGCAGCATGGTGACAGCGTGGGCGCCTCCAACCCAGTTGATGGAGAAACTGTATGGACGAGAGAAGCCTGAGACGGACTGCCAGCTTTATAACAGAGAGAGAGATGTGGTTATTTGAGATCAACCGACGAAGGAGAAGAAGAAAAAGACTATGATCATTATCACCATAAGAATATCAATCGTCATAAGCATCATCGAAGGCATCATCGTAATGATCGTCATTACCATTAAAATCATCATCATCATACCACGTTTATTCATTCCCCTCCTACGATGTTAACTATCTAAGGTCTGTATGTTTACTCTCTCTCTCGTTTACTCTCTCTTCCTCTGCCGCCCCCCCCCCCCCCCCCCCCCCCCCACGTCTCGGTCTTCCTCAGCTATGTTGATTTACTTCTTTTTTTCTTTTTTTTTAAAATGTTGTCTTCGCCAAATCATTCTCTATGTTCAAACCCACTCTCCTGCATGTCAGACTTAACATTTCATTTTGAATGTCTGTTATTATCGATGTCTGATTAGGTCTCTACAAACATGCACTTTGCTACAAACACGTGACAGAACAAAACATTCACGTAATCCCTCATCACTGTCGGACAACATCATAATTATCATTTTGTCGCTATTTCACAATTCCATAAAATCGAATTACAAAACTCCAAGTCCCACAACTCAGCCATCGCGGGGACCATCTCCCAATTTAGGGCAAGCCAATTAGGTAATTGATTTTTACATAACGATATAAAGATTTAAAAAAATACAAGTGCATTAAAATGTACTTTGGAGGGAAAAAAATAACCACAGGGAAGGCGTAACACTTTCACCACATCATCATCATCAATATAATTAACGACTTTTAGATACCAAAGGAGCTTAGGAATTCAACAAACACATGCCAAATTTTCTTGTCACGTGTCATCAGCTCAAGTTCTTTCCATGTCTTCCCCATAATTTTCATTTCTATCTCCAGCGCTCTTCTCCACGTGTGTATTTTTTGTTTGCTTGATTTAGTTTTGGTAAACCTCTGCCACTCTTATCTTGGGGATTCAAGAACAAGGATTGCATTGTAATGCTAACAACAGGTTTCCTCCACGTGTCTTCTATTCATTGTAGTGTCTTCTCATTTCTTGTTTCAATGACGCTTCCCTGGTTCTTGTCATCTGTTCTACATCGGTGACCTTGTCATTTCAATCCTTCTGTTCTACGCAAGCACCTATTTATGTAGCTTTTTGGTTGTTGTTTTTGTTTTGCTCAATGTTTCTTAGCCATACAATAGGACCGACTTGACATTTGAGTTGAAGATTCTTATTTGTATGTTAACTTGATTTCTCTTGATCTTCCTATATTTCCCACAGCAATGAAAATTTATGTCGCCTTTTATATTCTTATTTTCGCAATTACCATATCATAATGACACGGAAAAAAATGTTTTAAAAATATTTTTTTTTAAAGCAGGTGTTCAGAAAAAACACTAAATGAAACGAAGTTCACTGTCATCAAATGAAAGCTGTAGTCTGCGTTCTTTGTTAATGCCACATCATGCTTTATGATAGTTATATAAGAGTCGAGAGAGAAAATGAAACAAGATATAAAAACACCATCACAGTGACTGTCACTACTACTCAAACATCCAAATGCCAGTATGGAAACTCTAAGACAAATGATAAGTAGTATGTTGTTACCAACTGTTTGTTATCAGTGTCAAACATACGAGTAGTTCCTGAACAAAGCATAGGAGAGGAAAATCTCATCGCGGAAGATTAGACGCTTAAGATGAGCCATTAAAATTACCAGGAGAGACAACATGAGATAATATGGCATCTGAAAAATTGTAAGAACTACATCCTGCATCATATATATATATACTGGGATTGGTCTAAAAAAAACTTAATCGATTATTCGAATTTCTTCATCGAAGATTAATCACGATCAATTTCGAACAATAATGTCAATTATTTTAAAAAAAATTAATAACTTATTTTTCTAAACATAACTAAGGACTTAATTTATTGTACTTGTTATAATGCAACACGTCCTGAAAATATAATGAAAATATTGTAAAGTTACATCCAAACAATTTATTATTATTAACCATACTTGCCAAATTCCATATCACAAACCTCTAACCAAGCGAATGCTTTCATACATATTTTATATATAAAGGCGAAAAGGTAGAGAGAGAGAGAGAGATAGAGAGAAAAGAATTGAGTGGTTTGGCCATCTTATGAGGTAGAGCCCGATAAATTACCACTACGCGTCTACAAAAGTGGTTTTACGGCCAAGAAGGAAGGACAAGACGTAGAGCGATAGACAATAACACATACAAGTGAATCCCACAATAACATGGGTTCACATCAGCCAATACGACACGCTTGGCCTAAGAACGAAACTTCAGCTCTCCAGTACACTTCAAAGCAATTTAAAATGTATGCATGCATGTATGTATGTATGTACTCATGTATGTATGCACATATGTATGCATGTATGTACTACGTCCCGTGCAGTTACTGGGTGTCTCTGAAGGGACAACGAAAAAAAATAGAACAACTGTACCTTGAGGCATGTGGTACAAGCCGACTAACATGAGGTTGGCAACCTCATCATGTAAAAAAAAAATCGCTACAGAAACCATTGCTGAATGAGCATATACGGTTGGAGCAGGCTCTCAGTAAGTGGATCACCGACAGTGATATGTGACCGTACCAGGAGCGCCAAGGAGAATGTTGATGATGTATGTGCATTGGGCATCAGTTATCTTCGTCTCGAAAGTCCTGGTGCGAACAATTCCCGCCTTTGATATTGAAAGCCGTGTCACTGCAGTTGATTGTACACTTTTATAGGCTATGCTTTAGACACGTGGTTAGAAAATGTTATATCAGCTTGGTTATACAATGTTATATCAACTTGGTTAGACAATGTTAGATCAACTTGGTTAGACAATGTTAGATCAGCTTGGTTATACAATGTTATATCAACTTGGTTATACAATGTTATTTCAACTTGGTTATACAATGTTAAATTAACTTGGTTATACAATGTTATATCAACTTGGTTAGACAATGTTATATCAACTTGGTTATACAATGTTATATCAACTTTGTTATACAATGTTATATCAACTTTGTTATACAATGTTATATCAACTTGGTTATACAATCTTATATCAACTTGGTTAGACAATGTTATATAAACTTGGTTATACAATGTTATATCAAATTGGTTATACAATCTTAAATCAACTTGGTTAGACAATGTTATATAAACTTGTACACGGATCTGACAATCTTATCACGTTATACACAGTTCTACATAAAACACTGCTACAAAAGTAATTTAATATGAGACAAACATAAAGGTATGTTTTCAGGCACTCGTAAGAAATAAAGAAGTAGAATACTAGACAACAGACAAACAACAGACGTGAGTGGCTTACCCAGGATTCGAACCCTGGACCTCCCGTGCGACTTACGAATGCCTGAAAACATACCTTTATGTTTGTCTCATATTAATTTACTGTCTACAAAAGTAATGAATGTTTTGATGCGGGCTTCCTACAAGAGAGAAGCTACAGCGATGACCCCAGGCTACACGTAGAGTTAAGAAAGAAATAACTGATGAATTACATACGTTTCGGAATAGTAAGAAAGTTGCCGAATTACATGATAGGAAACTCCAAAAAGACCGTTAAAACAGGAGGCAATCTCATCATCAGTGTCGGACAACTGTTTCGGCCGTTTGATCTCCTCTATAATCTTAAGGGGGCGGGCCCACTTGGCAATGACACATTGACCAAAAAAAACGATTACTGAATTAACAATTACGAAGAAGACGATGGACAAGAAAGACAATTATAAACAACGAGAATGGTAATGTATAAATTAGAATGGAGACAGATAACGATAAGAGAAACTTGCACTCATTTATAAAGATAGGGAAACTTTCAGAGCTCTATGTTGTCATGGGTAAACTTTCGTGCTTCTTGAGCGAGTCAAAAAATCATTCTTCCTCACTAATTTTCTCTACCCTGTTTGTAGACAGGTCCTGGTAGTTGTCTTGAAACATAAAGTGCGTCACTGATGCTCTCAAAACACTTAGGACGATAGATGCCCGAGAAAATGTTCCGTCTGGGGTCCATCCTTGCTCTCACCACAGACATCATATTCACTAGACTAGCAATTAGAGTTAACTACCGGCTCTTCGGAGACGCTTTTTTTGGGCTGCTAAATTACGAGGCAAACGTCAATGGTGATTATCAGTTTGCTCAAAAAAAACTGTCAAGTCAACAGGTTTTGAGCAATTGGTAATGAATAAAATAAAATAATACCTGTTAAGTGCGTAAGCCGAACAAAAATATGTGAGTTTTCGCTTTTAAGCCATACAGTTTTCACAGACACCAAAGGTAAAATCTTAATGTAATCTCTATACTCGCAGTATATATATATATATATATATATATATATATATATATATATATATATATATATATATATATATATATATATATATATATATATATATATATATATATATATATATATATATATATATATATATATATATATTAGGGCTGGGATTGATAAAATAAATCTTAATAGATTAATCGAATTGCTTTAATCAAAGATAAATCGATTAATTTCGAACAACATACCACAAACCTCTCACATAGCAAATGCTCTCACATTTAAGCAAAAAAGTAAAACTGTTGAAAAACAGAATAATCGATTAAAATTTGTTGTCATCAATTAATAGATTAAAAGATATTTTAAACAGAATAATCGATTAATCCATCAATTAATCGTTAAAGAACCAGCCTTTATCTCTCTTTCTCTCTCTCGCTCTCTCTCTCTCTCTCTCTCTCTATATATATATATATATATATATATATATATATATATATATATATGAATCAATCAATCAATACCCTTTAGTTCCCCGAGGAGCATAGGCCTTCAACGAACACATGCCAAGTCTTCCTGCCCCGTGCCATCCGCTCAAGTTCTTTCCATGTTTTCCTCATCATTTTCGCCTCTGTTTCCAGTTCTGTTCTTCATGTGTTTTTTGGTCTACCTCTGCCTCTCTTTACCTGTGGATTCCAGAACAAGGACTGCCTTGTAATGCTATCAACAGGTTTCCTCAATGTGTGTCCTATCCATCGCCAGCGTCTTCTTCTCTACTCTTGTTCCACTGACACTTGTCTGGTTCTTGTCATCAATTCCACATCTGAGACTTTGTCATACCATTTCAGTCCTTCTATTCTACGCAAGCACCCGTTTATAAAAGTCTGTAGCTTTTTGGTTGTTGTTTTTGTTGCTCTCCGTGTCTCAGAGCATATATATATACTGTATATAATTTTTTTTTTATTGTAGTCTTATTCAGAGACCTCTGGGAAAACTCACGGTAAATACATATGTGTGCAGTCCAGGTCGTCTTTATTGTCGACAAGAACAAAGTCATCAGGTTGATGAAGTCCTAAATGTTTTACACGTATTTCCATTTTCTGTTAGAAAATCATTGCGCCGAACTTGTTTTTCAATAAATAACCAATTTTCTACGGTAAATAATTTACAGCCAGTTATAGACATCTAGGCCAACAGTTTCAACACAGTTACATTTAACATTACAATTTTAAAAATCTGGTCGTGATTGTGGAAAGGTAAGTCACTGTGGCAGGGGTGGCCAGGAAAGTGTGCAGAAAACAAAATGTTATGAAAACAAAGTGTGGCAGCGCTGGTTAACAGTTGGTTGGTGCACACAGCTTTTGTCTACCCAGGATCTGTTGCCTCAAGCGTTGGTGATTGACTTCTCCGTATGTTGGCCGTTTATATACAACACACATTTAGTGCCCACATAATACCACGTAGCAACTCTGGTACAAACATGGGAACGCCGCATTTAACTGGAACAAATGTTTATTTACACTATGTATAACAAATTTCGTCGGTGACCCTTCCAACAATCTGGGTCCATCCGACTCTCCTCTCTTGAACACTGTTAGCTTCCATACACCCAAGTAATTCAGTGCATATTGCCCCTTTGAGGACAGTACAGGTATATTATTGGAATGCGCTCAGGTTATTAAGATAGTTATACGGGACTGACTCCGGGGAATGTAAGTTTTCCTGATTATGGTGGCCGCTATCTTAGCACACTTATCCACCATCGAATTGTCATAACTACTCTCTGTACCCTTCCTTCAGAACAAAGCTTCACCGCTCCTTCCTCCTTGTACTATTGTCGGAACTCTCAGCCTACCTTTACATGGAGGCTTATGTCTACACAACCCGGACTCGGGATATCTAAGAGACGATACGTAGGCTCCTTTAACTAGTGGTCGCCTTCAATATGGCTGCCCTGCTTCTGTTCCGACCAGTGGCGTATCCTGGTAATGCGAGCTAGGCGTGCTGCTACATAAAATGAATATGTACGCCTACTATTTAACTTCTTCCCCTCTTAATTTAAAAACCAACTATATTCAATTACGCAACGATAGTTATTAGGGGTATATGTCAATTATCTCCGAAATACTAATTAACTTACAACTTGAAACTCACTGTCACTGTAATAATCTGCCTTCCCGGCAACTAACAAAAATTAATCACAAAAAACACTGGACGGACACAACCGATTTTTACAACTCGAGAGCTGCAAGACCACCGCACGCATGTTCGCATTGTATTTACGTATCTGGCCATGACCCCGATCCAATCAAACCAGTGTTCAGACGTGAATCCGAAAGGTGCCGCACGCATTGTGACGGAATTACCCGAGAAAATTCGGGCGATTGCTACCAACCAATTAAAAACTGCACTATAAAAAGCGTCTGGGGAAACTGAAACTAGATTATACTCGTAGATTCTATGCGGGAAAATCCGTTGTCCTGGTGCGTGCGGTCCGAAAGCAGAACATTAGAAGAGAAATATTTTATAGAATAATAAATTAAATTTTTATTTTCCTTCGGGCATAGGTGTGCGCAGCACGCACAGCACACATAGAGAATACGCCACTGGTTCCGACGTCTCTCACGCTTCTGCCTGATGCTGAGAAAAAACGTGCCTAACATCTTTCTGTTTTGACCATTCCAATGCGCATCATTTCCGTACATCCTTTTTTTCTACCGCGTCTTTACCATCTCATGTTAGACTTCTCATTCGTCTTTCCCTTACTGCCACAAAAGACGTTGACACAATTTTCCCAAGACAGCGAGTTAGATCTAAAACAAACGCTACCAGTTTGGCTAGAGAATCGTGGACAAATAAACACTTTATTATTTAGGCTGAAAAAACACGCTTCGAATTTACAATAATTGTATGACACAAGGATGTCGCTAACGTTGGTAATTTGTAATTAGGGGATCGCCGCTGGGAAGAGATAATCGCGGCGTACAAATCTAATTTGGTTGTCTAAAAACAAAAAAGTTCTCATTGCAATTAATCAGGCAGTCCAAGAAATGTCCTTCACAAATGAGCAACAACTTATAAATTTGCAGCGGTCTTCCAAATGTTCTCAATCAGAAAATAATATGATAGAAAAATGAGTCTTTAAGGTATCTTCAGTGAATGACACGTAGTTAATCTTCACGTTGATCAGTGAGAACATTTTATGCAACATCATTTTGGTGCTATTATAAAAAAAAGTAAAGGATCCCGTTACACGCCCATTGAGGCATATTGAAAATATGGTGTTAGGCCCATATTATCTTGACCGTCGGCACACTAGGGGTGATGTGGTCGGCATCACGCCGGCCGCCTTAACCTTCCCAGAGTTGCTCTGGTACCCAGTTGGGGCTGGGTAGACCCAGGAGCCGTTTGTGGCCTAAAAAAATCCCACCTCATCTGGGGATCGAACCATAGACCACTGAGCTAGGAAACCAGTGCACTAACCACTATGCTACCGCGGCTCCCGTGCTATTATAACCACTAGTATAATTTTCCACTAATATAACACTGGCTAACAAAACAAAAAAAAAATTTTTCTTTCTCTAACATTTATATGTTTTTCTGGTCAATTTTAATGCGCTGTTTTTAAATCTGCAAACCGTTTTTCTCTATTAGGTCGGGATCTCTAGAAATACGCAATTGAAGTTTTTTAACAACGCATACAGTATTACAACATCATTCGTACAAGAAGTATAACAGTTATGTAGGCTTGAATTTCTTTGCAGTCGACTTTCGTCGGTGAATGGCATGTGGTACATCGTGACGAAACATCCAACAATAATCGGCAAGCATGGTCATACTCCACTGTCCTTGATAACGTGACTCCATTACGGCGATATCTTGATGGAATCATTCTCCATGTTCATCGCTGACTTCGCCAAGGTTTTCAGGGAAAAAGTCAAGATGCGAATCGAGCAAATGGATTTTGAGGGACATGTTACAGCCCATAATTCTGTATGCATCTATGCACTGCTTAACAATATGCACATAGTCGACAGAATTGTGATTTCCCAGAAAGTTATCGACGATCGATTTGAATGCCATCCATGCGCGAAGTTCACTACCATGTAACAAGTTCTCGAATTGTTTGTCTGCAATAACTTTCCTAATCCGAGGTCCTACAAAGATACCTTCCTTTATCTTTGCATCGCTAACTTGCGGAAACTTTTCTCGAAGATAAGTGAAAGCTTTGCTCGTTTTATCTAACGCTTTTACGAAATTCTTCATGAGCCCCAACTTTATATGTAACGGCGGTAAAATGATGCTGTCTTTGTTAACTAATGGCTCGTTATTACATTTTTATGCCCGAGCTGCATACGATCCCTGATAGGCCACACCTTTCTTGCATAATGTTCCTGTCTGTTGCGGCTGTCCCATTCACATAGGAAGCAACAAAATTTAGTATACCCAGTCTGCATGCCCGTGAGAATTGTAATGACCTTTAGGTCTCCACAAATCCGCCATTGGTAGTCATTGTACTTTATTTTTGCCAAAAGTATAGCCATATTGTCATAAGTTTCTTTCATATGAACAGAGTAGGCGATTGGAATTGATGAAAATAAATTTCCGTTATGCAATAACACGGCTTTTAGACTAGTCTTGGAAGAGTCGATGAAAAGTCGCCATTCGTTGACTATGTGCTCATGACCGAGGTGCACCATTAGACCGTTTACATCTTTGCAATAGCAAATGTTATCATCCATCTCAAAGTATTGAACAATTCCGCTTGTCCTTTGGTAAGAGCGAGATCATGTATTAGATCTGAAAGTTCTGAATGGTTAATTAAGTGAACACCATCATTCACCGGTATATAATCCGAGTCAGAATTACTTTCTAAAACAGATAAACTATCACTTTCTGATGGTTCATTCACGTCCAACGGATATTGTTCTGGTGGAACTGGGATCGGACACGTGATTGGATCATGAGGCACTGGTTTCGAAACTGATTCAATATTTGGATAAACCACAGACTTTCTAGTTTTAAAAGTGAAACCATGGATATTTTTCAAGCAGAAGTAACAATCAGTAGCGTGATTTGTCGGTTCACGCCATATTACTGGCACTCCAAAAGGCATCGACTTATGCTTCGGCGATTTTCGTAACCAACCTGCCAATGTATTTGCACAAGTCGAACAAACTGCATTTGGCTTCCAAGATTTATTTGCATCATCAACTTTCGAATCGAAATAAAGTTCAAATGCTTTCTTTAGTAATGGTGTAAAGTTTTTCTGGTGAACACGATCGGTAAAATATCCGCACACGTAACAGAACAGATTAGCCGAATTTCTACAACTTCTAGAAGCCATATTTCGCTCAGAATTATTTCAAAATACAGTAACTATTTGAAAAATAGCGTAACATATGTCATGCATCTTTTAGCAGTGTAAAAAGTAGAATTATTTTGCATTTTATTAATTTTTTATAAGTTATATAGTAAAAATGAAACGGAGCAAATAACGGTTTCCCAAAAATATATTTATTCACAAATATCTTAAGAACCCGATGTGATAGAGATAAACGGATTTCAAATTTGAAATCAGCGCAAGAAACTGACCAACGAACACTTATTCTTATATAAGAAAGAAAAATGTTGTTTGTCAGTGTAATTAGCAAATATGAGCGTCCAAATGACAGAGTTGTTAGAGCACTGATCTCTCGCGGTAATGGTGCCGGGATTCAATTCAAGGTATCGACACGCTCCAGTCTACTCAACTGTAAATGTGTAGCTGACCTGGCTCTTGAGTTAGGACAGGAGATGTAGTGAGGAAGGGAATCGTTCACTCCACCTCTAGATGATGAACCTAGTATTTTAAAGCCTTTAATGGGGTCTATGTAGGGTTCGGGCCCGACGTCCCACCTACATCAATGGATATTGATGCGAACACACAGCCTCTGTTTGGGACCCCTCCTAAGGTGCAGGCGCAATACCCACCGGCGAGTGGACCATGCTCTGGCCAACACCAACCCAAACCCCACTCATGGGTTAAATGCTACTTTCTCTCCTCTCTACTTGCCTACAGAGCTTTCTCTGTCCAATCCACGATACACCTCACCAAGGTTCCTGAAGTGGTGATGGTAAAATATAGGTCTTTACCTAAAAGGGATCCGGGCCCTGCCCAACGTCCCAGCTGCAGCAAGAGTGCCATGCGACCTGACATTGCACCCATCGTCAGATTTTGTCCAACTCCTGAAACACGGGAAGCAAAGCCACTAGAACTCAATGGAAATTTAGAACCGCTGTGCTCGGGAAAATCGTGAAGGCATAGGACGCAGGACGTGACACAGCCACATCAAAAGCTCACCCATGTCGTGTGAAATTCTAATCCACATATATAAATTAAAAATTAAATGTAAAGCCTAACAAATAACTTCAATAAAAGGAAAGAAGAATGGTAAAGAACAGTGCTGTCACAATGACTGTACTCGAAATCCCCCTTGTTTTCTACTTCGTCTGCAAATTGTAACGTTTCACGTTGATAGTAAAAGCCTACTGCAGCATACACGCTTTCTACGATAAAACGCGTACTGCATTTCTAAGAAAAACCTTGAGATACGCAAGCTGACCTATATTTAATATTCCATTCATGTCATTTTATACACTAAGTTACCATAAACGAAAGACAGATGGAATTAGGATAGAGAGAAGGGAGGGCTGAAAGCAGGAACGCATACAACACTAAACACGCGTCTCGCTATACAATTACTACCATCACGCGTGTAAGGCCACAAGCACTAGCTTTTTTCAAATCGACAGTGATAAAAAACACTACCCATACGAGAGTTAGGTTTAAAAAAACTTACAAAACGCTTATTAGGAAACATGACATTCTACTGTTTTATGTCTGAAATCCTGACATTAGTATGACAGTACAGCAGACACCATAAAGTTTGGAAGTGAGGAGGTGGCAACAGCACGACTATCCTAGAAGAAAATACATATTTTGAACGCAGCCCCTTAGCCCCATTAAATTTATATATTTGGGTTTCTTAGGACTTGCTGACAAAGAATATGTTAAACTTTACGCAAACAGTCTAGGAATTAACAAATTATAGCCAAAAGAAATAGTGAGGGTGTCAGACAACACCAAAATCCTATTTGATTGGAGCGCAATAATGTAAGGCTAAACACGATTAGTCGGGCTACAAATACTATCTTTTGTTTTAGGGGAGACGGAAGGAAGGGTACCTTTTTTCAAACGCTTGTGTAAACATGACTCGATTGGTTAGACCCGCCAATATAGTCAATTAGGAGCGTCAGGTCAGCACCACATTTTCAAATAAACTTTCTAAAGCAACAGTGCGTTGAGATTCAGCTTATATTTTTCTAAATAAAAGCCTGAGACAGTGGCAGGTCGGATTTTGTGCCTATTCATTGCCAGTCAACGTAATTCTGTATTATTTCCATGAATTGTGGTAAGCTTGAAATATTTGATATCTTTTTAATGAAAATTGAATGTAAATTGATAATTTATGTCTGTATATGTGTGTGGTTCAGTAGCGAACATGAGGCAAAGCCTATATAGTGCCCAACCTGAACAGAAGGTGTCGGAGGAAAGTAAAACTACATGGAATTGCCAAACAGTACACTGACACCTATCTTATTGACTAGAAAGAAATAATGCTGGAATTGCAGAGGCGTAGTAACCATTAGGGAGGAGTATACTGATGTCAATTGTTTCAGATGAAGATAGCAATTGGCCTACCGCTCTGAACTCAGTGTTTGTTATGTATTGTGTTTAGTCTGTAAATAGATTATAAATTAGTTATGAAGTAGGAGGTACAACCTTCTTGTTTCAGGGACTGTGGTCCTAAAGTTATTGAGCAGCACCTGGTCTGAGCTTTGCTGAATCTGGAGGCTGACAGCATACTCCTGGGTCCAGATAGCGACTAGTGAGGTGTCTCCAGAACACAGGGGAGCAATCGAGCAGAGGAGTCTTTTCCTGCCACCATCACGAAAGTTAAGCCTCTGTGGCCAGTGGAGCTCAACATTATGTGTCCCCTCAAAAATTGACATTTTAGTAAAAAAGAGGGACAATACCTTGTTTAAATTGACAGGAACTGTGAACTTTTCCCCCATACTATTTCCCAGATAAACAAACACTTGAAGTCATGATGACAAATAATAACATAGCTTGAAAAAACAAAACCAGTATTACCTCATAGTACTACTACACAACTGACACACATAGGATAATATTAATAAAATATGTCACTACAAGGTTCATAGTTATAAATTATGTATATATAAATTGTGATTACAATTAATTGTGATTCCTGGTTCACTTTGTAGTTGAATCAGGACATATATTAGTGAAAGTAATTAATACATATATATTTGAAACTTTACCAGTGACTCATTTAAGATAGTCTTATAGAATGTTAAATGTGTGTGAGTGTCACAGTGTTGTCAAGTGTGGTGGAATAAATTAAATTGTTTATCTGTCTGTTGTTGTTGTGACTTACACTTCATCATATACATATCCTAGACCTTTAACGTAGTCATCACAATATTCCAGAATAATTCTGACTGAGGTATAATGTGGTAGCAAGTAAGGTTATCTGTAAAACACTACACCTATTAGATACAGATACCTTCACAGCTGATCTCAGTCAGTACACTAAGTCCCCTATAAATATTTATAACATCCCACTTTACCACAACCCACAGAATGAAGAAATGAGGCCTGCATCATGAGCGCTTGTGACTAGCGGGGAATGCATCTCTGTGAACCCCACCTGAGCCCCCAAAGCGAAGTGATCTTTAGAGCCAAAAAGGTGAGTGGCCAAGCAAACCAACCCAATACTCATGGAGGAAGACATACCCATTGCACTCTTTGGGAGGGAGATGTCTGCAGCAAACACCCAATACCTCCAATGCCAGTCAAACAACATATTCCATGCGAGCTCGGTCGTCGCCTCGGTTACCAAGGCCCGCGCAAGAGAGATAAATCCCCTGCTCCTTGTGAAAAGTCAACAAAGGGGAACCTTAAACATTTTACAGCTAAATATAGCTGGACTACAGAACAAGACAATCGAGCTTACAAAAATACTACACGAACATCAAGTACATGTAGCCCTTCTCCAGGAAACAATACTCCCACGGAGACAAATTAACATCATGGGTTACACACAGTACAAATGTGAATGCCTGAAGTGCTGTGAGAAGTTAATGTGATTGCATTTACAACAGGCCCCTAGTCTTTAAATTTTGCATTTATTTACGTTTTTTCAGGGAAGGATTACGGTGGGATTTTTTTATCTTATTCGTTTTTTTTTATTTCTCTTTGTATAATAATAGAGTTTGGACTTTTTGTGTAGATTAAGAATTACGGTTTCTAGCAAAGATGGTAGTTTTAACTTTTAGACTGGCACCAGCGCGCTGTTTCATTGAGATAATTCGTTCATGGAAGATTTTCCAGTGTAACATAATGGCAGAGCATTTTCGGTTCTTCTCAGTGAGCGCGCTATAATTTTTAGTAAGGGTGAAATCAGATGGGGGTAGAGGGGGAGTTTTAAGCGCGTGGAAACAGGTCAGCAACGGAAATTTTCCGCTTGACCGTAAGTTCTAAATTTAGAAATGACCGTGGGCGATTCCTGGCACGTTGGTTGGTTCATAGATCGACCCGCTTAAGAACAAAGCCTAGCTATGACTCACGCGTAGCGTGGTCTGGGGTAATAAATAAGCGGGGTTCCCTGGCAGAAGGCTGAGAATTTTTTGAACTTCTACGCCTTGGGAAGGAACTGCCACAGAGCCGACTGCTCTTTCGAGAGAAATTCGTGCTGGTAAATATGAAGTTAATTAAGCTTTAATAGTTTATAAGATTTTTGCAGATTTGTTTCTAGGAGGTAAAGTTAATTCATAGAAGTAGAGCCATCAATGCTAAATCTTTTAAGTGAATATAACTGACAGCGCAATTAGGTAATTTGTGAAAAGGTAGTAGGGAATTTGATAGTTTCCTCAGAGTAGCTGTTTGTATAAATTGGAATATTACTGTTATTTGTCAGAAGACAGGGGATCTAATTTTTCCTGGATTTGTGATTTTAAATGGTGCAGCGTAAAACACGCTCGCGGAATTAAATTAATTTTAGTTCGTAACGGACATGCCATGAGTTCCCTCTTATCTAAATTATTATCAGAGTGCATTCATTCTTTTTATGAGATAATGAAAGCTTAAGGATGGTAGATGTTAAATACTATAATTTTGAGACACGATGCACGTAATTTCATTGTGATTTTCAAGGATTTGGAGAGGGGTACCTAAGCACGTGCTGCGTGTCCTTTTTTTTTTTAGTGGGGTGAATCTGATAACGGAAGGAGAGGGGAGATAACTAGGCATGCATTGTAAAAATAGGATTTCAGTTCCTTTAGAAATGTTAATGTCCATTGTTATCAGAATCGGGTGTAAATAATATTCCAGACACGTGGGTGTAGATTTCTCAATATTTGAGTTATAATATTAGCGAATAATACGCTAGGGTTTTGGTGTGTATTTAATTGTTCAAGTGTGTGTAAATTACCAGCGGACTAATTTGTGTAACGCTGTGGTAATAGAACGAGTGGCTTTAAATTTTAGAGCATGGGAAATTGTGTATTTTTCTCGGTGTGGGTAAAACCTACATTTTGAAGTCAGCAGTTACGGGTCTAGTTGGGATTTGTAATTAGTCCTTAATTAATAGACCTATGTTTATAATGGTGAATTCATGGAGACGGGAGATTATTGTCTCGGGTGAAGTCTATTGTATTTTGGTAGCCAGGTAAACACATCGATCATTGTTAAATAGTAGGGCCAGGAATTTACTGGCAACAGGTTCATTCAGTGGTTAGAATGTTGTGACGGGCTAACCTAAGCCGCCAGCATGTAAGAGATTAAGCCAGCTGAGTCTGGAGATTAGAGTGTCGATAGGACAGTATTTGAGGGAAAGTGGGGGTAGGCATGTTTACTAATCGCTGAAGCGATACTAGAGCATGGGAGATGTATGGAAGATTTGAAACTTAAGTGTTAGAGGTTTGAGACTTAAGTGGTTGAAGAGTTGGGATTTAAGTGTTGAAGAGTGAGAGTTAAGGGAGTTAAGTGTTAAGGATATGGGAAATTTGTTGTGCGATATATATTTGTTATTGTTTTGTCCACAGCAGATATTTTCCAGGCGTGGCAGCGAGGGCTACAGTAGTCCTACAGCTGGCTAGAAGTTCGCCGGTCTTCTCAGGAGAAGAAGAGTCGGCAGAGCCAGGAAAGAAAGTGGAGTAGTGACAAGGGGTTCACTGGTGCAAACGGTTTTTTGTACCCAAGAGAGCAGGGAGCTGGAAGCACAGACTTCTTCAGCAAGAACAGATGTTCTTACCAAAATTCGGAGCTAGTTACGCTCATGTTAAACACACACTGATCATAGGCGCAGGGCCTAAAAAGTGTCGTGAATTTCGGGCATAATAATCCCGACAGCCTTGAGCCCACGAGCAGGGTATCCGGGCTACTGCAAAGTAATAATTCGTCTATTTGGAAGCAGCAATAGACCACGTCCCGAGTTTAATTTACCAAGCAAGTCAGCAGCTACAACAGGCGGAGAAGAGGGGAAAGGGTTAACATCCCTCTTTACTGCACGAGATAGATAGAGAGAAGGAGAGTAGTGGAGGAGTCGTTTCTGTAGGAACTAGGAGTGTCAGACAGACACTGAACATAACAGTAGAACTCAGCAAGTCATCTGTAAGTTGTGTCGGAGATGATAAAAGGGTTCTGGTCGTGGACTTTGTGATAGTCAGAGAATATTTAGCCTAGAGTGGAGCAGCGGCGGAGGCACGTCATTTGTGTAGAAACACGTCTGCAGACAGACGGACAGTAGGAGTTAGGGTGTGTTTACCCGATATCAGGTTGATTAGGAGAAAGACGGATCTGGTGTTCGAGATCCTCCTTCACATGTTGTTGTATTACTTACCTTTCTTCCTTACAGGTTGAGGGGAGGGCGACTGTGGGGTTACCTTACCTAATCACTTGAAATTAATTGTTATGTTCTTTCCAGGTGTATGAACACGCATGGTTATTCTATTTTGTAGTATGTTATATGAATTTTTTTTTGTGTGGTGTAAATAAAATCCATTGTAAATTTCCGGCTGGATCAGTCACTTACTTCAACCTATATGTTGTCTGTAAGTGGTGTCTGTGGTGTTAAGTATTAAACCTTATCCCAGTCTTGGTAGCTAGAGGTAGTGAGGTTATCGCAAAACATTACGTCACTTAGTGGCAAGGGAGAGTCAATTTCGGTTCTCGACCCTTGACGCCAATAGCCTCATCTCCCACAGTCACTGTTATTTTCTTCTGAAATCTATCTTCTTAGTCTTTCTTTCCACTAGGGTCTAGTCTATTTAGGTAGGCAACCTCTAGTCTTAAATCCACTTCGTGACAAGTGCCAAGGCATCATGACCTTAATCAGAAATGATACCCAAGCCACAGTAACCAACAACCCCGAGGCGCATATCGACCACCAAATAATAAAGCTATGTGGCAAAGATAACACCAAGTACACACTACACAACATTTACTGTCTCCCGACCTCATCAAAAGGTCTGCCTGAGTTTGAACCCATACTAAAGAAAACTGTCGTAGCTGGTGATTTTAATGTTCACATTCCTGCTCTAGGATACCGGCAGTTTAACAGTAGAGGCCTAGAGGTTGAGGAGCTGTGCAGCAGTACCAACTTAATGCTACTGCAGAACTTGGAAACTCCACCAACACTCCTACACATGGCAAACGGCTCGACCAGCCGGCCAGATCTGAAAATTAATATTAGACAAACATAAAGGTATGTTTTCAGGCACTCGTAAGAAATAAAGAAGTAGAACACTTGGACAACAGAAAAACAACAGACGTGAGTGGCTTACCCAGGGTTCGAACCCCGTACCTTCCGTACGACAACTCCGCCTAGCTATCATTTGTCTAATATTAATTTACTGTTTACAGGCCTCGGGTTTCCCTTCCTTATGTGTTATTTATGTTTATACACGGCCAGATCTTACATTTGTTTCAGCTGACATAGCAGAAAATAGTATCATCAAAGTCTTAGAAGATGTGGGAAGTGACCACCGCCCTGTTTTAATAACTATTTTAACACCACAGATGACGCAGAAGTCCATGGTAAACAATCCTGGAACTTCAGGAAAGCAGACTGGGACCGCTACGGCCGAGAAACTGACGCTGGGTTCAGGCAAATCATTAGAACTGATAACATTAATACTACATACAACAACATTTGTACCACAATCCTAACAGCTGCCAAAAAGTGCATCCCAAGGGGGAAGCATAAGAAGTATAAACCTTACTGGACATCTGAACTAGCTGAAGCAGTCAAAGAGAGAAGAGAAGCTAGAAAGAAGGCTGAAAAATACCCTACCACCCTAAATAAAACAGAGTACAACAGGTGGACAGCAAAATGAAGGTATGTCACCAAGAAGAATAAGCGGGAGACTTGGAAAGAAAATTGCAACAAACTAGATCTAAAAAGAGAAGGGAACAAAGTTTGGAAACTCCTCAGTAATTTCGAGGGAAGAAAGAAAAAGACAAACCCAACACCTATGGTGGATGGAAGTGGTGATGAAGTAACATCAAGCAGCAAGAAAGCCGATGTCTTCAACAATTTTTATGCCAGTGTAAATAAAACACAACAGAGAAAGAAACTAGACAAAGTGCTCCTAAAGAGCAAATCCACGCGTAACATAGATCAGACCAATATGGCTGCGTTCGATGATCCATTCCGCCCACAAGAACTGAGAATGGCACTATGGAAACTGGCCAAAAATAAAGCTCCAGGACCAGATACAATTAAAAATGAGATGATTTGTCAACTAGGGCCAAAGGCAAAAGAGACACTTCTATGGTTCATCAATAGAACGTGGGACGAGGGACAGTTACCATAAGCATGGCTGACAGCAACCATCATACCTATTTTGAAGAAAGGGAAACCACCGGGAACACCAAGAAGCTTTAGGCCTGTATCCCTCGCTTCATGCTTAGGTAAACTGGTCGAGAGAATGGTAAATAACAGACTATACTGGTGGTTGGAAAGCTGGAACCTTCTTAACAACAACCAGGCAGGCTTCAGACGTAAGTGCCGCACAGATGACCCCCTCTTCAGGTTCACACAGAATGTGATGGATGGCTTTCAAGAGGGAAAAAGCACGATAGCTGTGTTCATCGACCTTAAGCAAGCCTACGACAGAGTTTGGAGAAAGGGACTTTTGCTGAAGATGAGAAGAATGGGAATAGGAGGGAAAATGATTAGATGGATACAGGCCTTCCTAACAAATAGAACCATAGCTACCAACTATGCTAGTGCAATTTTACGGAAAAGAACGCTGGAAGAAGGACTGCCTCTCCTTTAAGTTGCACCCTTTTCCTCATCTTCATTAATGACCTTGCCAAACATCTGAATGTGTCGAAGGCGTGGACCTTCCGTGCGACAACCCCGCCTAGCCATGCAAGCGAATCACACTATCCGCTCTGCCATCTACGCATCATCAAAAAATGATGTTTCAATGGCAGGTCAATAGTGCGAACCACAATACACGACACCAGAAGTCCTATTAATGGGCAGTTCAGCCTATTAATGACGCATTAAAATCACTTCTGTATTGGATTCGGCCTATTTGCTTGATAGAAATACGGATAGTGAATTCGTGATTGCGTTGTCGCACGAATAGGTTCTAAACTGCCCATGGTTTTTCTTGTTGTCTGTTGACTTCTGGTGTCGTGTATTATGTGGTTTCCCTTCGCACTAAATTGACCTACCCATATCCTGAAAGTCTACATCATTTTTGATGATTTGCTAAGGGTTCTTGTTAGATGGCAAAAGTGAGAGCGGATAGTGTCGTGATTCGCTTGACCTGCCAATTGAAACATCATGATGATGCTAGGCGGGGTTGTCGCACGGAAGGTCCAGTGTTCAAATCCTGGGTAAGCCACTCATGTCTGTTGTTTTTCTGTTGTCTGTTGTTCTACTTCTTTATTTCCTGCGAGTGCCTGATAACATACCTTTATATTTGTTTCATATTAATTTACTGTTTACAGGCCTCAGGTTTCCCTCCCTTATTTGTAATAAATGTTTGTACAATACCAAACCTACCCACTATCCTGTTCTCACTGTTCTAGTCTACTATCATTTACTGGACACAGTATTAAGGTCCTAAGGGTCTTGTTGGATTCGGCCTATACTGCTTGATAGAAATACAACAGAAGTGATTGCGTCATTAATAGGCTGAACTGCCCATGGAGGACTTCTGGTGTCGTGTATTGTGGTTCGCACTATTGACCTGCCATTGAAACATCATTTTTTGATGATGCGTAGGATGGCAGAGCGGATAGTGTGATTCGCTTGCATGGCTAGGCGGGGTTGTCGCACGGAAGGTCCAGTGTTCAAATCCTGGGTAAGCCACTCATGTCTGTTGTTTTTCTGTTGTCTGGTGTTCTACTTCTTTATTTCCTGCGAGTGCCTGATAACATACCTTTATATTTGTTTCATATTAATTTACTGTTTGCTGATGACCTTGCCATCTGGACTACTGATAAATATCCCATTCTGGTAAAAGCCAAGATCAACAGAGCTCTCCTTACAATGTCAGTATATTGTGAACTGTGGAAACTTAAAATCAATACGCAGAAAACTGTATTCATCACTTTCTCCCGCAGCCACAAAATAGCAAAAAGACCTATCAACATCAAACTGAGTGGGGAAACACTAACGAAAGAGGAGCACCCAGTCTATCTAAGAGTAAAAATGGACAGACAATTGAAACTACATGGACACATCTACAACCTCAGGGAAAAAGCATGCAAGAGCCTAAACCTCATCAAACGGCTAGCTAGTACAAATTGGGGAGCGGATAAACAAACCCTTCGTCAACTATACCTCGGCTATGGGAAATCAGTGATAGACTATAACCTCCCCCTCCAGACCATTGTGAGTACTAATACCATCTCATCTCTGGACCGTGTGCAGAACCAAGCTCTCAGGTTAATTTGTATAGGGATGAGATCAACACCCACAGCCGTATGTGAGATAGATGCCAATATAGAGCCGCTAGATATCAGGCGTAAAAGAGCACTGACTGAAGCTGTAGAGAGATACAGGAGACAAGAGAAAGACCACCCAAACAAAGTACTTATTGACACTTGGAAACAAACACGAAGACTGAAACAACTATCTCTCCTGGACATAGCCAAAGAGGAAAATGATAAACACCATCTCCCGCAAGAGAGAGAATTGGAAAACAATACTTTGGACCACCCCCTTGGGAAAACTTCCACCAACCAACTGTCAAAACACAACTGATATATAAAACGGCCAACAAGGAAACACTACCCACAATCTTGAAGACGTGTGCCTTGGAGACCATAAACAGCTACCCAACATCAGCAATCCAGCTCTACACAGATGGTTCTGCTTTCAAGACCACATCTTTTGCAGGATATGGCGTCTGCATATGGTACCTGGATGGATCCTCTTATGAGTTCTGTGACTCCTGTGGTGAAAATTGTTCAAATTACGAAGCGGAGGCTGAGGCCATCAAGACAGCCATTGAATTACTACACCAACAGTTTGACCTTATGGAACGAAAGCCATCAGATATAGTGATTTTCAGTATCTCCATGTCTGTTCTGGAAGCACTTAAACAGACTCCATATGAAAACAAAGACATTTTTCTTATAGGAAGATCGGTTCACAACTTGATCACAGCCTACTCCATCAGTGTAACCCTACAGTGGATCCCTGGACATAGTGATCTAACTGGAAATGAGACAGCTGATAGACTTGCAAAAACAGGAGCCTCTAAACAACAAAAGGACAGACCCTGCAGCATGAGAACAGTCAAACAGATTCTCAAAAACAACACAAGAAAAATCTGGCTGAACAGATGGGCAAACGGGCCGACTGGCCGAAATGTCTTTAATGAAATGACCTGCCCAAAAGACAACGACAACATAAACAGACTCAGCAGGAGAAATCAAAGTCTTATCTTTCAGTTCCGAACAGGACACGCCAGAGTCAATAGCCATCTAAACCGTATCAACCCTCAGCACCTACTTATGTGTAGACACTGCTCTCATCCCTATGAAACAACCAGACACCTCCTCATGGAGTGTCCATCACTCACAAATGCCAGGAAAAAACTTTTACAGACACCTCTGACAGTCACCAACTCACTATATGGAACATTAAAACAACTGTAGAAAACCTGCACTTTTTTAAGAATGGCATGGGGCTGCCGAGAGTAGACATGCTCAGCAGCTATGGGATATCGACAGCAACAACAAAAAAGCCTTTAATACTTCACTCCCTACATAAGTATCTGCTACGGAACTACCTTTATATTTTATTAACCATGTACTCGTATAAGCCAAAAATAAAGGCCGAAATACTTGTGTCTAGCAATTCGTAGATGAAGATGAACAACACAGGATAGCATTGTCTGATGGCGCCATTTTAAATGGTCCCTGGTTCTATTTCCCGGTGACCCTATCACTTATATTTCTATTCTGTTGTCTGGTGTTCTCCTTCTATCTGTTGTCTGGTGTTCTCTTTCTATCTGTTGTCTGGTGTTTTCCTTCTATCTGTTGTCTGGTGTTCTCCTTCTATCTGTTGTCTGGTGTTCTCCTTCTATCTGTTGTCTAGTGTTCTCCTTCTATCTGTTGTCTAGTGTTCTCCTTCTATCTGTTGTCTGGTGTTCTTCTTCTATCTGTTGTCTAGTGTTCTCCTTCTGTCTGTTGTCTGGTGTTCTCCTTCTATCTGTTGTCTGGTGTTCTCGTTCTATCTGTTGTCTGGTGTTCTCCTTCTATCTGTTGTCTAGTGTTCTCCTTCTATCTGTTGTCTGGTGTTCTCCTTCTATCTGTTGTCTGGTGTTCTCCTTCTATCTGTTGTCTGGTGTTCTCCTTCTATCTGTTGTCTGGTGTTCTCCTTCTATCTGTTGTCTGGTGTTCTCCTTCTATCTGTTGTCTGGTGTTCTCCTTCTATCTGTTGTCTAGTGTTCTCCTTCTATCTGTTGTCTTGTGTTCTCCTTCTATCTGTTGTCTGGTGTTCTCCTTCTATCTGTTGTCTGGTGTTCTCCTTCTATCTGTTGTCTAGTGTTCTTCTATCTGTTGTCTGGTGTTCTCCTTCTATCTGTTGTCTGGTGTTCTCCTTCTATCTGTTGTCTGGTGTTCTCCTTCTATCTGTTGTCTGGTGTTCTCCTTCTATCTGTTGTCTAGTGTTCTCCTTCTATCTGTTGTCTTGTGTTCTCCTTCTATCTGTTGTCTGGTGTTCTCCTTCTATCTGTTGTCTGGTGTTCTCCTTCTATCTGTTGTCTGGTGTTCTCCTTCTATCTGTTGTCTAGTGTTCTCCTTCTATCTGTTGTCTAGTGTTCTCCTTCTATCTGTTGTCTGGTGTTCTCCTTCTATCTGTTGTCTGGTGTTCTCCTTCTATCTGTTGTCTGGTGTTCTCCTTCTATCTGTTGTCTAGTGTTCTCCTTCTATCTGTTGTCTAGTGTTCTCCTTCTATCTGTTGTCTGGTGTTCTCCTTCTATCTGTTGTCTGGTGTTCTCCTTCTATCTGTTGTCTGGTGTTCTCCTTCTATCTGTTGTCTGGTGTTCTCCTTCTATCTGTTGTCTGGTGTTGTCTAGTGTTCTCCTTCTATCTGTTGTCTAGTGTTCTCCTTCTATCTGTTGTCTGGTGTTCTCCTTCTATCTGTTGTCTGGTGTTCTCCTTCTATCTGTTGTCTGGTGTTCTCCTTCTATCTGTTGTCTGGTGTTCTCCTTCTATCTGTTGTCTGGTGTTCTCCTTCTATCTGTTGTCTAGTGTTCTCCTTCTATCTGTTGTCTGGTGTTCTCCTTCTATCTGTTGTCTGGTGTTCTCCATCTGTTGTCTAGTGTTCTCCTTCTATCTGTTGTCTAGTGTTCTCCTTCTATCTGTTGTCTAATGTTCTCCTTCTATCTGTTGTCTGGTGTTCTCCTTCTATCTGTTGTCTGGTGTTCTCCTTCTATCTGTTGTCTGGTGTTCTCCTTCTATCTGTTGTCTGGTGTTCTCCTTCTATTTGTCGTTGCTTGTCCTTCTATCTGTTGTCTGGTGTTCTCCTTCTATCTGTTGTCTGGTGCTCTCCTTCTATCTGTTGTCTGGTGTTCTCCTTCTATCTGTTGTCTGGTGTTCTCCTTCTATCTGTTGTCTGGTGTTCTCCTTCTATCTGTTGTCTGGTGTTCTCCTTCTATCTGTTGTCTGGTGTTCTCCTTCTATCTGTTGTCTGGTGTTCTCCTTCTATCTGTCGTGTGAGTGCCTATTATTTACCCAGACAGTATTTATTTATTTACTACTCACAGGCCTCCAGATTTCCTTCATTATTTATTTATGTGTTCACCCATCAGAAACTCAGTTCATAGATTGATTGATTGGTGGATTGATATGCGTTTACGTTACCATGTATATTAATGGTTTAAATTCGCAGTTTCATATTTCTCATTTGGTTTCTGCTCCTAAAGCCTAGTTTTTATTTGACATGCTGTAACAGCAACACCAAATTTAGCAACAAGCTAGCAGAATATTTTACAGCGTGGTAAAAGCGCTCATAACAATTGCAATAAGTTGATCTCAGGCGATCACGATTTTTTTTTTCAAAATGGGGGAGGTGGGGGGGGGGGGGGGGGGTGGGAGTTGAAAGGGGGATGATTAATGCGCGCAGTGCTGACAAGTTCAAATGAAGTGGATGAGAGGTTAGAAAGATAAACAGTTTGCATGCATTTTATGTTTTCAGCTTGAATGAAAGCAATCTAGATACTGAATATCTCATACCACTCCTGAGGTGGCGTACACTGCCATGTTTTATGACACTTAGGATGGACTCCACCACGTCCAGTGTTTGCTCCAACTTAAGGCGGTGTGGCAGATGGCGTACTTTGAGGATAAGACCAGCTCAGTCAGCGGGAAAGCTTGTATTAGAAATGAGAAAATTTATGTATTTTCGGCTTTTTCTAGTCTAGTCACCTCGGATTTAACCACAGTAAATATTACTCTACTTTTCTGTCCTTCTACATAACAAAGAGTTAAAATAATTAAGAAAATAAGTTTTGCGGGAACGCCTTCCGATTCCACAGAGCCGTGCAGAAAGTTCAACATTTCAGCTGACGATCGTTTATGAGCCAGACGATCCTTAAAGCAAGAACATGCACTCTTTGGGGACTCAAGGGAGAGTCCGAATTTTAGTGTAAAAAATAGGTCAAGGTGGTCCCATAGCAGAAACTGCAGTAGGGAAGTGAAGTGTTAGAGACTTCACCAAACTAGGTCCAGCATCGAGAGGTGGGAGTGAAGTGTTAGAGACTTCACCATACTAGGTCCAGCATCGAGAGGTGGGGGGTGACCAGTTCTCTTCCTTGCTGCCTTTTTCTTCCCTAACTGAAAGAACAGAGTCAGGTACTCAATTACAGCTGGGTAGACTGGAGCTTGTAGGTTCCGTGATTCGAACCCAGCACCTTTGCCGCAAGAGACCAGCGCTCTAACCACTGTCATTCGGACGCTCACATGAGTTCATAATGGTGAAACACTTGGCTGGGGAAATTTGAGAGCTAGGGAGGGGTGGGGGCGAGTCTTCCTCTACCCATCGGTACATCCCATTACTGTAGAGTTTTAGCAGAATGTCTAACATATACACCCAGAATTAACGAAAGATGACTTTACAATGTGCCAACAGCTTGGAGTTCATTGTATTATATATCCCGTTGTGGGGGTATTAAATGGAACATTACAAGAGTTAATCAGAGTTTGAAGCAGACATGTTTATTTATGATATTTACTGTTAATTTAGCTTGAAAAATTAGCTTTTGTGGGAGCCGTCTAAAAGCTAGATTTGTGATATTGATTACGGATGTATTTTCATTCTTTTATCGCAAGAGGACAAAATATTTTGTATGTTTGTTTTTTAATTTTTTAGTTAATAAGATCTGAATATATTCTAATCAGTCAAGAATAACACAATCTGAATGAGATAAAAAAGAAGATTTATAATCAGTTTTCAAACACACAATGGGGGCTTAATAAGCCAGGTAACAGAGGACGAGCACGGCTTTCCACATTAATAGACAAAAATGTATACAAAATATGAATTCTAATGCTATAAGAAAACGAAACAAGAACATCAGTCTGATTGCATGATTATAAAGGTACTGGATCATTTTGACAGATATTAATTGAGTAGGTAATGAAAGGAGGCCAGAGAAAAAAGTAGTTAGCTTCATTTATTCATTACCTTTCGGCTCCCGAAAGAGCATATGTCGTTAACAACTCAAAATCTTCATGTCCTGTGCATTCCTTTCAAAGTCTTTACGTGTCTTCTTTTCCCTTTCGTTTGTTTCCAGTTGTCTACCCTGTGTGTTTTTCTGTCTCCCTCGACCTCTTACCGGGGATTTCAGATCAAAGAATTCCTTGAAATGATTTGAACAGGTTTCATCAACGTGTGATTGTAGCAGCACATATTGTTATACAAGCGCTCAATATGACGTCATCGGGTACACGCGTAATAATCTCGAGATACCTTACAAAAAAGAGAGTAAAATCGTGTTCTTGCTATTAAGGACGTCAGAGTCACCAAGGATTACGTTACAGGGAGAAGAAGTCAAGACAAATGGTCGGGGAGAACACACAATGATAATAACCAAGACCAGAGCTCTTCAACCTTTTAATACTTAGCGCCCACTTTTGTAACTTTCGTGAGGGTAAAATTTCCTTACCGCCCACTAATATTTAAATTGAACAAAAAAGTTGCGTACCCTACATAAAACAATAACATTAATTGAAATCATCTTTAATTTAATGAGATCCTTGAGTCTGACGCTGAGAAACTAAATGTTGGATATCTTTTTCGATTTTCGTAAAGGAACAAGCAAAGGTCTCCTCTTTCAGTGATTTTCAGACAGTTTCTCTGTTTGGTGACAATATGATTCACATCACTAAAGCCTGATTCCACTAGATATGAGGTAGGGAAAGGTAGCAGTAAATTAAATATCATTTTCTACATATTTGAGTTTGTATATTTTGGATGTTTTTAATACAGCATGTAATTATTCTGCCGCCCACCTGAAAGCTTAAATCGCCCACTAGTGGGTTGTACCGCCCAGGTTGAAGAGTACTGACCAAGACTGACATGATGGGTCAGTAAACAAGAGGTCTGAGCAGCTGTTTTGTTGGCTTTTGTTCATCGAAAATTAGGGTAGGTTGACTAAAGAACCATAAGGATGATACCGCATCTCTATTCGATAGTCTATGTTCATGGTCAACGCGGTAACAGAGGTTCATGAAAACTGTTCTCAAGATCATAACGACATCTAAATTCAGTGGGGTGTTTATATCAATAGCAAGTGAGTATCAGTAGTTGGAATTTAGGAAGTACTTTACTCTGAGTGAACAGAAGGTAAAATGGTTCTAGGATCTACGAAAGTGATAAAGTCGTTAACCTCAACTATGAATCGCTGGACGATAGTATGTAGGTACAGAAATTGAGACAAGAATCGTATTTTCCCAATAGAGTAGAATCATATTTCTGGGAGATGCGTAACAGATGCTCTTAATTGAATAAATTCGTTAACGTTATGTAGACCAGCTGTGACGGTATTGCCTCCCCTGCTTTGCAGTAGTGGTCCAATAGTGGCAAAAACTCAAGAGTATCTATTATAGGCTTCAATGGAGTCTATCTTTACACAAGATTACTCTTGGCAGAAATGTCGATAGAAGAGTAGTAAAGATTCTATCACATGGGAGTCTTCATAAGATATTCAGAGAAGCGAAAACGTTGCTGGCTGTCGCTAAGCACGTTAATTCTATAATCTGCCGACACTTTTATGAAGAATTTAGCAATGGTTTATTCTAGCTTGTTAAGCCCTCACCGCTGAGTTAATCAGTGGAATTTATTATTATAATGTATATATAGCTCTGTTTAGAGTGTGTGTTTAGCAACTTTGACTGAGACAAACATGTAGTACATTCAAAAGATTAAATCGAAGTTAAATTTGTAACATTACAAATAATAAAATGTAATAATCACTTTAGGTTTTAACAGTTGGAAAATAATTTGAATAGTCATGAATCAAGAAAAGTTACTCATCACGTTGGTGATGGTAGTGTGGGGTTATAACAATTTCAAGTGGCAGCATATAGGTTAACTTAGCTGCCAATGATGATCTAATCCTCCTCCTGATGGGTTGCTTTTCTGTACACTGCTGTCACTCGTCTCTGGTCAAGGTTTGTAGGGTGAAGCTCGTTTCCCAGGAAAGTCTAGGAGAGTCTTCAAAGCTGGCCTGCCGTCTTAATGCGTAAACCGCTTCTCCCTGCTTGTGCCAGAAATGGTCCTTTCTGATGGTACCACCAATAATTGGTAATAGAAATAGTAACAAAACGCTCTTCTGTGTATGGCGTTTTTCCGACACATTTATGTGCATTCTCCCCCTCCCCCCCCCCCCCCCCCCCCCCCCCCCCCCCCCCCCCCCACCCCCCCCCTCTTCTATTCTACCATCCCATGTCAGAATTTACCCTCGATGAGAATTAAATTTAATTCCTCGGGATAAAACTTCCTGTACATTTAAACTGAATAGTGTTAGCTTTACATTACATTTAAATGAAAAAGGTTAAATGTACAGATATAATATGTTTTACATTTACATCTCCACTGCTTGAAAAGTGTTCACAATATAAACTCATTTATGTTTCCTTTACATTTACACTCGTGGAAAAGTTTGAAACTTCTATTAATTCAAAATGAATATTTTCACATAGACATTTACGCTGATTTAAAGCGTGAAACCTTACATTAATTTTAAAGTGAATATGTTTATAGGGACATTTACTCTGCTTTGAAAATGCAAGTCTTATGCTTAGAATGTACATCATGTCTTTCATCTTTCCCTCCCTGCTCCATAGGGAACCTGGAACTACTTTATGCTTTTAGTTCTCTTTACGAAACTATCATTAAAGCAATCACCAGCCCATGCAGTGGTTGTTCATGAATCATCATTCTAGATACTGAGGTTGCCAGCCCCAAATGCCTTTGACATCCAATAGCGAGTTTTACACATTAAACTTCACATGATAATATATACATATATATGTTAGTTCACTTGTTAGTAATAAAATATGAAATGTAAATCACAACTTACGCCAATCCTGGCTACAGACTTGTCGCATAGATGAATGAAAGAGACGAATCTTTCTCTTACACGTGTCTGGGATTTCTTTTAATTTTACAATAGATTGCCCATTCTGACTCCGTGTTTCTTCAGTTTCCTAGTCCCGGTTTTCCTTATTAAAATTTGAAAGAGATTTCATGTGCTTTATAAGTCTTATCTGGTTCTCCAATAAAAGATCCGGTTAACAAATAGGAATTACTATCTAGTTCTTCACTCTGGCTAAGGTCTGATGTTGTCTTGGCGAGCGTGCAGTCACAGAGAAATAAAACTGTGAAATTGGTCAGCCTATATTCCCTCCAATGATGTTATGAGTCTAATCAGAAAGATCCAATCATTTCAAACAGGTCGGTTGTGGCACTTTCCAAATATTTCCTACACGGAAAATTTTCCAAAAGGTCACGTCTCCCATATATGGTAATATGATGTCTTGCATACACTCTCACCAACACATTTGTAGACTCATATTGTCTAAAATGAAATAAATCCATGATTACTTTTTACCAAGTAACCGGAAGCTATTATATCACTCTTGTCTGCCCACAGGTGTCACACAGACGGTAATGTTGGTGTAGCAAGGATGACCCGGAAGCGCTTATGTCATAAGTTCCGCCTCGTGCACGGGTTATCATGTGTTTCGCCAGACAAACATATCTGGTTCTATTCAACACTCCTTGTCGCTTTGAAAAGATAGTCAGACCGATATTGTGATAAAATACTGTCGCTGACCGTCTAATAACTTGGCCTAACTTAACACGTCGTCGTGAAGCGTGAATGCGACACAATAAGATAAGAATTACTCCCGTAGAAAATACTGCCATAGGGGAGTGGCGTTTTAGAGACTTCACCATGCTATGTTCAGCAAATAGCAAAACAGTCAAAATACAAATGAAAAGGCATGATTTATGCCAAATAAAACCGATGAGTGAGAAAAATGAAGAAAAAGAAAGGATACTGCCGGAGGGCTGAAGGTGTGAGAGATCCCACAAAAGAGCAAATTCAGACGTTTTGCCACACCAGCATAAACTGATATTCGGTTAGATAAATAGATGGTAATCAGACGAATAACTACAGAACATGACTGCTGTGAATGAATAAAGAAAGAAGACTGACGAGAGTTAAAATGGTAGAAAACGCTGTTAGGGAAAGATTTAGATTTCACGACATATATAATCATACTACGCTCACGCTACGAATTATCATTACCTAGAGACTTTTGATACTGGAACGCACCTGTTTATTTTGACTAAGACTGAATACATTCTCTCGCACACGCCATCCATACTCATCCCTGGATCTCTTTGGATCATGATTAAAGACAAGAAGCTATTTTCTAGAAGATCGTTGTTCGATATATTAACGTTATGTTCGGTACTATGCAGGCTGCATGGCTGTATTGCTGATTTTGCTCAGATTTTACGTTCCTGCCAGACGTCAGGTTAGTTATACGTCTGTTGAATTGAAGCTGTATAGGATTACGGTTATAAACAGTTGATAGAAGTTGGGGAGCTTATTATGCATGGAAGAGCCATGGATCTTGTGTGGGATTCACACCTTGCAAATTAAACAACTAAAGTACTAACGATCATTAATTTCACCACTAATATGAATCACTGCCCGGAAGCCAGCGACCAGCTGATTTCAGAATTTGAGGTATAGAGATCTCGACAACGTTGCGAACCCTGCACGTTTGTCAAACCCACGTGTTGCAGTACCGCTACTAGAGAAAGGTAGAGTGCCTGGAGGTTGTGCTGTTGAAGAAGTGGTCCTGTGATATGCCCTATCCATCGCTAGCGTCTTCTTCTCATCTCTTGTTCCACTGGCACATGTCTCATTTTTGTCATTAGTTCCGTATTAGCGAACTCGTCACACCATTTCAGTCATTATGTTCTAAGCAAGCAACTTGTTTATGAAAGTCTGTACCTACGTTGTTGCTGTTTTTATTATTCTTCATGTATCAGAGCCATACGATATGGCTGATTTGACATTTGAGTTGGGCGATTATGATTTTAGTGTTGGACTTAATTTCTCTTTATTCCATTTATTTCCTAATGTAAGATCAATTTCTCTTGCCTTCTGAATTCTTATTTTGTTATCACAGTATGGTTCCCCCTGCTTTGTTTATATTGCTGCCACGATTATTTTATGTTGGGAACCCAAGGGTTAGTGTTATCAACTTTGACATTTCATTCTCTCTTTATTATTTGTATTTGTTTTTGTCTGTGCTGATCTTCATAACATGCTCTATACAACCGTCGTTAGCAATATTTAAAAAAAAAAGGAATACAAAAGGCTTGAGGAGCTTTCATTGCACTGGGAAATATATGGACATGAAAGGAAATCGTCAAACACAAAAATTTAGAATATTTAATTCAGATGTGAATTCAGTCTTATTTGATGGCTCTGAAACACAGAGAACACAAATAAAAAAAAATATAAAAAAAATAACTATAGACTTTCATAAATGGGTGCTTGCGTAGAATAGAAGGTATCAAGTGGTATGATACAATTACTCATGTGGAACTGATGACAACAACCAGGCAGGTGCAAGTGGATCATACAATCACTAATGTGGAACTGATGACAATAACCAGGCAGGTGCCAGTGGATCATACAATCACTAATGTGGAACTGATGACAATAACCAGGCAGGTGTCAGTGGATCATACAATCACTAATGTGGAAGTGATGACAACAACCAGGCAGGTGCCAGTGGATCATACAATCACTAATGTGGAACTGATGACAATAACCAGGCAGGTGTCAGTGGATCATACAATCACTAATGTGGAACTGATGACAATAACCAGGCAGGTGTCATTGGATCATACAATGACTAATGTGGAACTGATGACAATAACCAAGCAGGTGTCAGTGGATCATACAATGACTAATGTGGAACTGATGACAATAACCAGGCAGGTGCCAGTGGATCATACAATGACTAATGTGGAACTGATGACAATAACCAGGCAGGTGCCAGTGGATCATACAATTACAAATGTGGAACTGATGACAATAACCAGGCAGGTGCCAGTGGATCATACAATTACTAATGTGGAACTGATGACAATAACCAGGGCAGGTGTCAGTGGATCATATAATGACTAATGTGGAACTGATGACAATAACCAGGCAGGTGCCAGTGGATCATACAATTACTAATGTGGAACTGATGACAATAACCAGGCAGGTGTCATTGGATCATACAATGACTAATGTGGAACTGATGACAACAACCAGGCAGGTGCCAGTGGATCATACAATTACTCATGTGGAACTGATGACAATAACCAGGCAGGTGCCAGTGGATCATACAATTACTAATGTGGAACTGATGACAATAACTAGGCAGGTGTCAGTGGATCATGCAATCCCTAATGTGGAACTGATGACAATAATGAGGCAGGTGCCAGTGGATCATACAATCACTAATGTAGAACTGATGACAATAACCATGCAGGTGTCAGTGGATCATACAATCACTAATGTGGAACTGATGACAATAACCAGGCAGGTGTCAGTGGATCATACAATCACTAATGTGGAACTGATGACAATAACCAAGCAGGTGCCAGTGGATCATACAATCACTAATGTGGAACTGATAACAATAACCAGGCAGGTGCCAGTGGAGCAAGCAATGAGAAGAAGACGCTGGAGATAGATAGGACACACATTGGGTAAGAGAGGTGAAGGGTAGACAAAGGAACACATAGGGAAGAGAACTGGGGACAGACGTGGTAAGATAAAGGAAGTCCCATAGCAAATACTGCCGTGGGGGAATGAAGTGTTAGAGACTTCCCCATACTAGGTCCAGACCAGACAGACTTTGAATGGGATGAAAAAGAAATGGAAAGACATTGAGCTGATGACAAGGGTCAGGAAGATTTGGCATACGTTTGTTGAAGGCGTATGGTCCTCGAGGAAAGTAATGATGATGACGTATTTAACGAGCCTATAACATTACTAAAAAGAGAAAAAAAAGGTTATAATGACGGTAACAATTATTATGAACAAACAGAACATATTCAGAAGTAGATCTCCATTGGCTAACAAACACAAAAATGAGACAATTCTATTACATGTAGTTCTTGCTACACTATTCCCACTCCCGCTGCGTGAATAAATAAGCAATAACGGCTAATCCCTAACGGGAGCTACACTGTGTAAAACAGTGTTCCCTTTTCAGTTGCCATTGAATATTTGCCTATTACATTGTTACTCTTTCATCTCCGTACACCAGGTAACAATTATGACATGGACATTACAGCTGTTAACAGAATTTCTCTGTAGACAGACCCATCTTCATAAGTTATTTTCCAATTTACATTTGCACGATGCATTTCATGTGACGGTCATCCGGCGTCTGTCACACTCCTGTCAGGAGAAACTTTTATCTTTGGTTTTTCATCTTCTTGAGGTCTGGACCTTGGGTTGTGCAGAACACGATGTATAATTATGGGTAAATTGAGCAACAACAACAACAACAAAAAGGGGGGGGGGAGTGGGGAGACAAGCTTTAAGAGTGCAGTGTTTAAACGTTGAATATAACTGAATTTCCAGCTCTTGTGTTGACTTACACACTGATTGGACTTGATGATAGCTACTTGCTGCAGATTTGTTTGTTTATTTATTCACTATTTACAGTGCAATCTTGTTGTTGGTGGGAATTTTCAGGTTTTGATTTTTCTTTCTGTTGTTATTATTATTATTTATTTTATTTTGCTTTTGCTTTCTTAATGATTATCTTGTTATAATGATTCTTGTTTGTATTTTTGTGTGAAATATTTATTTTGGCTTAAGGCTTTTATTTGTTTTTGTTTATTAAATTATAAAATATTTCTATAATAATTTAAATAAAAACAAGAAAAAAAAATAAAGAATACTTGTTTTTTATCAGTATGTAAATACAGTATATACTGTCTTCTTCCTGGCCTGGTTCCATTCTAGTCCTCGGTCCTTCAAAGATTGTCTAATGTTGTCCTCCCAGCGGACTCTGGGTCGTCCTGGAGGTCTTGATCCCTGGCTCTTTGTTTCCCATGCTTGTCGTGGTAGCCGATCTTCTCCCATTCTGCAGACATGGCCAAACCATCTTAGTTGGGACTGTTCTATTTGGGTCTGCAGCGGATGGGATTTTAGGCCTTGACGGATCGTCTGGTTGCGGACCATGTCTCTTCTTGTTACTTCAACCACTTTCCTCAGATACCTCATTTCTGAGGTTTGGATCTGGCTTTTGTGGGTTGTAGTCATTGCCCACGACTCGCATCCATATGTCAAGACTGGGACATAGGTGGAGCGGTATACAGCCTTCTTCGTTTTCTTACCAACCTCTTTCTTGCTGAGGAATCCACGATTTATGGCCTGAAAAAGTCTCCCAGCCGCTGCTTTTCGAGTGGCCAACTCTTCTTTGATGCCTCCCTTTCGGTCTATAATAGCTCCGAGATATTTAAAGTGGTCGACCTGCTCCAGGACCTGTTCTCCCAACTTAATCTGATGTTTTCTTTCTTCTCGTGATATCACCATGGATTTTGTTTTAGAGCTGCTTATGACCATCCCTCTCTTCTCCAGCTCTTACTTCCAGACTTGCAGGTTGGATTGGAGATGTGCCTCTGATTTAGCAATCAGGGCAACATCATCAGCAAATGCCAGCTCCGAAATATAGACCTGTCTCATCTTCCAGTACCCCACTGAATACTTTCTTGTTCTCTCCTTACATGCCTTGATGACATCGTCCATAAGGAGTATGAAGAGGTAAGGTGATAGGATATCACCTTGTCTTACACCAGTGGTGGTCCTGAACTCTTCTGACTTATGGTTTGCTGTCCTCACATAATTTCTGCAAGACTTGTAGAAGCTCTGTATAGCATGAATCAGAGGTGCTGGAATATTCTTCCTTGCCAAACAGTCCCCAAAGTTTGCTCCAGGGGACCCTGTCAAACGCCTTTTCCAGATCTATGAAACAAAGATGGATCTCACTCTTATACTCAAGGGCCTTTTCACTCAGCTGTCTGAGTGTGAAGATTAGGTCTTGAGTACTTCGGTTTGCTCGGAATCCGCACTGGACCTCATCCAATTGTGGCTCAGCTAGGCGTCGGAGTCTCTGCTCTAGGATTCTAGAGTAGATTTTACCAGGGACACTGAGAAGGGATATGCCTCTATGGTTTCCACATTGTCGATTGTCACCCTTTTTGAAAATTGGTGTTATGATGGCAATCTCCCAATCCTTTGGTATGGTCTTGTTGCACCATGCTGCCTGTAGGACCTTTAAGAGTAATAGGTCGCCTGATGCTCCCATGTACTTAACCATTTCTGGTGTTATACCATCATGCCCTGCTGCTTTGCCCATCTTGATTTTCTCTAGTGCTGCCCTCAGTTTTTCCATCTTTATGTCATCTTCACCATCATTGGTTTTCTCTTCTGTGCTAGTGGTTATCATTTCTGATGCTTCACCATGCTCACCATCCAGGAGTTCTGAGAAATATTCTTTCCATCTTTCCATTACTTCCTTCGGGGCAGTAAGCAATTTGCCTTGCTTGTCCTTTATAAATTTGAGAGGGCATTGTTTTTCTTTCCTCATGTTCTTTAGGGTCTTATAGAACAATTTCTGGTTTTCTTGTGCATCTTTTTCTAGCTTTTCTCCAAATTCTTCCCAGGATTTCTGTTTTGCTGCTAGCACTTTGTTCTTTGCTTCTGTTCTGAGTGTCACATATTCTCTATATTTTTCCATTTGTCCTGTTGTGTTTTTAGCTCCTAAGTATTCTTTCCATGCCATTTTCTCATCTCTTATTTTCTCTTTGACTTCCTCTGTCCACCAAGGTGTCCTCTTTCTCTGGTTCCCAAGTCGGACTTCACCGCATGCTTCTGCAGCAGCTGTCTTTATGATATCCTTGAATTTATTCCAGAGGGTTTCCAAGTCATCAGGTCGTTCTTCTGTGTTGCTCACTGCTGTAGCAATAAGCCCCTGATATCTGGTCTTAATTTCTGGCTCTCTCAGCTTGTAGGTCCTAATGCTCATTTTCTCCTGCTCGTTTACTTGGTTTCTTGCGTGATGTTGGGCAGTTCCTAGGCTGAGCAACTCTTTCAGTTGTTCGTTTGATTGTTAGCAGGTAGTGATCACTTCCAGTCTCTGGCCCCCTCCAGACTCTTGCATCTCGGACATATCTGAATGAGCTTCTCCGAACAATGGCATAGTCGATCACTGACTTCTCATTCTTGGTTGGTTCACATCTAGTGTATGCATGTATGCGCTTATGGGGGAACTTTGTGTTTGTAATGATCAGATTCTGCTCACTGCAGAATCTAAGGAGTCGCTTTCCATTGTCATTGAGAGTATCTTCTCCATATCTTCCGATAACTCCACCCCATCTAGCATGGTCATTTCCAACTCTGGCATTAAAATCTCCGAGCATAATAACTTCATCTAGGCAGTCATCCACTGTCCTTTGAAGCAGCTCGAAGAATTCCTCCTTGACCTCTGCTCTCTCATCCTCATTTGGCCCATACACTATGACCAGGTTGACTATGGTTTCTCCTTCTTTTAGTTTTACAACCATAATGCGCTCCGAGACAAAGTTCCATCCCTTGATACTATCTTTTTGATTTTGGGCCACAATGCAACCCACGCCCCCTTTAGCTCTTTCAGATATGGGTACACCACTGTAGAGCAACGTGTTGCCATCGAGATCCATGACTCCTTGTCCTTTTTTCTTCGTTTCCGTTATAGCCAGGATTTCTAGTTTTGCTTTCCTCATCTCTTCCACCAGCTCCTCTTCCTTCCCATTTATACTTCTTGTGTTCCAAGTTCCATAAGTCGTAGTCCGTAGTCCGTTCCAGTTCGTCGCCTTTAGAATCAGTCCGGTTTTCTCTCTTGTAGTTCGTGTAATCATGATTTAAAGCAAACAGGTGATTGGCCTGTTGTGCCTTTGCATGGTGGAGGGGCTGCCTCCTTACGGCCTCCATGCAGGCCGCCCTCCTCCTTTTTCATCCGGGCTTGGGACCGGCATAGGCGGAGTTGTAAATACAGTATATAAAAACAAGTATTTTTGATTTTTTTCTTCTTTTTATTAAAATAGTACTAGTGGAATTTTAAAATAATTATTGTTTCTATTATTATCAGTATTATTGTTATTACTTGTGTGACCGCTTGGCATACACTACAATTAATACGTGTTAAAAACCACATAAAATGAGAAATAACAACGTTAAAAGCAGTTAAGACATTTGTGCACAAAATACAGTATCATGAAATTTCCCGGCTTCGAGAAAAGCTGTCCCAGAACAACAAAATAGTAAATGCATGTTTATTGAATGGAAAGTTTTGGGAGAAGTTGCTAATCTGGGTTTTTTTCCGTTGCTAGAGTGAGAGTCGTGTGAAAAAAGTCGAAAAACTGAGGAAAGCGTGTGCAAATGTAGATGTTTGGTATCGTGTGAAAAATAAAGCATCGTGTGAAAATTGGCGGGAAAAAAGAGTGGGCAGTATATAAAGAAGAGACGTGGGCGATTGACAGGGCTTGTACAGATTTTAGGATTCGTTAGGCGAGAGGATTTTTACAGAACTTCGTCTTTGAGATTAGCAAGACAAGTTGTTTTTAACTTGACAAGTTTTTTCAAGTTAGACAAGTATTTTTAAGTGGACAAGTTTGTATTTTACTCTATTGGATATATTATTCCTGTGGATTTACATTTTCATTTTTGGATACTCACTACTTTGTGTAAGAAAGAAATAAGTACTTCACCATTGTGCCAATAACATTGCTGTTCCAATCACGTTAATAAATTATATTCTATTTTTCTACATTGCTGAGTTTTCGTTGGAATATTACAGTTGGATATTTTGACAAAACCATTATACGAGATTGCTTTTCACTAAACATAAAAAGGGTACGAACGAACTCTGGGAAGGAAGAATAAAATAAGGTCAAGAACTTCCATCTCAGGCGGACAGGCCTGTAACGACTTGAACCAAGAAACGTACAAGAGTTAGCGCACTTCAAAATATTTACCTGCGCTCAACCATTAACTGAACTGACCCGATCAACTGACGGACACACACATATTCTTTCATTGATGTTGTAACCAGCCCGGTCACACTTGTTTGTGGAGAATAGTTACAGCTCTTATTCAGATCACTAGCAATAACCCGTCAATAATGACGGAAGTAAATGGCACCCATGGATGCAAAGCCCAAGACTGAATTATATGAACGGATATTTTCCTGAAAATGTCGCTGTTGTGGATGTGCTGGGTTGCTCAAAAGATCCTTGAGATACGGAGGAAACCGGACGTCTCTGCTCTCCTTCTAGCTCTAACAGCACTGTACCTTTATGGCAGCAATATTTGAGTGCACTATCGGTTGATCTTTTCACTTGAAAATTGAGAGAGTGACAGAACTGACATTCCTGATGAAAAGCTTCTGCAGCGCGTTGAGATTCATGCTCTTCTGTAGACTGATTTGCTCGTTGTGACTGACTCTGTGCTTGTCTTTGTGCCGCTTCATGTTGTCGTCGTCGTTACCGTTTGGATTCTGAGTTCAGTATATTAGTGTGTCGAAGGTGATGCTTGTAGCAAGTCTGTTAGTATATCGTGCTGATAACGTGAGGAATGTCGTGGGGTGAAACAAATGAATCAAACAGTTCATAAATCATTGAAGAAAGCTGCGGTGGATGGGTCCACAGATAACGACATTTAATGTAGAATAGCAAAGTTGAATTCATGGCATCATCATTAGTTACATACATGTACAATAGATCATCTCCACAGTCTCGTCTCATCAATTCATGTCTAGCCTCTGTACTAGGGGTGCCTATGAAAGGTTATCACCCAAGTAATGTGGACTAGATAATGAAGATGCAAAAAAAAAAAATATGTAGAATACTTCTCTACTGTCGTGGAACGAGTTGTGTAAACCCACTACTTTGTTAAATCCCTATGTCGAGAGCCCAGCCAATCAACGCACAGTTGCTGAGCCGGAATAAATTACAAGAAGTTACGCCAGGAAAAAAAAACTTAAGCCCTGTTTTTTCGGATGTGGGTCGCGGCCATCTTGTTCACGCAAGATGGCGGAAGAAAACTGAATAAAATTAGGCTGTACGAGCATAAGACGAAACTGCAGGCAACCAATCAGCTTGCTCCGCCAGGAACCAACCAAACGCTTTCCTTAACCAGTAGAAGTTACTTTACCTGCCTATATAATCGGGCGAGATTTTATGCTAAAACACGCAACACCAGACACGAAGCCAGAGATACCGACCGACTGAAGACAGGAGCTGTCAGCTTTGATTTATAGCTTACCTGAGGGCATTGACCTGCAGCCTGCTTCACTACGTCGAGTCAAAACCTGGCCGGTTTAAAATCTTAGAGGGTTTTATTCGTGTCATCAAACCTGAGGTCGTATGTCCAGTCAATCCAGCTGCCTGGAACTTCACAGGAGCACAGAGATTGTACCTGAGATACATCTTTAGTCCCCCTCAGTCTTGGGTGGGCTAACGAAACGATCAACAGCGGGTGTTTTGTGTCAACCAAACCAAGAAGGACAGAACTTTTAAGAGATGAGTACACAGTAGTACCATTTCTGTCAGCATTGTGAGCAAAAGCTAGTGTCAGTGACGAGAAAGTGATTTAGCGTAGAAAGAGACAAGATTAACAGCACAGCTAATAAATGTTATAGACGTAATTAACAGCACAGCTGATACCTGTACTATAATTGAATAACAGCACAGCTGATATAAATTTTGTTCCTATAATTGGAAAACTTGTTGTAATATATTTATATATCTATATAAATATTTGTAAATCATATGTAAACTTACAAATCCATTACATTCCATTTTTTTCAACATTCACCCTTCAGCACAAGAGTAGATAGTGTATATACTAAATAAATAATAAGGAAATTGTATTTGAAGACTCCTTGTCTTAATATCACAGTTAGTTACACAGCGGAGGTGGCAAGTTATGTCGGTCTCCTCTCTACTAATTTTTCGAGATCAGAACATTCACAGCCGTAACTAATTTGTGATACCAGTAGTTCTCTCAGACACTGGGACTTCACCATTTTTCTGCAGAAATTCTATTTCTGTAATTGTCAGTACTATACTGATCCTAGAGCCAATGAAAACCTCACGCCACACTGGGGGCTCGTCCGGGATATTTCTGTATATCTTGAGCTATACTTAGTCTATTCATCTATCTACACTCTATCTTGTGCCACCCATAGATAACATAAGAAACATTTTTTATTTTTGGAAAAAATTCTATAATAGGATTTTTTTTTATTGTTTTCTTAGGAGGAGTATCATTTAGTACTCAGTAAATAGTTGATGCTCACAAAGTTGCACGGAAATTATTTGTTCATTGAATTAATTAAGTTTAATTATAATATTTGGATATAGTAAATTTACATACCCTCTCTAAGTAACGACATGGCTGATCTAGTGAAGTTCAGGACTGCGATCATGCAGATGGGTAAGAAATTAAATATGACAGGTGATGCTCTCACTCAGTATGTCACAACAGAAGTGGACAAACACATGGATAGGGAAGAAAGAAAGTTGAAATTAGAGGCTGATAGAGAAGCAAAGAAATTTGAGGCTGAAGAAAGGCGGTTGCAACCAGAAGCTGAAAGAGAAACCAAAAGATTAGAAATTGAAGCCAAGAAATGGGAGGCTGAAAATGAGGCAAAGAAAATTGAAGCTGAGGAAAGGAAATTACAAGCAGAGAGAGACCATCAGTTGCGATTGAAAGAGCTTGAAATTCAGGCAAATACTGGCAATAATGGTGGTAGCTCACCTCACTCTGAGAATAGCTCTATCCAGAGCACCTCAAGTGGGGCCATCAATTTTCATCTGGACCCATTTGTTGAGAAAGAAGACGCCATTGAGTCGTACCTGGATAGATACGAAAGACTTGCCACTACATATGGCTTAGTGAAAGAAAAGTGGAGTCTTAAACTATCTCAGGGATTGAGAGGTGTTGCCTACGAGGTATATTTGAAGCTCCCAAGAGATGACCAGGAAGATTATGAAATCCTGAAGCAGGCGCTGCTTGTGAGATATGAAAAGAACTCAGAATCATATAGAAAGAAATTCCGAACAGCTAAACTTCTTCCAGGAGAAAACTATCACCAATTCTCTGCTAGATTGGAAACTTACTTCGAAAAATGGAGTAGTTTAGGAAAGTGTCAGGATCTGAAAGAAATGGCAATGATGGAGCAAGTGAAAGAGTCCATGCCTCAAGAAATGAGGAAGTTTATCATGGAACAAGGAGCAGAGAGATTGGAAGATATTGTGACGGTTGCTGAGAGATATCAAGCAGCTCAGGCAGAATTATTAGGAAATAGGAAGAAGAAGGATGAAAACTTCAAATCATCACAAAACTATACCAAATATGAACAAAAGGACCATACCACAAGAAAAAAACAAAGATTTGACCAAAAGGACAAAAACCCTCTAAGATCGGATAAGACACCTTACCAGAAGGAAGGAAAGTGATGTAAAACTTGTCTAATGAGTAACCACAATACTGCGGACTGCAGAAGGAAGAATCCTCCTCATCATGCTGCATGTCTTACAACAGGGAAGAAGGGAAGGAAGGAAATGGCAGTAAGTCAGAAAGACTTCCATCACCCCCCTGTCTGTGAGGAAGTGACTGTGAATGGCACTCAAGTACTGTGTTTATATGACACATGATTGGACTTTGATTCAGTTGTGTGCTTTTCTCTAGTGAGTCCTGACCAGATAACCACAGAAACAGTGGAAATCAGAGGACCGATCAAGGGAGCAAGAACCATGACATTACCCATAGCCCGAATCAACATAAGGTCTCGCTATGTGGAAGGAGAAATCAAAGCAGCAGTGATGGACGACCTTATTTACCCTTTGATTTTGGGGTGTAGGTATGTTTTTCTTGGAGAACCTATAAAACCTGTAGTTATGGTACAGTCCAGACCAGGGAAAGCTCCAGGAAAATGGAGGAGAATCCTATCAATACTCATCCAGAAGAGATGAAAAAGGCTCAAGCAGCAGACAGCACATTGAAGCCTTGTTTTGGCAAATTGCCTAAAGCACATAACCCTCCAGAGAAAGGAGACTTGTATATGAAGAACGCCCTACTATACAGAAAAGCTGGAACAGGACCTAAAGGGCATGGACAGCTTGTAGTGCCAAAATCTTACAGGGAGAAGGTTATGACGCTAGGACATGCTATACCCTTCAGTGGACATATGGGAATAGGGGCCACTGGACAAAGGATAGCCTGTCACTACTTTTGGCCAGGAATTACAGAGGACATAAAAAGATATGTAAGATCCTGTCCAGAATGCCAAAGAATAGCTCCTAAGCATAGGACTGCACCAGCAACACTGGGAGAAATGCCTATTATGGGAACCCCTTTTGAACGTGTTGCAGTAGATATTGTTGGACCCCTCACTAGGACCAAGAAGAGAAATGCTTACATCTTAACCTTGGTTGATACTTGCTCTATGTGGGGAGAAGCAGTGGCCATGTCAGCTATAGATTCAAAGCACGTGGCAGAGGCCCTGTTGACAATATTTACCCGATTAGGTTTCCCGCATCAGATATTGACTGACAATGGGTCTCAGTTTAAGGGAAAGCTAACACAAGAAGTATTCAGGATATTTCAAGCCAGGCACTATCATTGTAGTCCCTACCATGCCCAAGGGAACGGTCAAGTAGAGAGGTTCAATGGTACGCTAATTTCAATCCTTAGAAAGCTGGGGAGTGAAAAACCTGATACTTGGGATACATACTTACCCGCTGCATTATTTGCATATAGGGAAGTACCCCACCATTCAACTGGATTGGCTCCAGCTACATTGTTGTTTGGAAGACCAATCAAAGGTCCACTGGAAGCATTGCTGCGGACATGGACTGATAAAAAAGCAGAGGAAACAGTGACTTCCTCATACCAGTATGTCAACGAGTTGACATCTCGATTGAAAGCAGGTTGGAAACTGGCCAATGATAATTTAAGACAGGCCAGGAGGAAATATGCTGCGTACTACAACAAAAAAGCAAAGGATAGGGAACTGGAGGTGGGTGAAAAGGTGTTATTACTGTTGCCAAGCAGCAATAATAAATTGCAGATAGGATGGCAGGGACCCTATGTCATACTGGAAAAACTTTCCAGGACAAATTATAAGATTGACAAGAAAGGAAAGGAGAAGGTATATCATGTCAATCTTCTTAAAAAATACTATGACAAGGAATCATCAGAAGTTGCACATATCATGATCCTAGCCATTGCAACAGAAATGCACGGTGAACCACTTCACTCTATGGAGTATCCACTCACAACTACAGAGGATTATGTTCAAGTAAATATTAGTGAACATTTAACTCCAGAGCAGAAGAAGAGGGTTCAGAAAGTGTTGGAAACCGATGCTGATGTGCTTGTGGTGAAGTGGGATGTTATAAATATTTATAGGGGACTTAGTGTACTGACTGAGATCAGCTGTGAAGGTATATATATCTAATAAGAGTAGTGTATTATATATAACCTTACTTGCTACCACATATCTATATATCTCAGTCAGAATTATTCTGGAATAGTGTGATGACTACGTTATGTGTCTAGGGTATGTGTATGATGAAGTGTAAGTCACAACAACAGACAGATAAACAATTTAATTTAATCCACTACACTTGACAACACTGTGACACTCACATACATATAACACTCTATGAGAATATCTTAAAGGAGGCACTGATAACTTTTCAAATAACAATATGTATTAATTGCTATCATAAAGGCATATGTGTCCTGATTCAATTACAAAGTAACCAGGAATCACAATCAATTTTAATTACAAGTATATGTACAGACTTTATCAATATGAATATCGTAGTGACATTTATTATTAAAAATATCCTATGTGTGTCAGTTGTGTAGTAGTAATATGAGGTAATACTGGTTTTGTTTTGTTCAAGCTCTGTTGGTATTTGTCATCATGACTTCAATAGTTTGTCTTTAGGGACTAGTATTGGAGATGTTCACAGTTCCTGATTTTAAGACAAGTAAATTCCCCTCTTAATGTTAATTTTACAAAGTCAGTTCAAGATGAGGGGACATAATGTTGAGCTCAGCTGGCCAAGTTAGCTTATCTGGCGTGATGGCGGCAGGAAAGGACTCCTCTGCTCGAATTCTCCTCTGGGCTCTGGAGACACCTCACTGATAGCTAAAAGGACCACGGAGTATGCTGTCCGACACTGGATTCAGCAAAGCTCTGACCAGGTGCTGCTCAGTACCATCAAGACCACTGTCCCTGAAATCAAGAAGGATGTACCTTCTACTTCATAACTAACTTATACTCTCTTTTACACTGATCACAATACAGCACAAACATTGAGTTCAGAGCGTTAGGCCAACTGTCAGCTTCATTCTAAAGTACTTTATACCAGCATTAACCTCCTTAATGGTTACTACGCCTCTGCAATTCCAGCATTATTTCTTTCTAGTCAATCATCTAGGTGTCAGTGTACTGTTTGGCCATTCCATGCCGTTTTACTTCCCTCCGACACCCTCTGTTCAGGCTGGAGCATTATAGGCTTTACCTCACGTTTGCCACTGAACTACACATATATATACAGGCATAAATCAACAATACACATTCAATTTTCATTAATAGATACTGAATGGTTCAAGCTTACCACAATTTCATGGAAATAAACACAGATACGTTGATTAGCAATGAATTCTGGCACAATTACTGGCACAAATTTCCATCTGCTTATGTTCCAGGCTTTTATTTTAGCAAAATTGTGAGCTGGCTTCAACGCACTGATGCTTTATCAAGCTTATTTAAACAAGTGGTTTCGAACTAACGCTCCCAAGTGTGTATATCAGTGAGACTGGCCAATGAGCCACGTTTCGACAAGTGTTTGAAAAAATGTTACCTTTTCCCGTCTCCCCTAACAACGAAAGATAGTATTTATAGCCCGACCAATCGTGGTTAGGCTTTCATTTGTTGCGCTCCAATCAATTTGGAGTTTACATGGTAGGCTATTTCTGTAACGTAAATTTTTTTCAAACACGTTAAAAAAAAATTTTATGAGCAGAAATGATTCCATGCTGTCAGGCATCCTCACTATTTTATTTTGGGTATAATTTATTAATTCCTGGACTATTTGCGTAACGTTTTACATATTATTTGTCAGCAAGCCCTAAGGAACCCAAATATACCAATTTGAAAGAGCTACGTGGCTGCGTTCAAAATATGTATTTTCTACCTCCTGTTTCGAAGATGTGCTGTCTGGGTACTGTTATGTTTTCAACCGTAAACCCATCTAATGTTATCTTTTCTAATAAGCGTTTTTTTTATGATTTATAAACCTAACTCTGGGAAAGGGTAGTGTATTTTATCACTGTCCGTCTGAAAAAAAAATTAGTGCATGTAGACTTACACGCGTGATGGCAGCATTTGTGTATCGCGCGACGCGTGTTGCATGCGTTCCTGATTTTTTGCCTCTCCCTCTCTCTCTATATATTTGAGTCCATCTGTTCGTTCGTTTTGGTAACGTAATATAATTAATGTTAGGATTAATTTAGGTCATTACGCAGTACGTCTCAATGTTTTTCTTAGCAATGCAGCACACGTTTCATTGAAGAAGGCGGGTAATAATACAGTAAGCTTTTATATCAACGTGAAAGCGTTACAATTTGCAGACGAAGCAGAAAACAAGGGGGATTTCGAGTACATTCTTTGTGACAGCACTGTTCTTTACCATTCTTCTTCCTTTATTTATTATATGTATTTATTAGGCTTTATATTTACTTGATAATTTATATATGTGGATTAGAATATTCCACGACACCTCCCCTCTTAAAACAGACATTATATGTCAGTCCTTTATTCTATATACACATAGAGAAATTTATTATTATTTCTGGGGTTTACGGTGATTCTCATCACACGGATGGCGGCTTAAAAAATCCGCTCCCAAATTGGTTTTTCCAGATATATACTCAATGCTAAAATTATATTGAGCCAAAAGTAAAGACCATCGGAGTAACCTAGAGTTCTCATGCTTAGCCTGTGCCAGAAACGATAAAGGTTTGTGATCTGTTTGCAACTTAAATGCCTTCCCATATAGATAAATATTGAATTTCTTTATCGCCCATATTACTGCAAGACATTCTTTTTCGCTAGTTGAGTAGTTGATTTCAGCTTTATTCAACTTTCTGCTAGCATATGCCACTGGGCTTAATTCCCCATCCAATGCATCTGATTTCTGTAGTAGAGTTGCACCTAACCCAATATTACTTGCATCCGTCCTTACTATGAATTCTTGACTTAAGTCAGGTAATTTCAAAATGGGTTTACTTGTGAGCTTTTCCTTCAATTCTTGGTAAGTCATTTCACATTGTGGTGTCCATGTAATGCGATCTGGATGTCCTTTACGTGTCAATTCCGTTAAAGGTGCACATATGGAATTAAAGTTTTTGATATACTTCTGGTAGAAACCACATAATGAGACAAAGGATCTCACGTCCTTCTTGGTTTGTGGTCTCGGGGCTTTCTGTAGTTTTTCTAAATTCTTTGGGTCAGGGGTCATGTTTCCCTGATAAACTGTGTGTCCCAAAAATTCCAATTCTTTACATCCAACGCAACATTTGGTTGGTCGGGCTGTTAAATTTGCCTCCCTAAGTCGATTAAACAGCATGTTCAGAGAGTCAATGTGTTCCTCAAATGTTTCTGTTGCTATAAGGATATCATCCATAAAATTTGTTATACAGGGATTATTCAGAGGATCCAATAATTTTCTCATCATTCTAGAGAAGACACTAGGCGCATTCTTCAATCCAAATGGCAATCTATTAAACTCATAGTGTCCTTCTGAGGTACTAAAAGCTAGGTATGGTCTAACCTCAGGCTTTACTGGAATCTGATAGTATCCTTTACTCAGATCCACTTTTGAGAAATATTTAGCTTTATTTAGTCTGGCAAACAGCTGATTTGTATCCGGCAATGGATCCACCTGTCCTTCTGTAATAGCATTCAGTCTCCTGTAATCTATACAGAGTCTATGTTCTCCAGAGGGCTTCCTTAAAAGTACAACACCGGAACTATACGAAGACTCACTGTGCGAAATAATTCCTTCCTTCAACAGATAGTCTATCTCTTCCTTCAAAGCTTTCTCCTTAGCAAACGGAATCGAATATGGTTTCATACAGACAGGTGTGGGGTCTATCAGTTTCATATCATATTCCAATAGGTTTGTATGCCCTGGTCGGTCTGTTAACACCTCTGCATGATTATTTAGAACCTGTTGCACTCTCTCTTTCTGAGTTTTCGTTAAATGTGTACTGATTTTCACCTGTGCTGCTGTCTCACAGGGGTGTAATGGATATTCAAATGATGAAAGTGGTTCCTTTTTCATCTCCATGGCGATGGACAAGGTCAACAAGTGTGTCTCTTCCTGATGTTCTCTTTCCAAATATTTCTTCAGGAGATTCACATGATAGATTTTTTCTTTCCCCTTCTTATCTATCTTATAATTTGTTCTAGACACCTTCTCTAGAACTGTATATGGACCCTGCCATCCAATTTGTAACTTATTCTGACTCCTGGGCAAAAGAAGCAGTACTTTCTCTCCCACAGCCAAATTTCTGTCTTTCGCCTTCCTGTTATAATAGGCAGCATGTTTCTTCCTGGCTTGTTTCAAATTTTCATTGGCAAGTTTCCAGCCAGTTTTCAACCGAGTGGTCAGCTCATTCACATATTGGTATGAAGATGTAATGTTTTCCTCTGCCTTTTCATCAGTCCACGTTCTTAACAAAGCTACATATGGACCTTTAATTGTGTGGACCTATTTGTCCATGCACCCGTATGGTCTCTTCCACTCGAAGCTTTATAGTGATGATTTTTCCTCCCAGAATTATCATTCACAAAACGACCGCTACCAATTTTTTTCTTGGGGCTGTCTCCCCTCTTAAAATTCTTGATGAGAGATTTCCTCTCTACATCTTCTTCCTCCAGTTGGTTTAAGTCCGATTGAGGGATTGTCGGCTTATCCTGGGGTAAGACATCTTTTTGCACTCTCCGCATAGTGGCCATTGAAAAACAGTTAAGTGAAGCTTGTCCGTGAAAAGGGGCTTCCCATTCCATTTGGTCCACTTTTTCAAATTTATTTTTCCTTTTATTGTTAGGCCTGATTTTGCCCCATGGCGTGTCCAGGTCCTGATCCATGTTCCCACTTGTGGGTGTTCCCTCATGTGCTATGCTACACCTTTCTACAAAATTCTCAATGTCCCATCTTGCTTTGGGCCAATAATAATTGTGAGCCACCTTTTGAATGATGGTACCTATCTTCTCATGGTCCCCATCTGGTTTCACATGTAGGCTCCTTATTAATTCTGTCCTGTATCTTTTTGGAAGAACCAGCTGTCCGTGACCATTGGATCTAGCTCCAGTCTTCCTATATATCAGTTTGTTCTTCATATAAAACTCTCCCTTGCCTGGAGGTGTATGAGATTTGGGCAACTTCTTGAAACATGGCTTGAGTGTTTTGTCCTCAGCCTGTGCCTTCCTCATCTCATCTGGGTGAGTATTTATGGGATTATCCTCCTCCTTCTTTGACTGTGATCTGGTCTGCACTGTTGCCAATATCACAGGTCTCTTGGGATTCCCCAAGAAGACATATCTACACCCCAATATTAGAGGGTAGATTGGCTCATTTATCACTGCTGCTTTTATGATTCCTTCCACATATCGCGTTTTCACTTTTATTCGGGCGACGGGAAGTGTCATGGTAGCTACATCCTTGGTTGCAGTTTGAATCTCCACTGTTTCTGTGGTGTATTGATCGGCCTGCACCAGGTGAGAACTCACAACGGAATCGTAATCTAAACCGGTATCATATAAACATCTTATAGTGACACCATTACAGATGACATCTTCACACACTGGGGGGTGGTATGGTTCCTGTAATTCTTCAGGTTTGCCCTTCTTTTCCTTTTTCCCCGATGTCATAGCAGCAAAATGAGGAGGTTTCCTTCTACAATGGTCAGTGTCATGATTGTTCATCTTACAATTTTTACACCACCTTTTTCCTTGGTTGAAAGATTTTCTTTCATCATATTTCCTTTCATCGAATTGTGGGAATTTATTTTTATTTTCATACCGTGGCCTATCAAATTGGTGCTTACCTTTATTTTGATCCTTAGGATCAAATTTATTAAAGTTCTGTGGTGCCCTAAAGTTGTCCACCTGTTTCTTTTTATTACCTGTTACCTCTGCTTGAGCTGCTTGATACCTTTCAGCAACATTTAGCAACTCATCCAGCCTCTCTGCACCTTGTTCCATGAGAAACTTTCTCAGGTCTGGAGCCATGGACTCTCTTAATTGCTCTATAAGGACCATTTCCTTAAGATCTTGGGTTTTCCCCAGAGAAGTCCATTTCTCCAAGTATGTCTCTATTCGTGCAGAGAACTGGTGATAGGTTTCACCTGACAGTAGTTTAGCATTCCTAAATTTTTTTCTATAAATTCTGCATTCTTTTCATACCTTAACAAAAGAGCCTGCTTTAGCATGTCATAATTTTCCTGATCACCTCTGCTCATTTTTGCAAAAACTTCATAAGCTGCCCCACGAAGTCCCTGAGATAACTTTAAGCTCCACCTTTCTCTCTCTAACCCATACGTGGTAGCTAATAGTTCATACCTATTTAGGTAGCTCTCAATATCATCGTCTTTCTCAACAAAATGATCTAAATGAAAATTCATAGCTGAGGTTGAGGCTCCTTGAGTAACCGTAGCATCAGAGGCAAAGGGACTGGCACCATTTTCAGGAGCATGGCCTTGAAACTCAAACTCCCTTAGTCGTAACTCATGTTCCCTTTGTAATCTTTTATCTTCTGCTTCCCTTTCTGCAGCTAATCTCCTCTCTTCCCTTTCTGCAGCTAATTTCTTCTCTTCCCTTTCTGCAGCTAATTTCTTCTCTTCCCTTTCTGCAGCCAATCGTTTGTCTTCTCTTTCTGCCTCCAATTTCTTAGCCTCAGCCTCAGCCTCAATCTGCAACCTCTTAGTCTCAGCCTCAGCTTCAAACTGCAACCTCTTAGTCTCAGCCTCAGCTTCAAACTGTAACTTCTTAATTTCCTTGTCAGCCTCTAACTTTCTTTCGGCTTCAAACCTTCTTTCTTCACGTTCAATAAATTTGTCACATTCCGTCGTGACATAGGCAACCATAACTTGCCCATCTAATCCTAACTCTTTTGCAGTCTGAACCGCAGCAGATCGAAATTTGGCCAGGTCCGCCATTGTCTATTATGTAAATTTATACAATGTCTAACCAACAATTCAATCTCTAATGGACAACACAGGCACCGTGAGCTCAACCTTATTTAATTCCACCCAAGGATACCTTTTAATTCTTATATTCCCTGAAGTGAATTACCCCCAATATTTTTAATAGGGAAAGATTCAAAATCCCAAGAGCGAGACCCCAATATATGTGGTGAAGTGGGATGTTATAAATATTTATAGGGGACTTAGTGTACTGACTGAGATCAGCTGTGAAGGTATATATATCTAATAAGAGTAGTGTATTATATATAACCTTACTTGCTACCACATATCTATATATCTCAGTCAGAATTATTCTGGAATAGTGTGATGACTACGTTATGTGTCTAGGGTATGTGTATGATGAAGTGTAAGTCACAACAACAGACAGATAAACAATTTAATTTAATCCACTACACTTGACAACACTGTGACACTCACATACATATAACACTCTATGAGAATATCTTAAAGGAGGCACTGATAACTTTTCAAATAACAATATGTATTAATTGCTATCATAAAGGCATATGTGTCCTGATTCAATTACAAAGTAACCAGGAATCACAATCAATTTTAATTACAAGTATATGTACAGACTTTATCAATATGAATATCGTAGTGACATTTATTATTAAAATTATCCGATGTGTGTCAGTTGTGTAGTAGTAATATGAGGTAATACTGGTTTTGTTTTGTTCAAGCTCTGTTGGTATTTGTCATCATGACTTCAATAGTTTGTCTTTAGGGACTAGTATTGGAGATGTTCACAGTTCCTGATTTTAAGACAAGTAAATTCCCCTCTTAATGTTAATTTTACAAAGTCAGTTCAAGATGAGGGGACATAATGTTGAGCTCAGCTGGCCAAGTTAGCTTATCTGGCGTGATGGCGGCAGGAAAGGACTCCTCTGCTCGAATTCTCCTCTGGGCTCTGGAGACACCTCACTGATAGCTAAAAGGACCAAGGAGTATGCTGTCCGACACGGGATTCAGCAAAGCTCTGACCAGGTGCTGCTCAGTACCATCAAGACCACTGTCCCTGAAATCAAGAAGGATGTACCTTCTACTTCATAACTAACTTATACTCTCTTTTACACTGATCACAATACAGCACAAACATTGAGTTCAGAGCGTTAGGCCAACTGTCAGCTTCATTCTGAAGTACTTTATTCCAGTATTACCCTTCTTAATGGTTACTACGCCTCTGCACTTCCAGCATTATTTCTTTCTAGTCAATCATCCAGGTGTCAGTGTACTGTTTGGCCATTCCATGCCGTTTTACTTCTCTTCGACACCCTCTGTTCAGGCTGGAGCATTATAGGCTTTACCTCACGTTTGCCACTGAACTACACATATATATACAGGCATAAATTAACAATTTACATTCAATTTTCATTAAAGATACTGAATGGTTCAAGCTTACCACAATTTCATGGAAATAAACACAGATACGTTGATTAGCAATGAATTCTGGCACAATTACTGGCACAAATTTCCATCTGCTTATGTTCCAGGCTTTTATTTTAGCAAAATTGTGAGCTGGCTTCAACGCACTGATGCTTTATCAAGCTTATTTAAACAAGTGGTTTCGAACTAACGCTCCCAAGTGTGTATATCAGTGAGACTGGCCAATGAGCCACGTTTCGACAAGTGTTTGAAAAAATGTTACCTTTTCCCGTCTCCCCTAACAACGAAAGATAGTATTTATAGCCCGACCAATCGTGGTTAGGCTTTCATTTGTTGCGCTCCAATCAATTTAGAGTTTACATGGTAGGCTAATTCTGTAACGTGAGGTTTTTTCAAACACGTTATAAAAAAAATTTTATGAGCAGAAATGATTCCATGCTGTCAGGCATCCTCACTATTTTATTTTGGGTATAATTTATTAATTCCTGGACTATTTGCGTAACGTTTTACATATTATTTGTCAGCAAGCCCTAAGGAACCCAAATATACCAATTTGAAAGAGCTACGTGGCTGCGTTCAAAATATGTATTTTCTACCTCCTGTTTCGAAGATGTGCTGTCTGGGTACTGTTATGTTTTCAACCGTAAACCCATCTAATGTTATCTTTTCTAATAAGCGTTTTTTATGATTTATAAACCTAACTCTGGGAAAGGGTAGTGTATTTTATCACTGTCCGTCTGAAAAAAAATTAGTGCATGTAGACTTACACGCGTGATGGCAGCATTTGTGTATCGCGCGACGCGTGTTGCATGCGTTCCCGATTTTATTCGCCTCTCTCTCTCTCTCTCTCTATATTTGAGTCCATCTGTTCGTTCGTTTTGGTAACGTAATATAATTAATGTTAGGATTAATTTAGGTCATTACGCAGGGCCTCTCCATGTTTTTCTTAGAAATGCAGCACACGTTTCATTGAAGAAAGCGGGTAATAATACAGTAAGCTTTTACTATCAACGTGAAAGCGTTACAATTTGCAGACGAAGCATAAAACAAGGGGGATTTCGAGTACAGTCATTGTGACAGCACTGTTCTTTACCATTCTTCTTCCTTTATTTATTATATGTATTTATTAGGCTTTATATTTACTTGATAATTTATATATGTGGATTAGAATATTCCACGACAGTGCTCACAGATAAGCCAGGTCGTACGAATCTGTTAGAGTACGACATGAAGGTTACAGACCCTACCCCAGTATGCATGAGAACATACCCTATACCCTATGCGAAAGCCCAAGCACTAAGGGAGGAAGTTGATTATCTGTTGAAGGAGAAAATTATCTCGAAGTCAGACTCTCCCTATAGCTCAAGTGTGGTGCTATTGAGAAAACCGAGTGGTGAACACAGGTTATGTATTGACTACCGGAAGCTTAATGCGATCACAGAATCTCAGGTGGACCCATTACCTGACACCAACCAGCTGTTCTCTACACTGAGTAAGGCTAGGTATTTATCGAAGGTAGATCTAAGCAAGGAATACTACCAAATACCAATGAAACCAGAAGTTAGGAAAATGCTGGCATTTAGTACATCAGACGGACACTACGAGTTTAATGTACTACCCTTCGGGCTGAAAAATGCTCCAAGTATCTTTTCAAGAATGATGAGGAAATTGTTGGAACTTCTACTAAATCCCCATATCACTAACTTTAAGGATGACATTCTTGTTGCTACAAACACATTTGAAGAGCATATAGTAGCGCTCTCCATGTTGTTTGACAGACTGAGAGCCACTGGATTGACTGCACGTCCAACCAAGTGCTATATCGGTTGTAAGGAGTTGGAATTCTTAGGTCACACTATTTCTACAGGTCATATGTCTCCTGACCCAAAGAATATAGAAAAGTTAAAGAAGGCACCCAGACCTCAAACGAAGAAAGATGTGAGATCATTCGTGTCATTATGTGGGTTCTATCAGAAGTACATACCCCACTTTAACTCTCTGTGTGCACCATTAACTAACTTAACGAAGAAAGGATAGCCTGATAAAATCCAATGGAATGCTGATTGTGAAAAAGCTTACACAGAGCTAAAAGCAAAACTCTCCAGCAAACCAATCCTTACGCTACCCGATATCACACAGGAATTTGTATTAAGGACGGATGCTAGCAGTATAGGTATTGGTGCAACTCTCTTGCAGAAATCAAAAGCCCAGCCGGAGGAACTTTTACCAGTCGCCTACGCCAGTAGGAAGCGGAATGCAGCTGAGCTGAACTACTCGACCATAGAGAAAGAATGTTTGGCTCTAATTTGGTGCATCGACAAATTTTCACCTTACCTGTATGGGACACACTTCATTGCCCAAAGCGATCATCAGCCTTTAACATTCTTGGCTGCATCTAAAAAGTTAAATTCGAGATTGTTAAGGTGGAGTCTGCTTCTGGCGCCTTATTCCTTTACCGTGAATTACATTCCGGGAAGAGACAATGTAGAAGCTAATTTTTTTAAGTCGACACCCTATTACTCTGGAAGGACAGACGCAAAATGATTAACTACAGCAGGTGTTTACACTTCAGCTATGACAGGTCACAGCTAGGAAAGGATGGGGCTATGTCGTGGAACGAGTTGTGTAAAGCCACTACTTTGTTAAATCCCTATGTCGAGAGCCCAGCCAATCAACGCACAGTTGCTGAGCCGGAATAAATTACAAGAAGTTACGCCAGGAAAAAAAAACTTAAGCCCTTTTTTTTCGGATGTGGGTCGCGGCCATCTTGTTCACGCAAGATGGCGGAAGAAAACTGAATAAAATTAGGCTGTACGAGCATAAGACGAAACTGCAGGCAACCAATCAGCTTGCTCCGCCAGGAACCAACCAAACGCTTTCCTTAACCAGTAGAAGTTACTTTACCTGCCTATATAATCGGGCGAGATTTTATGCTAAAACACGCAACACCACACACGAAGCCAGAGATACCGACCGATTGAAGAGAGGAGCTGTCAGCTTTGATTTATAGCTTATCTGAGGGCATTGACCTGCAGCCTGCTTCACTACGTCGAGTCAAAACCTGGCCGGTTTAAAATCTTAGAGGGTTTTATTCGTGTCATCAAACCTGAGGTCGTATGTCCAGTCAATCCAGCTGCCTGGAACTTCACAGGAGCACAGAGATTGTACCTGAGATACATCTTTAGTCCCCCTCAGTCTTGGGTGGGCTAACGAAACGATCAACAGCGGGTGTTTTGTGTCAACCAAACCAAGAAGGACAGAACTTTTAAGAGATGAGTACACAGTAGTACCATTTCTGTCAGCATTGTGAGCAAAAGCTAGTGTCAGTGACGAGAAAGAGATTTAGCGTAGAAAGAGACAAGATTAACAGCACAGCTAATAAATGTTATAGACGTAATTAACAGCACAGCTGATACCTGTACTATAATTGAATAACAGCACAGCTGATATAAATTTTGTTCCTATAATTGGAAAACTTGTTGTAATATATTTATATATCTATATAAATATTTGTAAATCATATGTAAACTTACAAATCCATTACATTCCATTTTTTTCAACATTCACCCTTCAGCACAAGAGTAGATAGTGTATATACTAAATAAATAATAAGGAAATTGTATTTGAAGACTTGTCAATTTTATCATTGTTAAGTAAAATCTGTTTCCTTGTCTTAATATCACAGTTAGTTACACAGCGGAGGTGGCAAGTTATGTCGGTCTCCTCTCTACTAATTTTTCGAGATCAGAACATTCACAGCCGTAACTAATTTGTGATACCAGTAGTTCTCTCAGACACTGGGACTTCACCATTTTTCTGCAGAAATTCTATTTCTGTAATTGTCAGTACTATACTGATCCTAGAGCCAATAAAAACCTCACGCCACATCTACAAAGCACGGAAGTTTTCCATAGTTCGGAATCTTCTTACAACAAGTGGCGGCCTCCGAAGTTAAATACATGCCACGAAAAATACTTATTCCTCCACCATAGCGGGAGCGAGAAAGGTACGTCCTTCTTCGACGACTACAATTGACGAAAGGCCTCGCAACAACCGTTTGCATAAATTAGATGCAGAACGGATTACGTCATAAACTCCTGGTGACGTATTAAATATTATGCATTCAATATAAGTCAATGTCTATGTTAGAGAGAAGATAAACACCTATGCAGGCCACCAAGAACCACTTTTGTCAATAGTGAAACGTCGAAAGCTTGCCTGGTTTGGGCATGTAACTCGTCATGACTCCCTTTCGAAAACGATCCTCCAGGGAACAGTCGAAGTTAAACGGAGAAGAGGAAGGCAAAGAAAATCCTGGGCTGATAACATGAAAGAATGGGCAGGACACGGTTTTTCCACACCTGTACGCATTGCTGAGAATAGAGAGCAGTGGAGGACCCTTTCTGCTGATGCTTCCACCATGGCACCCCTACGACCCATGACGGGTTATGGGTTGAGATGATGATGATAAGTCAAAAACCGTGCAAGTACATGATGAGCCACAAATAGACACATTACCACGTAGATTAACTGCTAATAGACTAAGTGTGGTTATCATGCAAAAATACATTAATAAACTTCTTTAATAGTCGTATTGATGCTTCCTCTAGAGTCTCGCTTGCTCGTTGTGATTGACGCGATCGTCTCTTCCTCTTAGCATCTACAGCTCATTTTGCAGCCATCTTATCATTTTGATCCATAATAATAAGTCTGCAATACTTTAAATTAAAATTTTGTCTTGAAGAAACAATCAAAAACTTACATGTTAAGGTTATTTTTTAACACAATGATGAGTTAAATCCGTTTCCGGAATGAAACTGGGTTCTACAATCAAAAACGTACATTTTATTCATTTATCACTGTCACTCACTTTGTGTTGCACAATTCACCGACTTTTCTTTGTTGAGTGTTACTATTTTCGGGAGAGTACATATAAGGGAAACTGTCGTGGAATATTCTAATCCACATATATAAATTATCAAGTAAATATAAAGCCTAATAAATACATATAATAAATAAAGGAAGAAGAATGGTAAAGAACAGTGCTGTCACAATGACTGTACTCGAAATCCCCTTGTTTTCTACTGCGTAAGCAAATTGTAACGTTTCACGTCGATATTAAAGGCTTTCTGCAACATACACGCGTTTCCCAAACACACAATAAAATGTGCTGCCTTTCTAAGAAAAACCTTGAAATATGCAAGTTGACCTAAATTTTAAATTCCATTCATGTCTTTTTCTACACTGCGTTACCAAAACGAACGAACAGATGGACAAAAGGATAAAGAGAGAGGGGAGGGCTGAAAATCAGGAACGCATGCAACACGCGTCGCGCGGTTCACAAATGCTGCCATCACGCGTGTAAGTCTACATGCACTAATTTTTTTTCAGACGGACAGTGATAAAATACACTACCCTTTCCCAGAGTTAGGTTTATAAATCATAAAAAACTCTTATTAGAAAAGATAACATTAGATGGGTTTACGGTTGAAAACATAACAGTACCCAGACAGCACATCTTCGAAACAGGAGGTAGAAAATACATATTTTGAACGCAGCCACGTAGCTCTTTTAAATTTGGATAATTGGGTTCCTTAGGGCTTGCTGACAAATAATATGTAAAACGTTACGCAAATAGTCCAGGAATTAATAAATTATACCCAAAATAAAATAGTGAGGATGCCTGACAGCATGGAATCATTTCTGCTCATAAAATTTTTTTTTATAACGTGTTTGAAAAAACCTTACGTTACATAAATAGCCTACCATGTAAACTCCCATTGATTGGAGCGCAACAAATGAAAGCCTAACCACGATTGGTCGGACTATAAATACTATCTTCGTTGTTAGGGGAAACGGGGAAAGGTAACATTTTTTCAAACACTTGTCGAAACGGGGCCTCATTGGTCAGACTCGCTGATATACACACTTGGGAGCGTTAGTTCGAAACCACTTGTTAAATAAGCTTGATAAAGCATCAGTGCGTTGAAGCCAGCTTATATTTGGCTCAATAAAAGCCTGGAAGATAAGCAGATGGGAATTTGTGCCAGTTTGTGCCAGAATTCATTGCTAATCAACGTATCTGTGTTTATTCGTATGAATTGTGGTAAGCTTGAACCATTCAATATCTTTTAATGAAAATTGAATGTGAATTGTTGATTTATGCCTGTATATATATGTGTAGTTCAGTGGCCAACGTGAGGTAAAGCCTGTAATGCTCCAGCCTGAACAGAGGGTGTCGGAGAGAAGTAAAACGGCATGGAATGGCCAAACAGTACACTGACACCTGGATGATTGAATAGAAAGAAATAATGCTGGAATTGCAGAGGCGTAGTAACCATTAAGAAGGGTAATACTGGAATAAAGTATTTCAAATGAAGCTGACAGTTGGCCTAATGCTCTGAACTCAATGTTTGTGCTGTGTTGTGATCAGTGTAACAAGAGAGTTTAAGTTAGTTATGAAGTAGAAGGTACATCCTTCTTGATTTCAGGGACAGTGGTCTTGATGGTACTGAGCAGCACCTAGTCAGAGCTTTGCTGAATCCAGTGTCGGACAGCATACTCCTTGGTCCTTTTAGCTATCAGTGAGGTGTCTCCAGAGCCCAGAGGAGAATTCGAGCAGAGGAGTCCTTTCCTGCCGCCATCACGCCAGATAAGCTAACTTGGCCAGCTGAGCTCAACATTATGTCCCCTCATCTTGAACTGACTTTGTAAAATTAACATTAAGAGGGGAATTTACTTGTCTTAAAATCAGGAACTGTGAACATCTCCAATACTAGTCCCTAAAGACAAACTATTGAAGTCATGATGACAAATACCAACAGAGCTTGAACAAAACAAAACCAGTATTACCTCATTTTACTACTACACAACTGACACACATAGAATATTTGTAATAATATATGTCACTACAATATTCATATTAAATACATTCTGTACATAACTTGTAATTTAAATTGATTGTGATTCCTGGTTCCCTTGTAGTTGAATCAGGACACATATTCATTCATGCCAGTAATGAATACATATTGTTATTTGAAAAGTTACGAGTGACTTCTTTAAGATATTCTCATAGAGTGTTATATGTATGTGAGTGTCACAGTGTTGTTAAGAGTAGTGGATTAAATTAAATTGTTTATCTGTCTGTTGTTGTGACTTACACTTCATCATACACATACCCTAGACACATAACGTAGTCATCACACTATTCCAGAATAATTCTGACTGAGATATATAGATATGTGGTAGCAAGTAAGGTGATATATAATACACTACTCTTATTAGATATATATATACCTTCACAGCTGATCTCAGTCAGTACACTAAGTCCCCTATAAATATTTATAACATCCCACTTCACCACATATATTGGGGTCTCGCTCTTGGGATTTTGAATCTTTCCCTATTAAAAATATTGGGGGTAATTCATTTCAGGGAATATAAGAATTAAAAGGTATCCTTGGGTGGAATTAAATAAGGTTGAGCTCACGGTGCCTGTGTTGTCCATTATATATATTTAGAATTTGAATTGTTGGTTAGACATTATATAAATTTACCTGATAGACAATGGCGGACCTGGCCAAATTTCGATCTGCCGCTGTTCAGACTGCAAAAGAGTTAGGATTAGATGGGCAAGTTATGGTTGCTTATGTCACGACGGAATGTGACAAATTTATTGAACGCGAAGAAAGAAGGTTTGAAGCCGAAAGAAAGTTAGAGGCTGACAAGGAAATTAAGAGGTTGCAGATTGAGGCTGAGGCTAAGAAATTGGAAGCCGAGGAAAGAAGACAGGCTGCAGAAAGAGAAGAGAAGAAATTAGCTGCAGAAAGGGAAGAGAAGAAATTAGCTGCAGAAAGGGAAGAGAGGAGATTAGCTGCAGAAAGGGAAGCAGAAGATAAAAGATTACAAAGGGAACATGAGTTACGACTAAGGGAGTTTGAGTTTCAAGGCCATGCTCCTGAAAATGGTGCCAGTCCCTTTGCCTCTGATGCTACGGTTACTCAAGGAGCCTCAACCTCAGCTATGAATTTTCATTTAGATCATTTTGTTGAGAAAGACGATGATATAGAGAGCTACCTGAATAGGTATGAACTATTAGCTACCACATATGGGTTAGAGAGAGAAAGGTGGAGCTTAAAGTTATCTCAGGGACTTCGTGGGGCAGCTTATGAAGTTTTTGCAAAAATGAGCAGAGGTGATCAGGAAAATTATGACATGCTAAAGCAGGCTCTTTTGTTAAGGTATGAAAAGAATGCAGAGTTTTACAGGAAAAAATTTAGGAATGCTAAACTACTGTCAGGTGAAACCTATCACCAGTTCTCTGCACGAATAGAGACATACTTGGAGAAATGGACTTCTCTGGGGAAAACCCAAGATCTTAAGGAAATGGTCCTTATAGAGCAACTAAGAGAGTCCATGGCTCCAGACCTGAGAAAGTTTCTCATGGAACAAGGTGCAGAGAGGCTGGGTGAGTTGCTAAATGTTGCTGAAAGGTATCAAGCAGCTCAAGCAGAGGTAACAGGTAATAAAAAGAAACAGGTGGACAACTTTAGGGCACCACAGAACTTTAATAAATTTGATCCTAAGGATCCAAATAAAGGTAAGCACCAATTTGATAGGCCACGGTATGAAAATAAAAATAAATTCCCACAATTCGATGAAAGGAAATATGATGAAAGAAAATCTTTCAACCAAGGAAAAAGGTGGTGTAAAAATTGTAAGATGAACAATCATGACACTGACCATTGTAGAAGGAAACCTCCTCATTTTGCTGCTATGACATCGGGGAAAAAGGAAAAGAAGGGCAAACCTGAAGAATTACAGGAACCATACCACCCCCCAGTGTGTGAAGATGTCATCTGTAATGGTGTCACTATAAGATGTTTATATGATACCGGTTTAGATTACGATTCCGTTGTGAGTTCTCACCTGGTGCAGGCCGATCAATACACCACAGAAACAGTGGAGATTCAAACTGCAACCAAGGATGTAGCTACCATGACACTTCCCGTCGCCCGAATAAAAGTGAAAACGCGATATGTGGAAGGAATCATAAAAGCAGCAGTGATAAATGAGCCAATCTACCCTCTAATATTGGGGTGTAGATATGTCTTCTTGGGGAATCCCAAGAGACCTGTGATATTGGCAACAGTGCAGACCAGATCACAGTCAAAGAAGGAGGAGGATAATCCCATAAATACTCACCCAGATGAGATGAGGAAGGCACAGGCTGAGGACAAAACACTCAAGCCATGTTTCAAGAAGTTGCCCAAATCTCATACACCTCCAGGCAAGGGAGAGTTTTATATGAAGAACAAACTGATATATAGGAAGGCTGGATCTCTGAATCCAATGGTCACGGACAGCTGGTCCTTCCCACTTCATATAGGACTAAAGTGGTTAGGAAATTCATTAAACTAGGGCATGCGATTCCCTTCAGTGGTCATATGGGACATCAGCGAAATGGAATTATGAAGGGCGAACACCTGTCACTCTGTAGGCAAGAAAAAAGGATACAATAAAATGGTCCCAGGCCAGGCATAAGTCTGAAGAAAAAAAAAAATCCAGCAACTGGGAACAAAATCAATAATAAAATTTCGCCTCCAGATAGTTGCCAACGAAGCAAAACTTTTGAAAAAAAAAAAAAAAAAAAAAAAAAAAGACAAAAAAAAAATATGAAGAACAAACTGATCAAATATCTGGCTGGATCTGAATCCAATGGTCACGGACAGCTGGTCCTTCCCACTTCATATAGGACTAAAGTGTTGGAACTAGGGCATGCGATTCCCTTCAGTGGGACATATGGGAATCCAGCGCAACAGGACAGCGAATAGCTTGTCACTATTTCTGGCCAGGAATAACTGCAGATATCAAACGATATGTAAAATCCTGTCCAGAGTGCCAACGAGTAGCACCTAAACATTGGACTGCACCAGCAACTCTGGGGGAAATGCCCATAGTGGGAACACCCTTTGAGAGAGTTGCCGTGGATCTTGTGGGACCTCTCACCCGAACCAAGAGAAGGAACAGCTACATTCTGACTCTGGTGGACACTTGTTCTATGTGGAGAGAGGCAGTAGCCCTGTCATCGATTGATTCTAAACATGTGGCAGAGGCATTGCTCACAATTTTCACAAGGTTAGGCTTTCCCAATCAAATCTTGACTGATAATGGCTCTCAGTTCAAGGGGAAACTAACTGAAGAAGTTTTCAGGATCTTCCAGGCCAAACACTTCCATTGTAGTGTGTATCATCCCCAAGGGAACGGCCAAGTGGAAAGATTTAACGGCACATTGATGTCGATCCTGAGAAAGTTGGCACACGAAAAACCAGATACATGGGACCAGTACCTGCACGCCGCCCTCTTTGCTTATCGGGAGGTACCCCATAGTTCAACCGGTATGGCCCCGGCAACATTATTGTTTGGAAGGCCAATAAAAGGTCCACTTGAAGCTTTGTTAAGAACGTGGACTAATGAAAAGGCAGAGGAAAACATTACATCTTCATACCAATATGTGAATGAGCTGACCACTCGGTTGAAAACTGGCTGGAAACTTGCCAATGAAAATTTGAAACAAGCCAGGAAGAAACATGCTGCCTATTATAACAGGAAGGCGAAAGACAGAAATTTGGCTGTGGGAGAGAAAGTACTGCTTCTTTTGCCCGGGAGTCAGAATAAGTTACAAATTGGATGGCAGGGTCCATATACAGTTCTAGAGAAGGTGTCTAGAACAAATTATAAGATAGATAAGAAGGGGAAAGAAAAAATCTATCATGTGAATCTCCTGAAGAAATATTTGGAAAGAGAACATCAGGAAGAGACACACTTGTTGACCTTGTCCATCGCCATGGAGATGAAAAAGGAACCACTTTCATCATTTGAATATCCATTACACCCCTGTGAGACAGCAGCACAGGTGAAAATCAGTACACATTTAACGAAAACTCAGAAAGAGAGAGTGCAACAGGTTCTAAATAATCATGCAGAGGTGTTAACAGACCGACCAGGGCATACAAACCTATTGGAATATGATATGAAACTGATAGACCCCCACACCTGTCTGTATGAAACCATATTCGATTCCGTTTGCTAAGGAGAAAGCTTTGAAGGAAGAGATAGACTATCTGTTGAAGGAAGGAATTATTTCGCACAGTGAGTCTTCGTATAGTTCCGGGGTGGTACTCTTAAGGAAGCCCTCTGGAGAACATAGACTCTGTATAGATTACAGGAGACTGAATGCTATTACAGAAGGACAGGTGGATCCATTGCCGGATACAAATCAGCTGTTTGCCAGGCTAAATAAAGCTAAATATTTCTCAAAAGTGGATCTGAGTAAAGGATACTATCAGATTCCAGTAAAGCCTGAGGTTAGACCATACCTAGCTTTTAGTACCTCAGAAGGACACTATGAGTTTAATAGATTGCCATTTGGATTGAAGAATGCGCCTAGTGTCTTCTCTAGAATGATGAGAAAATTATTGGATCCTCTGAATAATCCCTGTATAACAAATTTTATGGATGATATCCTTATAGCAACCGAAACATTTGAGGAACACATTGACTCTCTGAACATGCTGTTTAATCGACTTAGGGAGGCAAATTTAACAGCCCGACCAACCAAATGTTGCGTTGGATGTAAAGAATTGGAATTTTTGGGACACACAGTTTATCAGGGAAACATGACCCCTGACCCAAAGAATTTAGAGAAACTACAGAAAGCCCCGAGACCACAAACCAAGAAGGACGTGAGATCTTTTGTCTCATTATGTGGTTTCTACCAGAAGTATATCAAAAACTTTAATTCCATATGTGCACCGTTAACTGAATTGACACGTAAAGGACATCCAGATCGCATTACATGGACACCACAATGTGAAATGACTTACCAAGAATTGAAGGAAAAGCTCACAAGTAAACCCATTTTGAAATTACCTGACTTAAGTCAAGAATTCATAGTAAGGACGGATGCAAGTAATATTGGGTTAGGTGCAACTCTACTACAGAAATCAGCAGATGCATTGGATGGGGAATTAAGCCCAGTGGCATATGCTAGCAGAAAGTTGAATAAAGCTGAAATCAACTACTCAACTAGCGAAAAAGAATGTCTTGCAGTAATATGGGCGATAAAGAAATTCAATATTTATCTATATGGGAAGGCATTTAAGTTGCAAACAGATCACAAACCTTTATCGTTTCTAGCACAGGCTAAGCATGAGAACTCTAGGTTACTCCGATGGTCTTTGCTTCTGGCTCCATATAATTTTAGCATTGAGTATATATCTGGAAAAACCAATTTGGGAGCGGATTTTTTAAGCCGCCATCCGTGTGATGAGAATCACCTTAAACCCCAGAAATAATAATAAATTTCTCTATGTGTATATGGAATAAAGGACTGACATATAATGTCTGTTTTAAGAGGGGAGGTGTCGTGGAATATTCTAATCCACATATATAAATTATCAAGTAAATATAAAGCCTAATAAATACATATAATAAATAAAGGAAGAAGAATGGTAAAGAACAGTGCTGTCACAATGACTGTACTCGAAATCCCCTTGTTTTCTACTGCGTAAGCAAATTGTAACGTTTCACGTCGATATTAAAGGCTTTCTGCAACATACACGCGTTTCCCAAACACACAATAAAATGTGCTGCCTTTCTAAGAAAAACCTTGAAATATGCAAGTTGACCTAAATTTTAAATTCCATTCATGTCTTTTTCTACACTGCGTTACCAAAACGAACGAACAGATGGACAAAAGGATAAAGAGAGAGGGGAGGGCTGAAAATCAGGAACGCATGCAACACGCGTCGCGCGGTTCACAAATGCTGCCATCACGCGTGTAAGTCTACATGCACTAATTTTTTTTCAGACGGACAGTGATAAAATACACTACCCTTTCCCAGAGTTAGGTTTATAAATCATAAAAAACTCTTATTAGAAAAGATAACATTAGATGGGTTTACGGTTGAAAACATAACAGTACCCAGACAGCACATCTTCGAAACAGGAGGTAGAAAATACATATTTTGAACGCAGCCACGTAGCTCTTTTAAATTTGGATAATTGGGTTCCTTAGGGCTTGCTGACAAATAATATGTAAAACGTTACGCAAATAGTCCAGGAATTAATAAATTATACCCAAAATAAAATAGTGAGGATGCCTGACAGCATGGAATCATTTCTGCTCATAAAATTTTTTTTTATAACGTGTTTGAAAAAACCTTACGTTACATAAATAGCCTACCATGTAAACTCCCCATTGATTGGAGCGCAACAAATGAAAGCCTAACCACGATTGGTCGGACTATAAATACTATCTTCGTTGTTAGGGGAAACGGGGAAAGGTAACATTTTTTCAAACACTTGTCGAAACGGGGCCTCATTGGTCAGACTCGCTGATATACACACTTGGGAGCGTTAGTTCGAAACCACTTGTTAAATAAGCTTGATAAAGCATCAGTGCGTTGAAGCCAGCTTATATTTGGCTCAATAAAAGCCTGGAAGATAAGCAGATGGGAATTTGTGCCAGTTTGTGCCAGAATTCATTGCTAATCAACGTATCTGTGTTTATTCGTATGAATTGTGGTAAGCTTGAACCATTCAATATCTTTTAATGAAAATTGAATGTGAATTGTTGATTTATGCCTGTATATATATATATGTGTAGTTCAGTGGCCAACGTGAGGTAAAGCCTGTAATGCTCCAGCCTGAACAGAGGGTGTCGGAGAGAAGTAAAACGGCATGGAATGGCCAAACAGTACACTGACACCTGGATGATTGAATAGAAAGAAATAATGCTGGAATTGCAGAGGCGTAGTAACCATTAAGAAGGGTAATACTGGAATAAAGTATTTCAAATGAAGCTGACAGTTGGCCTAATGCTCTGAACTCAATGTTTGTGCTGTGTTGTGATCAGTGTAACAAGAGAGTTTAAGTTAGTTATGAAGTAGAAGGTACATCCTTCTTGATTTCAGGGACAGTGGTCTTGATGGTACTGAGCAGCACCTAGTCAGAGCTTTGCTGAATCCAGTGTCGGACAGCATACTCCTTGGTCCTTTTAGCTATCAGTGAGGTGTCTCCAGAGCCCAGAGGAGAATTCGAGCAGAGGAGTCCTTTCCTGCCGCCATCACGCCAGATAAGCTAACTTGACCAGCTGAGCTCAACATTATGTCCCCTCATCTTGAACTGACTTTGTAAAATTAACATTAAGAGGGGAATTTACTTGTCTTAAAATCAGGAACTGTGAACATCTCCAATACTAGTCCCTAAAGACAAACTATTGAAGTCATGATGACAAATATCAACAGAGCTTGAACAAAACAAAACCAGTATTACCTCATTTTACTACTACACAACTGACACACATAGAATATTTGTAATAATATATGTCACTACAATATTCATATTAAATACATTCTGTACATAACTTGTAATTTAAATTGATTGTGATTCCTGGTTCCCTTGTAGTTGAATCAGGACACATATTCATTCATGCCAGTAATGAATACATATTGTTATTTGAAAAGTTACGAGTGACTTCTTTAAGATATTCTCATAGAGTGTTATATGTATGTGAGTGTCACAGTATTGTTAAGAGTAGTGGATTAAATTAAATTGTTTATCTGTCTGTTGTTGTGACTTACACTTCATCATACACATACCCTAGACACATAACGTAGTCATCACACTATTCCAGAATAATTCTGACTGAGATATATAGATATGTGGTAGCAAGTAAGGTGATATATAATACACTACTCTTATTAGATATATATATACCTTCACAGCTGATCTCAGTCAGTACACTAAGTCCCCTATAAATATTTATAACATCCCACTTCACCACAGAAACAATACAATTAATGTCTAACTTTCAACCACAGTTGCATCTCTTAGATGTGTCCGACGTACAAACGGCGAGAATTATGGATGTTGATGTTGATCCTTCATCGAGTGTAGCAGATAATCTAGTTTCTTCCTGATATTGCTGGCAGCCATGTTGCACTATCTCTAAGCATCATGGATCTTTCCTGTCAGGTTGTGATTCGTACTTGACAAAATTCGTCGGTGACAAAATTCGAACGTAAAAAAATCAGTCGGTGACAAAACTCATCGGTGACAAAATTCGTCCGTGACAAAATTCGTTCGTAACAAAATACGTCGGTGACAAAATTCGTCCGTGACAAAATTCGTCCGTGACAAAATTCGTCCGTGACAAAATTCGCCTGTGACAAAATTCATTACGTTCTTATAAATCACTGCTCACTCACTGTGTGAACGAAGCAGCAGAACTTAGAGTCAGTGTATGGCAGGAAGTCAAGAAAAATAAACAATATGATATAATTTATTTCACCCGAAAAAGCAATGTATTTTGCTTTATCAGATGAGTGGAACAATTTAGTTTATGTCGCCTATAAAAAAACAAAAACAAAATAACTATTAAGCTCAATTTGATGAGCGGATAATATATACATCTTAGCGTCAGGCAGCATAGTTACTGCCAGAAAGCAATGAAATACTTTCGCCACGTCTCATTCTCTCCCCCCCCCCTTCCTCCTCCCCCCACACAATTCTCTACCATGATTAATAAAAATGTGACGATATGCTCAGGGTTTTGACATTTACAATACAAGTGAGGTCCAATACATCTTTATTCCACTTGAATCCTTCTTCTACCATTTCTCATCTGCTCTATTCACTTGAATAGTTCTCCACACAGTGTAATCCTCTATTGCTCAACCCCTTACCTCCTCAGCACCACCACCTTTATGAATCGAGCCGTCATTTCCTGTCTCTGAATTGGTTTCGTTAGCAAGATTGCTTGCAAGATTAATTTTTTTCTGGACACAATGACCGAAGAAAACATTACTTTTCTTATTTAACTTGTATTCTACAGCACCAGAATTTTGGGAATGGAAAAGCTGAAGCATAAAAGACAAATAACGAAAACAGAGATGAAGACTACAGAGGTAAAGATAGTTTCATAGCAGATACAGCTGTAGGGGAGTGAAGTGTAAGAGACTTCACTATATAAGGTCTAGCATCAAGAAGTGGGGTGACCAGTTGTCTTTCATGCTGCCATTTCCTCTCCTAACCCAAGAGCAAAGCTAGGCACCCATTTACATCTTGGTAGGCTGAAGTATATCCATATCGTGAATCGAGTCCGGCACCTTTACCGCGGGAGGCCAGCGCTCTAACCACTCTGTCAAACGGATGCTAGATCACTGCAAACAACGACACAGTGTCACAACTTTGCTACGTTTCCCCATTTTCTGTGCTGCTTATGAAGTATAAAGTCACCACTACAACTTTTCCATTTGCAGGAACCTGCATCAATCACATTCATGTCCTCTGACAACAGTAGCTTCTGTAGTAGTTTATTTGACAAACAAGTTGCCAGCCTCATGTACAACCTCTTATTTGTCGCCTCTTACGACATGCCTGAAGTCTCAATTATCCTTCATTTGTCTTCATGGAGCACGTTTCATATTGTGAATAGTTGATAACGTTTCTATTTTAGTTTTCAATTATGTCTGTTCCGGGCAGTGGTTACATTTCACCCACTCACTTAAATGGATGTCAGTCTTTGTTCCACCCCCCCCCCCCCCCCCCCCCCCCCCCCCCCCCCCCCCCCCCCCCCCCCCCCCCCCCCCCCCCCACAGTATTACAATCAGACTGAAAAAAATGCTTTACTGCTTCAAGTCTTATTTGCAATAAATAAGTTTATGCTGTGTAAAAAAGCACACATGAAGATTTCTTCCTATATCCAAAATTGCGCTCAAACGGTCTGAAGCCGAGAACTGTACCATATTCGTGGCGCAACATACGCTCGTTTGTCTAATATTTATTTACTGTTTACAGGCCTCGGGTTTCCCTTCCTTATGTGTTAGAAATGTATATACAGTCCACAGCGTGATCGAAAAGTCACTTCTCATTTTTAAGTTTTTATCTCCTCACTTTTATCTACTGGATATACATGAAACAAATATCTAAACAATAAGGTTTATTGGTTTATTTTGTTTAAATCCCAGAAACATGATGGAAATGGCCGACCGGTTGACGTTACAAGAGGTAGCAAAAACTTCTGCCTGCTTTGAGATCACGTGCAGAACACACAGGATCTCACAATAAACTGTAATGTTTATGTGACATAGCATATTATGTAATAAAACACTTATGAATTGCTTTTATTTTGATGTTTGTTCCAAAGGATTGGGAGATCGCCATAATAACACCAATTTTCAAAAAGGGTGACAATCGACAGTGTGGAAACCATAGAGGCATATCCCTTCTCAGTGTCTCTGGAAAAATCTACTCTAGAATCCTAGAGCAGAGACTCCGACGCCTAGCTGAGCCACAATTGGATGAGGTCCAGTGCGGATTCCGAGCAAACCGAAGTACTCAAGACCTAATCTTCACACTCAGACAGCTGAGTGAAAAGGCCCTTGAGTATAAGAGTGAGATCCATCTTTGTTTCATAGATCTGGAAAAGGCGTTTGACAGGGTCCCTTGGAGCAAACTTTGGGACTGTTTGGCAAGGAAGAATATTCCAGCACCTCTGATTCATGCTATACAGAGCTTCTACAAGTCTTGCAGAAATTATGTGAGGACAGCAAACCATAAGTCAGAAGAGTTCAGGACCACCACTGGTGTAAGACAAGGTGATATCCTATCACCTTACCTCTTCATACTCCTTATGGACGATGTCATCAAGGCATGTAAGGAGAGAACAAGAAAGTATTCAGTGGGGTACTGGAAGATGAGACAGGTCTATATTTCAGAGCTGGCATTTGCTGATGATGTTGCCCTGATTGCTAAATCAGAGGCACATCTCCAATCCAACCTGCAAGTATGGAAGGAAGAGCTGGAGAAGAGAGGGATGGTCATAAGCAGCTCTAAAACAAAATCCATGGTGATATCACGAGAAGAAAGAAGACATCAGATTAAGCTGGGAGAACAGGTCCTGGAGCAGGTCGACCACTTTAAATACCTCGGAGCTATTATAGACCGAAAGGGAGGCATCAAAGAAGAGTTGGCCACTCGAAAAGCAGCAGCTGGGAGACTTTTTCAGGCCATAAATCGAGGATTCCTCAGCAAGAGCGAGGTTGGTAAGAAAACGAAGATGGCTGTATACCGCTCCACCTATGTCCCAGTCTTGACATATGGATGCGAGTCATGGGCAATGACTACAACCCATAAAAGCCAGATCCAAACCTCAGAAATGAGATATCTGAGGAAGGTGGTTGAAGTAACAAGAAGAGACATGGTACGCAACCAGACGATACGTCAAGGCCTAAAATGCCACCCCCTACAGACCCAAGTAGAACAGTCCCAACTAAGATGGTTTGGCCATGTCTGCAGAATGAGAGAAGATCGGCTACCACGACAAGCATGGGAAACAAAGAGCCAAGGATCCAGACCCCGAGGACGACCCAGAGTCCGCTGGGAGGACAACATTAGACAATCTTTGAAGGACCGAGGACTAGAATGGAACCAGGCCAGGAGGAAGACAGCCGATAGAATAGTCTGGCGCTCTCTCTTCCAAACCTCTACACCTCACGGTAGAAGGGGAACGACTAAGTAAGTAAGTAAGTAAGAAGAAGTAACACTTTAATATCAGTAAGTGATTTTTAAATCGCCTTATTTTATTCACCATGTTAAACACGACATAATAATGGCTTTTAGCTGCCGATCGCACCAAGTGGCGCTGCTGTCTACAGCGCCACCTCAGATTGGGCGAAAAAAGAAGCTCTCACGGTAAGCAGAAGAGAGGAGAAAATGTCGAAAGGAACACGAGGAAAAAAAACGCAGCTGAGTATTGTCACCTCAGGGGCGCATTCCCATAGTCAGTTATGACTGAAGGGCTATTATTGCTATAAAAATAGCACCAACGTGCCGTAATTAATGTGAGAAGACGCGTTTTTAATTATAATTGCTAAATGCCTTAGGGACAGAAACGTGCCAAATCCTGGTAACATAAAAATTAAGTCAAGGAAAACCACAACTGTTATGAATCCACTTTTCTTCTTCTTTTGTCCTTGGCCGCTAACCGACAAAGCAATCAGTGACCATCAACGTGATGACTGACAGTGGTGGAAGTCGAAAGAAAGCCACTGACATGAAAACGGGCATTGTGACCCATAAACACGAAACCAGAATTGAATTTTGGAATTAAGAACATTGAACGAGGTAGGGAAACTGAAACAGATGATAGTGGAAATGAAAAACCACTTTTATTACTATAACCAAATTCACTACTACAAATATGTAATTATATTGTTGCTCACGACGCTGTGAACTACAACAAAGCTATGACAATGTTCAAATTAAATGAACGTGTTAAATTACACTTTACGCTGGAATAGCAAAGGGGATAACAATTTAATGAGTATTATTGTCAGAATGGTATGATGATAGACACTAAATATCCCTCACACAGGACCGACAACTGCCCCTTTTCATAAATGCATAAATAAAGAAAAATATTATTGGATAAAAAAACAACAGATCTCACGCAGAGGCGTCACTAGGGTTGGTGTCACCCGGTGCGGTAACTCATGGTGTCACCCCCATGGACCTCCTCCAATACCAGACCTTTACCGTACACCCCCCTAGTGACGCCTCTGATCTCACGGATAACATTAAAACACAAAGACAGAAAAAAATATGATTTATTTCAGAAAAATAAACATACATACTAAAACAAGTTCTCAGATATCAGCTCATTTATAATCGATGAGTTATTTCTCAGATATCAGCTCATTTATAATCGATGAGTTATTTCTCAGATATCAGCTCATTTATAATCGATGAGTTATTTCTCACATATCAGCTCATTTATAATCGATGAGTTATTTTAATGCCGAACTGGAAGGACTCTTACTTCTAGAATCTTCTCATTTTCTCCTCGCTCTTTTTACTTCTTCTGTTTACTATACTTTCTAACTTTCTATACTTTCATACTATACTTTCTAACTTTCTATACTTTCATTCTATATTTTCTAACTAATATTTTTCTTCATCTACTTCGGAGATGGATTGTCTTCTTTTCTTTCTCGTCCACTTTCGCTTCTTATGGAGCATGTAGCCACCATTACAGCTGGGTATTTTAAGGAAACCTGCATCAAAGCATTCAAGTGCTTCTACAGCAGTGGCTTATCTACCAGTTTGTTTTACATGGTGAAGTTGCCAGAACTATGTGCAACCTCATATTCCTTCTTTGTCTATCACTATCATTTTTCTTTTCACTACTTATGGAGCATGGTGGTTAGAGAGTTGGCCTCTTGCGGTAAAGGTGCCGGGTTAGAAACACTGTGCCGTTACGCTCCAGTCTACCAAGCGGTAAATGGATACCTAATTTTTCTCTTGAGTTAGGGTAAGAAAAGGTAGTGACGAAGGGGATTCATCACCGTCCCCTCTCTCACGATGCTGGACCTAATATATTGAAGACTCTAACAGTTAGTTCCCCTAAGGCAGTATCTGCTATTGGATTACCTTTACCTTTGATTGTCCATGGAGCCACAGCTGGTCCCCTTCCTAGAAGCTTGCACCAATCATGGACATACAGCGGTGATTTATGTAGCAATTAGTTTTACAGTATGAGGTTGCCAGCCTCATACACAACCTCATATTAGTCACCTTGTACGACTGTTACGGGTGATATTACTCTTGTAGTAATTAGTTGAGTGTATTGCAAAGTTCAATGAATTAATAGGCATCGTACTGACAAACACGAATGGAGACGGGTAAGAACGTACATGACATCCATCTTGACGAATCCGAGTCGTGAGGTGGATGGGTCCACATAATATGGTTGACGTTTATTAATAATAGCTGTGGTGAAGTGGGATGTTATAAATATTTATAAGGGACTTAGTGTACTGACTGAGATCAGCTGTGAAGGTATATATATATCTAATAAGAGTAGTATATTATATATATAACCTTACTTGCTACCACATATCTATATATCTCAGTCAGAATTATTCTGGAATAGTGTGATGCTACGTTATGTGTCTAGGGTATGTGTATGGTGAAGTGTAAGTCACAACAACAGACAGATAAACAATTTAATTTAATCCACTACTCTTAACAACACTGTGACACTCACATACATATAACACTCTATGAGAATAGCTTAAAGAAGTCACTCGTAACGGTTCAAATAACAATATGTATTCATTACTAGCATGAATGAATATGTGTCCTGATTCAACTACAAGGGAACCAGGAATCACAATCAATTTAAATTACAAGTTATGTACAGAATGTATTTAATATGAATATTGTAGTGACATATATTATTACAAATGTTCTATGTGTGTCAGTTGTGTAGTAGTAAAATGAGGTAATACTGGTTTTGTTTTGTTCAAGCTCTGTTGGTATTTGTCATCATGACTTCAATAGTTTGTCTTTAGGGACCAGTATTGGAGATGTTCACAGTTCCTGATTTTAAGACAAGTAAATTCCCCTCTGAATAGTATTTTTATAAAGTTATTTCAAGATGAGGGGGCATAATGTTGAGCTCAGCTGGCCAATTCGCTTATCTGGCGTGATGGCGGCAGGAAAGGACTCCTCTGCTCGAATTCTCCTCTGGGTTCAGGAGACACCTCACTGATAGCTAAAAAGACCAAGGAGTATGCTGTCCGACACTGGATTCAGCAAATCTCTGACCAGATGCTGCTCAGTACCATCAAGACCACTGTCCCTGAAATCAAGAAGGATGTACCTTCTACTTCATAACTAATTTATATTCTCTTTTACACTGATCACAATACAGCACAAACATTGCGTTCAGAGCGTTAGGCCAACAGTCAGCTTCATCTGAAATACTTTATACCAGCATTACCCTTCTTAATGGTTACTACGCCTCTGCACTTCCAGCATTATTTCTTTCTAGTCAATCATCCAGGTGTCAGTGTACTGTTTGGCCATTCCATGCCGTTTTACTTCTCTCCGACACCCTCTGTTCAGGCTGGAGCATTTTAGGCTTTACCTCACGTTTGCCACTGAACTACACATATATATACAGGCATAAATCAACAATTCACATTCAATTTTCATTAAAAGATATTAAATGGTTCAAGCTTACCACAATTCATACGAATAACACAGATACGTTGATTAGCAATGAATTCTGGCACAAACTGGCACAAATTCCTATCTGCTTATGTTCCAGGCTTTTATTTTACACAAATATGAGCTGGCTTCAACGCACTGATGCTTTATCAAGCTTCTTTAAACAAGTGGTCTCGAACTAACGCTCCCAAGTGTGTATATCAGCGAGACTGGCCAATGAGCCACGTTTCGACAAGTGTTTGAAAAAATGTTATCTTTTCCCGTCTCCCCTAACAACCAAGATAGTATTTATAGCCCGACCAATCGTGGTTAGGCTTTCATTTGTTGCGCTCCAATCAATTTGGAGTTTACATGGTAGGCTATTTCTGTAACGTAAATTTTTTTCAAACACGTTAAAAAAAAATCTTATGAGCAGAAATGATTTTATGCTGTCAGGCACCCCCAATATTTTATTTTGGGTATAATTTATTAATTCCTGGACTATTTGCGTAACGTTTTACATATTATTTGTCAGCAAGCCCTAAGGAACCCAAAAATACTAATTTAAAGGAGCTACGTGGCTGCGTTCAAAATATGCAATTTCTAGGATAGTCGTATAGTTGTTTTATTTTTTATGTGAGAACCGCCACCTGTCCTGCTGTACTGTCAGACTAATGTCAGGATTTCGGACATAAAACAGTAGAATGTCAGGTTTCCCCAATAAGCGTTTTTTATGATTTTAAAACCTAACTCTGGGAAAGGGTAGTGTATTTTATCACTGTCCGTCTGAAAAAGTTAGTGCTTGTAGACTTACACGCGTGATGGCAGCATTTGTATATCGCGCGTCGCGTGTTGCATGCGTTCCTGATTTTCAGCCCTCCCCTCTCTCTATCCTTTTGTCCATCTGTTCGTTCGTTTTGGTAACGTAATATAATTAATGTTAGGATTAATTTAGGTCATTACGCAGTACGTCTCAATGTTTTTCTTAGAAATGCAGCACACGTTTCATTGAAGAAGGCGGGTAATAATACAGTAAGCTTTTATATCAACGTGAAAGCGTTACAATTTGCAGACGAAGCAGAAAACAAGGGGGATTTCGAGTACATTCCTTGTGACAGCACTGTCATTTTACCATTGCTCTTCTCTTTATTAATTTTATTTGTTAGGCTTCATATTTACCTAATAATTTATATATGTGGATTAGAATATTTCATGACACCTCCCCTCTTAAAACAGACATTATATGTCAGTCCTTTATTCTATATACACATAGAGAAATTTATTATTATTTCTGGGGTTTACGGTGATTCTCATCACACGGATGGCGGCTTAAAAAATCCGCTCCCAGATTGGTTTTTCCAGATATATATTCAATGCTAAAATTATATGGAGCCAGAAGCAAAGACCATCGGAGTAACCTAGAGTTCTCATGCTTAGCCTGTGCTAAAAACGATAAAGGTTTGTGGTCAGTTTGCAACTTAAATGCCTTCCCATATAGATAAATATTGAATTTCTTTATTGCCCATATTACTGCAAGACATTCTTTTTCGCTAGTTGAGTAGTTGATTTCAGCTTTATTCAACTTTCTGCTAGCATATGCCACTGGGCTTAATTCCCCATCCAATGCATCTGATTTCTGTAGTAAAGTTGCACCTAACCCAATATTACTTGCATCCGTCCTTACTATGAATTCTTGACTTAAGTCAGGTAATTTCAAAATGGGTTTACTTGTGAGCTTTTCCTTCAACTCTTGGTAAGTCATTTCACATTGTGGTGTCCATGTAATGCGATCTGGAAGTCCTTTACGTGTCAATTCCGTTAAAGGTGCACATATGGAATTAAAGTTTTTGATATACTTCTGGTAGAAACCACATAATGAGACAAAGGATCTCACGTCCTTCTTGGTTTGTGGTCTCGGGGCTTTCTGTAGTTTCTCTAAATTCTTTGGGTCAGGGGTCATGTTTCCCTGATAAACTGTGTGTCCCAAAAATTCCAATTCTTTACATCCAACGCACCATTTGGTTGGTCGGGCTGTTAAATTTGCCTCCCTAAGTCGATCAAACAGCATGTTCAGAGAGTCAATGTGTTCCTCAAATGTTTCTGTTGCTATAAGGATATCATCCATAAAATTTGTTATACAGGGATTATTCAGAGGATCCAATAATTTTCTCATCATTCTAGAGAAGACACTAGGCGCATTCTTCAATCCAAATGGCAATCTATTAAACTCATAGTGTCCTTCTGAGGTACTAAAAGCTAGGTATGGTCTAACCTCAGGCTTTACTGGAATCTGATAGTATCCTTTACTCAGATCCACTTTTGAGAAATATTTAGCTTTATTTAGCCTGGCAAACAGCTGATTTGTATCCGGCAATGGATCCACCTGTCCTTCTGTAATAGCATTCAGTCTCCTGTAATCTATACAGAGTCTATGTTCTCCAGAGGGCTTCCTTAAGAGTACCACCCCGGAACTATACGAAGACTCACTGTGCGAAATAATTCCTTCCTTCAACAGATAGTCTATCTCTTCCTTCAAAGCTTTTTCCTTAGCAAACGGAATCGAATATGGTTTCATACAGACAGGTGTGGAGTCTATGAGTTTCATATCATATTCCAATAGGTTTGTATGCCCTGGTCGGTCTGTTAACACCTCTGCATGATTCTTTAGAACCTGTTGCACTCTCTCTTTCTGAGTTTTCGTTAAATGTGTACTGATTTTCACCTGTGCTGCTGTCTCACAGGGGTGTAATGGATATTCAAATGATGAAAGTGGTTCCTTTTTCATCTCCATGGCGATGGACAAGGTCAACAAGTGTGTCTCTTCCTGATGTTCTCTTTCCAAATATTTCTTCAGGAGATTCACATGATAGATTTTTTCTTTCCCCTTCTTATCTATCTTATAATTTGTTCTAGACACCTTCTCTAGAACTGTATATGGACCCTGCCATCCAATTTGTAACTTATTCTGACTCCCAGGCAAAAGAAGCAGTACTTTCTCTCCCACAGCCAAATTTCTGTCTTCGCCTTCCTGTTATAATAGGCAGCATGTTTCTTCCTGGCTTGTTTCAAATTTTCATTGGCAAGTTTCCAGCCAGTTTTTAACCGAGTGGTCAGCTCATTCACATATTGGTATGAAGATGTAATGTTTTCCTCTGCCTTTTCATCAGTCCACGTTCTTAACAAAGCTACATATGGACCTTTAATTGTGTGGACCTATTTGTCCATGCACCGGTATGGTCTCTTCCACTTGAAGCTTTATAGTGATGATTTTTCCTCCCAGAGTTATCATTCACAAAACGACCGCTACCAATTTTTCTGTTGGGGCTTTCTCCCCTCTTAAAATTCTTGATGAGAGATTTCCTCTCTACATCCTCTTCCTCCAGTTTGTTTAAGTCCGATTGAGGGATTGTCGGCTTATCCTGGGGTAAGACATCTTTTTGCACTCTCCGCATAGTGGCCATTGTAAAACAGTTAAGTGAAGCTTGTCCGTGAAAAGGAGCTTCCCATTCCATTTGGTCCACTTTATCAAATCTATATTTCTTTTTATTGTCAGGCCTAATTTTGCCCCGTGGCGTGTCCAGGTCCTGATCCATGTTCCCACTTGTGGGTGTTCCCTCATGTGCTATGCTACACCTTTCTACAAAGTTCTCAATGTCCCATCTTGCTTTGGGCCAATAATAATTGTGAGCCACCTTTTGAATGATGGTACCTATCTTCTCATGGTCCCCATCTGGTTTCACATGTAGGCTCCTTATTAAGTCTGCCCTATATCTTTTTGGAAGAACCAGCTGTCCGTGACCATTGGATCTAGCTCCAGTCTTCCTATACATCAACTTGTTTTTCATGTAAAAATCTCCCTTGCCTGGAGTTGTATGACAAGTTGACAATTTTCTGAAACAAGGCTTGAGTGTGTTATCCCCAGCCTGTGCCTTCCTCATCTCTTCTGGAGTGGTATCTAACATAATATCCTCCTCCTGTCTTGAGGTCGACCTGACCTGAAGGGTTGCCATATACACAGGTTTCCTTCTGCAACGGTCAGTGTCATGATTGTCCATCTGACAATTCTTACACCACCTTTTTCCTTGGTTGAAAGATTTTCTTTCATCATATTTCCTTTCATCGAATTGTGGGAATTTCTTTTTATTGTCATACCGTGGCCTATCAAATTGGTGCTTACCTTTATTTTGATCCTTAGGATCAAATTTATTAAAATTCTGTGGTGCCCTGAAGTTATCCACCTGTTTCTTTTTATTACCTGTTACCTCTGCTTGAGCTGCTTGATACCTTTCAGCAACATTTAGCAACTCACCCAGCCTCTCTGCACCTTGTTCCATGAGAAACTTTCTCAGGTCTGGAGCCATGGACTCTCTTAGTTGCTCTATAAGGACCATTTCCTTAAGATCTTGGGTTTTCCCCAGAGAAGTCCATTTCTCCAAGTATGTCTCTATTCGTGCAGAGAACTGGTGATAGGTTTCACCTGACAGTAGTTTAGCATTCCTAAATTTTTTCCTGTAAAACTCTGCATTCTTTTCATACCTTAACAAAAGAGCCTGCTTTAGCATGTCATAATTTTCCTGATCACCTCTGCTCATTTTTGCAAAAACTTCATAAGCTGCCCCACGAAGTCCCTGAGATAACTTTAAGCTCCACCTTTCTCTCTCTAACCCATACGTGGTAGCTAATAGTTCATACCTATTTAGGTAGCTCTCAATATCATCGTCTTTCTCAACAAAATGATCTAAATGAAAATTCATAGCTGAGATTGAGGCTCCTTGAGTAACCGTAGCATCAGAGGCAAAGGGACTGGCACCATTTTCAGGAGCATGGCCTTGAAACTCAAACTCCCTTAGTCGTAACTCATGTTCCCTTTGTAATCTTTTATCTTCTGCTTCCCTTTCTGCAGCTAATTTCCTCTCTTCCCTTTCTGCAGCTAATCTTTTGTCTTCTCTTTCTGCTTCCAATTTCTTAGCCTCTTTGTCAGCCTCAATCTGCAACCTCTTAGTCTCAGCCTCAGCTTGCAACCTCTTAGTCTCAGCCTCAGCTTGCAACCTCTTAGTCTCAGCCTCAGCTTCAAATTGTAACTTCTTAATTTCCCTGTCAGCCTCTAACTTTCTTTCGGCTTCAAACCTTCTTTCTTCGCGTTCAATAAATTTGTCACATTCCGTCGTGACATAGGCAACCATAACTTGCCCATCTAATCCTAACTCTTTTGCAGTCTGAACCGCAGCAGATCGAAATTTGGCCAGGTCCGCCATTGTCTATTATGTAAATTTATACAATGTCTAACCAACAATTCAATCTCTAATGGACAACACAGGCACCGTGAGCTCAACCTTATTTAATTCCACCCAAGGATACCTTTTAATTCTTATATATTCCCTGAAGTGAATTACCCCCAATATTTTTAATAGTTAAAGATTCAAAATCCCAAGAGCGAGACCCCAATATATGTGGTGAAGTGGGATGTTATAAATATTTATAAGGGACTTAGTGTACTGACTGAGATCAGCTGTGAAGGTATATATATATCTAATAAGAGTAGTATATTATATATATAACCTTACTTGCTACCACATATCTATATATCTCAGTCAGAATTATTCTGGAATAGTGTGATGCTACGTTATGTGTCTAGGGTATGTGTATGGTGAAGTGTAAGTCACAACAACAGACAGATAAACAATTTAATTTAATCCAATACTCTTAACAACACTGTGACACTCACATACATATAACACTCTATGAGAATAGCTTAAAGAAGTCACTCGTAACGGTTCAAATAACAATATGTATTCATTACTAGCATGAATGAATATGTGTCCTGATTCAACTACAAGGGAACCAGGAATCACAATCAATTTAAATTACAAGTTATGTACAGAATGTATTTAATATGAATATTGTAGTGACATATATTATTACAAATGTTCTATGTGTGTCAGTTGTGTAGTAGTAAAATGAGGTAATACTGGTTTTGTTTTGTTCAAGCTCTGTTGGTATTTGTCATCATGACTTCAATAGTTTGTCTTTAGGGACCAGTATTGGAGATGTTCACAGTTCCTGATTTTAAGACAAGTAAATTCCCCTCTGAATAGTATTTTTATAAAGTTATTTCAAGATGAGGGGGCATAATGTTGAGCTCAGCTGGCCAATTCGCTTATCTGGCGTGATGGCGGCAGGAAAGGACTCCTCTGCTCGAATTCTCCTCTGGGTTCAGGAGACACCTCACTGATAGCTAAAAAGACCAAGGAGTATGCTGTCCGACACTGGATTCAGCAAATCTCTGACCAGATGCTGCTCAGTACCATCAAGACCACTGTCCCTGAAATCAAGAAGGATGTACCTTCTACTTCATAACTAATTTATATTCTCTTTTACACTGATCACAATACAGCACAAACATTGAGTTCAGAGCGTTAGGCCAACAGTCAGCTTCATCTGAAATACTTTATACCAGCATTACCCTTCTTAATGGTTACTACGCCTCTGCACTTCCAGCATTATTTCTTTCTAGTCAATCATCCAGGTGTCAGTGTACTGTTTGGCCATTCCATGCCGTTTTACTTCTCTCCGACACCCTCTGTTCAGGCTGGAGCATTTTAGGCTTTACCTCACGTTTGCCACTGAACTACACATATATATACAGGCATAAATCAACAATTCACATTCAATTTTCATTAAAAGATATTAAATGGTTCAAGCTTACCACAATTCATACGAATAAACACAGATACGTTGATTAGCAATGAATTCTGGCACAAACTGGCACAAATTCCTATCTGCTTATGTTCCAGGCTTTTATTTACACAAATATGAGCTGGCTTCAACGCACTGATGCTTTATCAAGCTTCTTTAAACAAGTGGTCTCGAACTAACGCTCCCAAGTGTGTATATCAGCGAGACTGGCCAATGAGCCACGTTTCGACAAGTGTTTGAAAAAATGTTATCTTTTCCCGTCTCCCCTAACAACCAAGATAGTATTTATAGCCCGACCAATCGTGGTTAGGCTTTCATTTGTTGCGCTCCAATCAATTTGGAGTTTACATGGTAGGCTATTTCTGTAACGTAAATTTTTTTCAAACACGTTTAAAAAAAATCTTATGAGCAGAAATGATTTTATGCTGTCAGGCACCCCCAATATTTTATTTTGGGTATAATTTATTAATTCCTGGACTATTTGCGTAACGTTTTACATATTATTTGTCAGCAAGCCCTAAGGAACCCAAAAATACTAATTTAAAGGAGCTACGTGGCTGCGTTCAAAATATGCAATTTCTAGGATAGTCGTATAGTTGTTTTATTTTTTATGTGAGAACTGCCACCTGTCCTGCTGTACTGTCAGACTAATGTCAGGATTTCGGACATAAAACAGTAGAATGTCAGGTTTCCCCAATAAGCGTTTTTTATGATTTTAAAACCTAACTCTGGGAAAGGGTAGTGTATTTTATCACTGTCCGTCTGAAAAAGTTAGTGCTTGTAGACTTACACGCGTGATGGCAGCATTTGTATATCGCGCGTCGCGTGTTGCATGCGTTCCTGATTTTCAGCCCTCCCCTCTCTCTATCCTTTTGTCCATCTGTTCGTTCGTTTTGGTAACGTAATATAATTAATGTTAGGATTAATTTAGGTCATTACGCAGTACGTCTCAATGTTTTTCTTAGAAATGCAGCACACGTTTCATTGAAGAAGGCGGGTAATAATACAGTAAGCTTTTATATCAACGTGAAAGCGTTACAATTTGCAGACGAAGCAGAAAACAAGGGGGATTTCGAGTACATTCCTTGTGACAGCACTGTCATTTTACCATTGCTCTTCTCTTTATTAATTTTATTTGTTAGGCTTCATATTTACCTAATAATTTATATATGTGGATTAGAATATTTCATGACAATAGCAGATAACGACATCATGGAAAAATGGCATGGCATATAAATAGATACTTCGTCTTGTCCTTCAATAGTCACGTCTCATCAAACATTTCTGGCCGCTGTACAAGGGGTGCATACGAACGATGACCACCCAAGTAATGTGGGTCAGACAAAATGTAGACGCCGAATTATATTACAGAATACTTCTTAGGTTATCACAAACCTCTCACAAGGTTCTGGATCATCTTGTACAATATTATAATAATTGCGGCGGCCTTCGAATAATAGAAGATGCCACTAGTAGCTCAACTTCCACAGTATCTCAGGAGCTTAAATACAGTACGTCCTTCCTCGAAGACTACAAATCACGAAACGCCGAGAATCTTAACCGTTGATATAAATTAGTGCAGAACGCATTACGTCACTAACAACCGATGACGTATTAAATCTGTCGCGTTCAATATAAGTGAAAACCCGTGCAAACACATGATTAACCACAGAGAGACACATTACCGCGTGTATTAACTGGTAATAGCCTATGTGTGGACAAGACACAAAATACATTAATATGCCGACTTTAACAACGACATTCCGTCTTTGTCGCATAAGAGACCTCTCGGGGACCACACGAGGCATAGATAGACATGCATTTTCCAAGTTCGTGCACAAGAGAGCAGAACCAAACCCGGCACCTTTTTTTCGCGAAGGACCAGCGCTCTAACCTCTCTGACAATCGGAAGTTCTAGAACAGTGTTTCTCAACCTTTTAGTGTTCACGGCACACTTGTCAATTTTCTAAAAATTTGCCGCACACCTATCTGACTTCGCGCATGAATAATCAGTTACAGTGATATATACTAAATTAAAAAGACTAATTTGTGGGTACTTCAGAATAAAGAAAACTCTCAATTCGATTTTCTTTTAATTGTTTAAAATAATTAGAAGATATATTTGACCGAAAAAAATAGTTTTTCATACAAACCTGGTGGTCCTAATGCGATGCTTGGGCTTGATGCTTTTGAGTAATTTCTTGGATATTAGGGCATATTTGAGATAAGCAAACTCTTATTTCATCTTCAACACAGAGAAGTCTTTTCCTTTTTTTTGCATTTAATGCTTGTAAGTGTTGAAAATCCCAAAACTGCATAAATAATAAGTGTACATTTTCGGCACACTTTGATAAACACAGCGGCACACTAGTGTGCCGCGGCACACCGCTTGAGAAACACTGCTCTAGAATGTTGGAGCGACGGAAAATATAAGTGTACATTTTCCTAGGCCAAAGGTTATGGCCTACGTCACTATCACAAGAACTTCCCCGGGGATAAACGAACAAAAAAATGTCAGGAAAGATAGTGTGAACTATTCTAAATACTAAAAAAAATCAAATGATGTCAGTCGTAGAAGGTGATGTTGTCACTCTGGAAAGACTTAATGAGAAATGCCGCGGGGACACAAGAGAGTCGAATGACTGTCTTGTTAGTTCCCTGGCAGTAGAGTTGTCAGCACTGAGAGACATATAATTGCTCCTTCTATTTTCAAGATTTGATCTTTACGTGCTCGTGCTGTCTAGGAATGTAGCCACTGCTATTTTTTCTTTTACTTACCTTAAGGGTTGTTTTTTTTCCCTTCATGTTCCATTTATTCTAAGTCGTAGATGTACTGCACTGCGCATTTTACCAATTAATCAACCCTTGTCAAACTAATAAAATGCTTTCTTGTACTAGTAAGCTATCCACTTGATCCACCACCACCACCCCATCATCATCATCATCACCAATGCCATCACCACCACCACCACCATCATCATCATCACCGCCACCAGCCCCACTAGCACCACCACCGCCACCCCCACCACCAACACCGCCACCGCCCCTGCCACCACAACCACCATCGTCAACATCCTTCATCTCACCAAGGAGCATAGGCCTTCTTCAAACTTATGCCAGGTCTTCCTGAGTTGATTTATTATGCTCTCAATCAATGCAGCTGGTCTACAGTGATGATTGTATAACCAGCTGATGTGTTGTGCTGCTAATCTAACCAGTTGATGTGTTGTGCTGATAATCTAAGTAGCTGATGTGTTGTGCTGCTAATCTTAGCAGTTGATGTATTCTGTTGCTCATCTAACCAGTTGATGTGTTGTGCGGCTAAGCTAACCAGTTGATCTATTGTGCAGTTAATCTTTCTAGTAGATGTATTGTGCTGCTAATATTTCCAGTGGATCTATTGTGCTGCTAATTTAACCAGTAGATCTATTGTGCAGCTAATCTTACTAGTAGATGTATTGTGCTGCTAATCTTACTGGGAAATCGATTGTGCTGCGAATATAACCAGCTGATCTATTGTGCTGCTAATCTAACCAGTTGATGTATTGTGCTGCTAATCTAACCAGTTCATCTCATGTGCTGCTAATCTAACCAGCAGATTTTCTGTGCCTCGAAACTAACAATACGCTTCCTTGTACTGCGAATTTGACCAGGTGGTTTACTTTGCCACCCGTCTAAGTAGATGGTGTAGTATGCTGGTCATCTAAGCAGCTGAGCTACTGGGCTGCGAACATAACCAGTTGATCTATTGTCCTGCTCAATTAACCAGTTGATCTCTTGTGCTGCTCGTGTAACCAGTTGATCAGCTATACTACTCATCTAACTATTTGATCTATTTTGCTGCTCATGTAACCAGTTAATCCACTGTACTTCTCATCTAACCAGTTGATCTATTGTGCTCCTCGTTTAAACAGGTGATCTATTGTGCTGCTCATCTAACTAGTTGATCTAATGTGCCGCTAATCTAACCAGATGATTATCTGTGCTGCTAAACTAACAATACATTTCCTTGTACTGTACTACTAGTCTAACCATCTACGTACCTGGTGCATTGTGTTGATCATCTAAACAGTTGATGTACTGCGCTGCTACTGTTATCAGAATCCATAGTTCTGCTCAGTGGCGTACTAAGTGGGTGCAAGAGAGAAGGTCCAGTAAGAGCGTGCCTTCGGACAACATTATGAAAGTAGTTACCGTTAAAAATATACGTAACAGCGTGTTTCTTTATTGGGGGGTGCTAAAGTGAGTTGCAAAATATTTTCTGGTTCTGCTCATTTAACCAGTTGATGTATTGTGCTGCTCCTATTGTCAGTATCCATGGTTCTGCTCATCTATCCAGTTGATGTATTGTGCTGCGACTGTTGTCAGTATCCATAGTTCTGCTCATCTATCCAGTTGATGTATTGTGCTGCTACTATTGTCAGTATCCATAGTTCTGCTCATCTAACCAGATGATGTATTGTGCTGCCCCTATTGTCAGTATCCATAGTTCTGCTCATCTATCCAGTTGACGTATTGTGCTGCTACTGTTGTCAGTATCCATAGTTCTGCTCATTTAACCAGTTGATGTATTGTGCTGCTACTGTTGTCAGTATCCACAGTTCTTCTCATCTAACCAGATGATGTATTGTGGTACTTATCTAATCAGTTCATGTACTCTGTTCCTAATGTAATCATTTTATCATTGGGTATCTAATTGAACCAGCTGACGCACGATGCCGACTTTCTAGCTACTTGATCCGTTGAGCAGTTTCATCTCCTCAATCCTGAGAGACGGAGAACGCAGTTTATTATTTCCCGGGTGACATGTACAAGTTATTCTTTCCTAGGTGAAATATAATTACTGTGTTTACAATCTTTTCTAAACACATCTCCCACCCCGCCCACATAATCGTGACATTAAAAATGTCGGTATGTATATTATTTATTTATTTTATTATTATTTTTTTTGTTTTAGCTTCTATGTGCTTTGCTTAGGATTAGTGACATAACGCTTCTTTTGTAGCACGCATTGTTATATATTGTGAGTGTCTATGCTTCTTCCATTGTCCACGTGCATAACTGAAGGACACATTGAGAGTAAAATAAAGGAGTGATGTGAATACAGATAAGGGTCTTGCGAAATGTAAGTATCCCTGTTTGTGGTATTTTGTGGTTGTTTTAGTTGTTGATTGCACAGTTTATTTTTTTACAGCAAAAAATATTCACTAATTACAGACCAAACTTTTCTTTTTACAGATTTACTAGTAAAGGAAAAAAAACAATTTATTGAAATATCTATTTTGAGGATAAGGTAAGGACATCTCAATGCTTTCTCGAATTATCCACCTGGTGCAGAAATGGCGTTGTTCCGCTCTTCTGGCGGACCAAATGTAAACTGTCTATAAAGGAATATTTAAACCTGAGCTGGAGACATGTCTGGCTCCACAGTATTCCCTGGAACTGCAGATAATATTCAGCGCAACATCGATTCCCCAAACCGATTCCACATCTCGATATCTCAACATACTTTCTATCCCTCAAGGTCTTGAACCGAATTTGATTTAGAATGTCAACTCCGATATGCTACATAGATACATTCATCCAATATTAAGAGCCATTGATAATATGTTTTCCTTCTTGATGATCGTTTCCTATAAATGAGAATGTCGAACAATGATTGCTTACATCAGCGTCATCCACTATAAAAATGTTATGAACTTATGAGGATAACAACGATGATTGTGGAAGTGAATGTCGACAACACGACAACAATGCTTTGTAGGAGCAGTAAATCTGGGGAATCTCTGATGAATTTCTGTGACGCTTGGACATAAATGAGGTCATTGACTTTCCATGTCTTTTTAAAAATACTCGTAGTTTGAAATCTCCCTTCACCTTCGCCTGACTCCAACACCACGTCAGTAATCATCACCATCATTTTACTTAGCGGTCCTTACGGAGCAAGGAGCCACAACTGTAGCTGGTCCCTGCAGGAAGCATGCACCGAGCACTGATATGTCCTTGCAGTGGAGGTATCTGTGGCAATTAGTTTAGCACGATGAGGTTGCCAGTGCCATGCACAACCTGATATTATATGCCTTGTACGACATGCCTGAGGTTACAATAGCCCTACTCTTCTTTGTCTCTTCAGAGACCCCCCCCCCTCCCCCGGAACTACGCAGAGAGACGTTCAAAAATGTATGAAGGCATAGTTTGATATGAGCTCAGCATTACTTCTGTCGGAGAGATGTTGAACCTGTTGTGACATAGATTGACGTCGAATGGTAGATATCACTCCGTGAATTAGAAAACATTGACAGAGATAGTGGGCATGTAAGGAAACAATGCGAGCATCGCCACACACTGCCTGGATTCTGTAGGACAGAAAGATAAGGGAAAGACTAAGAAATTATGGAGCTAGCATTCACACTCTTCGACATATACTAAGGGAGACTGAGCACCTATGGGTTTACCCGAAGTGCAATGATGTCGATGCTGTTCAACACTAACAATGGATATGTGATACACCTAAACACGGAGACAGCTAGAGATAGCAAATATTAATGGACGCTTGTGACCTCTAACAGGCATAAACATTGTAATCAAGGGCAGAAATTATTAGACAGCGCTAAATAAAGTATTTACAAACACTTCCCACCACTATAACAACATCTGCTTTAGGACTCTGTTTACCTTTCAGTAACATTAACCAAGCCAATATAAAACGTTGACGTGTGAAGTAACAACTCACTTATATTGCCATGCTGACCGTGGTGAAACTGTTTCCTTCATGACACAGACTAATGCAGAGATATTGGTTCCCGCGGGTCTCTCATGAGACAAAGAAAGCACAGAATTACTGCTCCATCAGGCAAAACAGTGGTTATCTATCTATCTATCTATCTATCTATCTATCTATCTATCTATCTATCTATCTATCTATCTATCTATCTATCTATCTATCTATCTATCTATCTGTCTGTCTGTCTGTCTGTCTGTCTATGTGACAGTGTAACGTCGAACGTCACATTTACCTGTGTCGTCCCATAATTAATTCTGTGCTCTTCATTTTAGTTTTTCCCACCTCTGACAGTATTTGGTATTTTCGATTCATTGTTTACATTCCCTTCCCTCAATTCTTGTTACGTCGGGTCTTCAGCGTCCATCTTTTGCTGATTAAGGGTAATGAATTCCTTTCGTTTGAACCCATATTGACACCTAGGATCTGTAGAGAGAAGCGTGCTTTACTAATGGATATAGTGCTTCATTCTGCAGCAACGCTTCAGGTCATACTGATTGAACTGACCGTGCCATTTGAATCCAGATTAGATGAGCAACATTCGTTCAAAGCGGCCAAGTATAGTGATCTGGCCGCGGATCTGAGACACGATGGGTTCACTGCAAGGGTCATGGCTGTTGAAGTGGGCGCAAGAGGGCTTGTGGCTGCATCAGTGTATGATCTATTGAAACTGTTGGGGCTGAGGGGACAGTCGAGAACAAGGGCCCTGAAGAGGCTTAGTGAAACTGCCGAAAAGGCATCAGGCTGGCTGTGGAACAACCGCAATGGGGAATGGAGATCGTAACAATAAACGCTGCGGTACAGAAAACACCAGGAATTTTTCTAAGTCCACAATACGCTGAGGTTTGTGGTGGACTAGTGAACGGGCTGCGACTCAGGGGCGACAAGCGGTGTATACTATAAGGGGTGTCAGTATCAAAAGTCCAGTGGGGAACGCGCAGTGGCGACTCGTTGACTTCGCGCTGGTGTCTCAGTGTGTGCGACGGAACGAACGGAATAATTTGTCTTCTCTTTGTTACTTTCACAATTGCCTCCACGGCTGGCGGAGTTGTGGAATTTAAAGTTGCTACCATAAGTGAAATGGGTTCATTTTCGATGCAAGACAACAGGAAGCTGAGACGCTTGGGAGTCATGACCCAAGTGGGCCCGCCCCCCTTAGAGTGTAAAGAAGTATATAGGGCCGAAACACTTGTCGGACGGGGGGACTTCTTCTGATGATCAGATTGCTTCCTGTTGTATCGCTCTGTAAAGAGTTTCCTATCATAGTTACATGGTCAAACCAGTGACAATCGGGAAAAGACCGATTGACTTCTGGAAAGACAGATGACACTGGGAAAGACTAGAAACCGGCTGACCGGGTTAGCACCCCGTAAGCTGTATTCAAATGATGAATCCACAGGCGCCTCATTGGAATCGACCAGACCCGTTACACGGACTTCGAGCTCTGAACAACGGCTGGAGTTTCCATATGCCTGTGGTAGGGAATTCTCTACTCAGAGAGGAATGAAAATCCACAGAACGAAAAAGGGGTGTGGGAGGTCATCAGGGGGAGATCAACAGCGCTCTGTCTCGACGGATAAGACGTTAGAAGAACGCAGCCAGGAGTCAATCCACAGTGCTGAGTACATTCAAGTTGATCTGCCTGATGATGATCTCACACACTTCTTGGACGGGAAGAGAGATGCAATCAAGTTTCCACCCGCCAGTGCAAAAGGGCTTTGGGAACAGCTGGACGAAGCCTTGGCAAAAGAGTTGGATAACAACCTGAAGCAGATAACTTTGGAGAAGAAGCTGGAAATCTTCGGCGACATAATATATCTGCACTGTCGCAAAGTGTTCGGAGTGAGGGAGGCAAGGGAAAGTAACCCACCACGAAAAAGCAGAAGACAAATTAAAATAGAAGAAATCAGAAAACAGAAGAAGCATGCCCGAAAACTGTTCAAAAATGCAGTTGCCGCAGAGAAGGAAGGGTTATTGCAAGTTTGGGAGCACCTGAAAGGCCAACATAATGCCCTTTGTAGAGCGGAAAGGTTGTGCAGGAAGAGAAGGAAGACTCGAAGGGATAGGGAAAGATTCTTTAGGGAGCCCTTCAAGTTTGCCAAAGAACTGTTTGAGCAGCCACGGTCGGGTACGCTAAACATCAGGAAAGAAGACCTGGAAGAACACCTTAGAATGACATATTCAGATGGTCGCAAAAATGAGCCGCTCAGCAGCATGGCAGGCCTTAAATGGCCGGGTAAGCCAGGAGCTGAATTTAACACCAAGCCCCCAACGGTGCAAGAGGTAGAAAGCATTGTCCAGAAAGCTCGGTGCAAGTCAGCTCCAGGTCCTAATGGTGTTCCATATGTGGTGTATAAAAGATGCCCTGAGGTTCTCAAACGACTGCTCCGTTTACTGAAGAATGCGTGGAAAACCCAACTCGTAAGCAAGGAATGGAGAAAGGCAAACGGAGTCTACATCCCGAAGGAACAAAATTCCACAGACATCAGTCAGTTCAGGCCAATCTCACTACTCAATGTGGAAGGGAAGATATTCTTCTCAGTAATGGCGAAAAGACTCACTACATACCTCCTGGCAAATGGGTACATTGACACTACCATTCAGAAAGGAGGTATCCCAGGTACACCAGGATGTCTAGAGCATGCCACAATGATCTGGGAAGCAATCCAAAAGGCAAAGTCTGACAGAACAAACCTCCATGTAATCTGGTTGGATCTAGCGAATGCTTATGGATCCGTTCCACACCAGATGTTGTGGCAGGCCCTAGAAATGTATCATGTTCCACAAGAGATTGCAGCAATGCTGAAGCTGTATTTCGCAGGGTTTTCTGTCAGATTTTCAACCAGAGAGTACACAACGAAGTGGATTGGCCTTGAAGTTGGAATTGCGATGGGATGTACCATCTCTCCGATACTATTCGTCATGGCTATGCAGGTAATCCTCAATGCGGCTGAAGGAATGGCTATAGGTCCAAAGCTCGGTGGAATGTGTCACATGCCACCGCTCAAAGCATTCATGGATGACACAACAATTCTGACATCAGATGAACATCAGGCCCGGAGGATGTTAGCACGCCTGGATGAACTAGTCAGCTGGTGCAGAATGAGCTTCAAACCCAAGAAGTCGAGAAGCCTATCAGTCAGGAAAGGGAAGATAGCAGAGGTCATATTCACGGTTTCCAGCCAAAGAATCCCTACTGTCATTGAGGAACCTGTTAAAAGTCTTGGCAGGGTGTACGATGAATCATTAAAAGACTCGAAGGCAGTGCAACAGACAATAGAAATGGCAGACAGAGGACTACAGATCATAGACCAAAGCAGACTCCTGGGAAAGTTCAAACTGTGGTGCCTCCAGTTCATGTTGATACCGAAGTTGCTGTGGCCACTGCTTATATATGAAGTAAGCACAAGTACAGTGGAAGCTATAGAGCAGAAGGTCAACAAGTTCATGAGAAAATGGCTAGGGGCACCACCAGGTCTGTCAGATGTAGCACTGTACTGCAAAAAGTCAAAACTTCTGCTTCCCTTCAAGTCAGTTGTTGAAGAGTACAAAGTTGGAAAAGCAAGGCTTGCAATGATGCTACGCGAGTCAGCTGATGACGTGGTTAAGTCCATTCAGCCCACACTGAAAACGGGAAGGAAGTGGAGAGTGGAAGAAGCTGTTGATGCTGCTGAAGAGTCACTCAAACTGAGAGAGGTAATCGGATACACACAAACGAATAGACGGGGATTTGGGCATGGTGACATCCGCTGGTGGTCCAAGGCATCAAGCAGGGAACGCAGAGACATGGTAGTTCAGGAGATACGAGGAGCTGAGAATGATAAGAGGTTGCTAAAAGCAGTGCAGCAGGTCCAACAAGGCCAATGGACTACATGGGAAGGAGCCCTGCAGAGATCCTTGACATGGAATGATATATGGCATATGGCACCTCTTAGGCTCAGCTTCGTGGTTAGATCAATGTATGACCTGCTGCCGTCGGCCACCAACCTTGTGAAATGGGGAAAGTCGGATGATGAGCAGTGCCCCCTGTGCCAGGGGAGGCAGACACTTGAACACGTGCTCTCAGCGTGTAAGGTGGCATTAGGGCAAGGACGATACACTTGGCGCCATAACAAAGTGCTAAATGAGCTTGCTGCGACAATAGATCAGGCAAGAATGAAAGCGAATAGCAAAGTCCGGCCAGACACCACACAAACACATACTTTCTGAGGGCAGGAAAGTCAGCACACCCCAAACCGAGTAAACCTGGTAGCAGTTTACCATCTCTTCTTGACTGTGCAAACGACTGGGAGATGGCGGTAGACCTACCTGGACGGGGGGCATATCCAGAGAGTATCAGAAAATCGCGGAGACGGCCGGATATAGTGCTTCATTCTTCAGCAACGCTTCAGGTCATACTGATTGAACTGACCGTGCCATTTGAATCCAGATTAGACGAGCAACATTCATTCAAAGCGGCCAAGTATAGCGATCTAGCCGCGGATCTGAGACACGATGGATTCAGTGCAAGGGTCATGGCGGTTGAAGTGGGCGCAAGAGGGCTTGTGGCTGCATCAATGTATGATTTATTGAAACTGTTGGGGTTGAAGGGACAGTCTAGAACAAGGGCACTGAAGAGGCTTAGCGAAACTGCCGAAAAGGCATCAGGCTGGCTGTGGAACAACCGCAGTGGGCAATGGAGATCGTGACGGTAAACGCTGCGGTACAGAAAACACCAAAATTTTTCTAAGTCCACAGCGCTGAGTTTATATGGTTTACTAGTGAGGGGGCTGCGACTCTGGGGCAACAGGCGATGTATACTATAGGGAGTGTGTCAGGTACAGAATTTCAGTGGCGTGCGGCGCGCAGTGGCTAAGGTTCGTCGGCTGCGCGCTCGTGTCTCAGTGTGTGTCCTTAGTTGTGAAGGGCGACGGAACGAACGGAATAATTTGTCTTTTCTTTGTTACTTTCACAATTGCCCCCACGGCTGGCGTTGTGGATTAAAAGTTGCTACCGTAAGTGAAATGGGTTCATTTTCGATACAAGACAACAGGAAGCTGAGACGCTTGGGAGTCATGACCCAAGTGGGCCCGCCCCCCTTAGAGTGTAAAGGAGTAATCGGGCCGAAACACTTGTCAGATAGGGGGACTCCTTCTGATGATCAGATTGCTTCCTGTTGTATCGCTCTGTAAAGAGTTTCCTATCATCTATCTATCTATCTATTTGCCCGCCAGTCTGCCTGTATGTATATATGAATGTATGTAAGTACGTATGTATGTAAGTATGCATGTATGTATTTGTCTGTCTGTCTTTCTATCTTTCAACTGGAATTTAAGCAAGATTGACAATAAAGCTGTAACGTTCCCTTAGGTCTGATTCAGCTGAAAGTTACATTATTCTGTGTCATGAACAGGCAGGCATCAGAACCAGCAGTTGCACAGAGGACCAGCTTTTTCTGTTGACGCAAACAATTCATGATGGCTTTCAGAATAAGAAACATACTGTGGCCATCTTCTTTGACCTCTAGCAGGCCTATGATCGTTTACGCAGAAAAGGCCTCCTAATGAAGATGATTGATATAGGGTTACATGACAAGTTACACAATTGGATAAAGTATTTTTGATTGATCGAACAATCCAGACAAAGATAAACGATGCAATCTCATCTAAAGAAGTCTTAGAGGAGGGCTTATCACAAGGCTCATCATTAAGCTGCACTCTATTTCTCATCTATATCAATGACTTAGCAGACCAGATCAAAGACGAAAACGCTCTTTATGCTGATGACCTGGCAATATGGCAGAGTCATGAGAATGTTGAAAGTGGAGCTCAGAGACTAAACGGAGACCTTAGAAGACTGCATGAGTACTGCCAAACATGGAAACTAAAGGTCAACTATACAAAAACTTTACCAAAAACCATAAAGTAGCCAAGAAGAATATCAACATGGGGCTAGACAAACACCAAGGAACAAAAGAAGAACATCCCACTTCTCTTGGAGTCACACTTGATCGGCACCTCAACCTCAAGAACAAAGCAATGATGCGATTACAACTATTGAAGAGGTTTGCTGGCACAACATGGGATCAAGCAAGGATACTTTTAGAGCCTTGTACCTTGGCTATGTCCGTTCTGTGATAGAATACAACAACTCACTGCTTACAACCTGCTCCAAGACAAAAACAAACCTAGACTCTCTTGACAGAGTGCAAAGCAATGCCCTTCGATTAATTAGTGGAGCTATGAGATCAACTCCAACTGCTGCATGTGAAATACACACAAATGTGGAACCCCTTGGGTTGCGGAGGGATAAAGCTGCTTTAGAAGTTTATGAAATATGTAAGAGAATGAACTGAAACCACCCCAGTAGACACCTTGTAGAAAACTGGGAACACAAGCAAAGAATAAAACACAAGTCATTCTTCCACCATGTCCATGAAATTCAGGATAAATACCATCTCCCAGAAAGAAGACAAGATATACAGAAAGTAGTACAGAATTTACCACCACATACTCACTTAAAAACACTACAAGTACAAATAACATTAACAACCAAACACTCCGACCCAGTCAGTCTTATGAGTGTATCACAACGAACCATTGATGCATACCTTGAAGAATGGTTGCATGTCTATACTGACGGATCTGCATTCAAGGCCACTATCAAAGCAGGTTATGGAGTCTACATATGTTACCCAGATGGATCCTCTGACGAGCTGTTTGATACATGCTGGGAGTTTTCCTCCAACTACGAAACTGAAATCATTGCACTTGATGCAACCGTATACCATCTGAAGACTGTACTCGTTGCCTTTCCCTCAAAGGTTCAAAACAATATCATATTTACTGGCTCAATGTCTGCCCTTCAAGCTATGGAAGGCAGTTCATTGTAGAACGGAATTAGCCAAATGAATCCTGGATGCTGATCAGCTTATCACTTCCTATGGCATCAGAATAGTTATGCAGTGGATCCCTGGTCACTCAAATACACCAGGTAATGACAGAGCAGACAGATTAGCAAAGAAGGAAACAAGACAAGAACAATCACTCATAGCAACAACTTTCCGAACAGCCAAATCCCTAATACGAACAACAAACAAAAAAACTTGGCTTAACAGATGGGCCATGCTAAACACCGGGAGAGAATGTTGCAGACATATGGCCGATCTTGATCCTAATGACAACATTGGCCATCATACAAGGAGGGATCAGAGCTCCATTTTTCGGCTCAGAACACAGAATGTACCACTCAACAGTCACTTGAACAGAATCCAACCACAATACTCTCCAGAGTGCTAGCTATGTAACTACTCCTACGAAACTGTTGACCACCATCTCTTTGAGTGCCCAGCACTTGATCTTCTTCTTCTTCTTCCGTCCTTAGCCAAAGACCGTCCAAGCAGTCAGAGGCCATCACGCCTTGTGGCGTCTTAAGGGCAACAGCAGATTGATTTTCTCTGTTGTAGTTTCCCATCACGCCTAGCGGCGTCTTTAGGGCAACAACAAATAGATCCATCCAGCACTTGATGATGTTAGGAAAATGCTTCCTCCGAGACCAAATAAGTGGAACACCTTGTACGGAGAAATAAAACAACTTGCGAAAATTTGCAGATATCGCCACATGGCATTGGGCCGAAGGGCGAGAGCCCAAGCGCTGCTGGATCAATAACAACATGATAGGAAACTCTTTACAGAGCGATACAACAGGAAGCAATCTGATCATCAGAAGCAGTCCCCCCGTCCGACAAGTGTTTCGGCCCGATTACTCCTTTACACTCTAAGGGGGGCGGGCCCACTTGGGTCATGACTCCCAAGCATCTCAGCCTCCTGTTGTCTTGTATCGAAAATGAATCCATTTCACTCATGGTAGCAACTTTTAAATCCACAACTCCGCCAGCCGACAACATCTATCTATCTATCTATCTATCTATCTATCTATCTATCTATCTATCTATCTATCTATCTATCTATCTATCTATCTATCTATCTATCTATCTATCTATCTATCTATCTATCTATCTATCTATCTATCTGCCAAATCCACCGCACTTCTATTTTCAACAACCCTCTACTCCATATTAACAACGACTGTTGGCCTCACTAGTTGTCTCTGTAACACCAGCAACTGTCGATTGTTGTTTTTCTCTCTCTCTCTCTCTATATATATATATATATATATATATATATATATATATATATATATATATATATATATATATATATATATATATAAAATTTTATTATATTATTATTATTTTTTTTTTCTCCACACTGTTTGACTGTCTGATATGAGCGCTTGATTTGTTACATTTTTCACCTATTTTTGACGTAATTCAATTGGCTGAATTGTTTGTAATTAGTTTTCAATGTGCCCCACTTATTAATACCACCATTAATTCCCCTTCATTGGTAAAATTTGTTAAATTTAGTATTTGAGCGCGAGCTTTTTCACATAACATAAATGCCAGGTACTTATGAACAGTTACTAACCATGAATGGTTTACGACTTGGCCATCTGAACGTAAACCATCTTCTAGGTAAACTTCCAGAACTGACACAAGTTCTGAATCAAAATTTCCATGTTTTTGGGCTTTCAGAAAGTCGTCTGAATGAGAAAATAACAGATGGTGACATTGCATGTACTGGTTTTAACACTATTCGGCGAGATTCTAGTAGACAATTAGAGACAGGTTTAGCAGTCTATATTTCCACTTCTCTCAGTTATCGCCGCAGAAACGATCTAGAGACCATAGATATAGAATGCATATGGTTAGAGGTAAAGCCACATAAGCAAAGACCCACTGTAATAGGATATCCTTATCCTAACCCCAGTGTAGGAACAACATGGTTTGAAGATTTCACGAACATGATGGATAAAGTTATCACTACAGTCAATGAAATTATTCTTCTTGGTGATTTCAATATTGATATGCATAAGCTAAATCAAACATGGACCAACATCATAGCATCGTATAACATGAAACAAATAGTCAACCAGAGTAACAAAAACATCATCCACACAGATCGATCACATCTATGTAACCTGTCCAGAAAACTTTATAGAATGTTCCATCCCTACTATTGCCTTGAGTGACCACTATCCCATATGTTGCACTTGGGCAAAAAATGGGTACAAATCTACAAAAAATAAACACATCAGTATTGAATATAGAAAAGTACAAAAAATTTCAACCAAGAATTATTTTTAAATGATTTGCGAAATGCGCCTTTCACCGATGTTTACCAACTTCCTGATCCTGATGACGCCATTGCATATTGGACACGGACATTTTATAGTATTTTTAATAAGCATGCGCCTACTAAAGAAATTCGCATAAAAAGACAAATAAAATCTCCATTTATCACACTATGAGGCAGAGGGATCGAGCGCACAAAAATAAGGACATCATTACATATCGGGCAGCAGGGAACAAAGTACAATATTTAATTCGCAGAGAAAAGAAAAACTACTTTAGTCATTTAGTTCAAAGCAAAAGCAACAGTAGAAATATATGGAACAAATGTCTTAGAAAACTCATGAACATCAGTTGGAAAGAATTCAAGACTAATCGACAAATAAGAGAAGACTTTAGGCAGAAATATGTCTCCGACTATATAAGGAAAAGACGATGGTCATATATCGGTCATGTCCTACGAATGCAAAACAACAGAATACCACTACAGACGCTCACTTGGGTTCCTGAGGGTAAGAGGAAAAAAGGAAGACCAAAAGAAACACCCAGAAGAACAATAATAAGAGAAGGAAGAACGTTGTGCCTAAATAATGTGCAAGAGCTAAGAGGAGTGGCGTCACAACGAACAACCTAGAGAGCACTGGTTTCTGCCTTATGCGCCGTGTTTGGTGCTTAAAGAATTTATTATTATTAATCAATACTTTAGTGAACAAAAGAAATTCGCCAGACTCACAAAATCCCAATCTTCATTTACTTGTACAGATTTCAGCAATCATTTTCAGGCAGACATCCACAATATAAAATCCGTCATACCTTCTTCCCCTTGTGACTTCAGTGAATTATCTACATTCTGCGAGAACAAGTGTACTAACACCATTCCATGCGACATTCCTTTTATAACAGTTAACGAAGTTTATAACTATCTTATTGATCTTAAAGATAATAACTCATCGGGACTTGATGGAATCAGTAATCGAATACTGCGTTATGCTGCACCAGCTATTACTGATACACTAACATACATATATAATCAATGTCTCGCAAGGAGTTACTTTCCATCTGCCTTTAAAATCGCTAAAGTATACCCTCTTGTTAAACCTGGTTCATAATATAATAGCAACCTTGGTAACTATAGGCCCGTTTCGCTTATATCATCGCTGTCCAAACCACTGGAAAAACACATACACAAAACAGCAATGGAACACCTAGCTAATAATGACCTGCTTGTTGATAGTCAGTCGGGGTTTAGACCAAAGCATTCATGCGACACAGCCTTAAAAAAATGATAGAGAACTGGCATCTTAACATCAATAACGATAACTTATATGGAGCAATCTTTGTAGACTTTAAAAAAGCATTCGATATGATAGATCACTCTATTTTAATCAGAAAATTAGAAACAATGAAAGTAAATCTTAAGCTGGTGAAGTTAATTAAATCATTTCTGACAGACAGACAACAAGTGGTGTCTTACAATAATTCTTTGTCCAACCCAACTGTTGTCGATATCGGTGTTCCTCAGGGTTCTATCCTCGGCCCTCTTCTCTTTGCCGTATACATTAATGATCTTCCTCTGTACATCAAACATTCATCCTGTGATCTGTTTGCCGATGACTGTACTGTTTACACTAGTGACAAAAGTTGCGCCACACTAGAACTATCTTTACAAACTGATACACATAATCTTATTAAGTGGAGCAACAAGAATCGAATGCAAATAAATATTAGTAAAACGAAATGTATGTTAATATCAACCAGACAAAAACTACAAAACTCGCAGAAAACAACACTTCAGCTCTACATTGGAACATCACTAATTGAAAACGTAAATGAACATAAAACTCTAGGTCTAACTGTTGACCAGCACCTAAGTTGGAACTCACATGTAAGTGCACTCACAAAGCTAACGGCACAAAAAGTTTACCAATTAGCCAAAATCAAACACTTCCTGGATGAGGGGGCAAGGAAAACGTTCTACACATCTCATATACAAACATACCTAGACTATTGTTCCACAATCTGGGATGGTTGTTCCATATCCAACACAAAAAGGCTTCATTCACTTCAAAAACGTGCAGTGCGCCTAGTTGCTGATAAACACCAAACACATTGTATACATTTAAATAACTATCTTAAAATATTACCCCTTAGAAAGCGCTTCCTATTTAACAAAGCTAAATTCGCTCACAAAATCTTGTCACAGAATGCTCCAACGTATCTGTGGCCTCTTTTAAAATTCAATGAAAAACGTAGTAACCGCTTAAACCAGTTACAGGTACCCAAGCCCAGGCTAGATTTGTTCAAGAAGAGCTTGGCTTACTCAGCTGCTCATCTTTGGAACAATCTTCCACATGATCTTAAAAACATGCACAGTCCCTACTCATATAATCGTAGACTGTTCAAATACATTATGAGTGCCAATTATATGCCGCCCTAAGGGATTATATTTCGAATTATCTAATATACTGTATGGAGGGTCTAATGATCTAGTTTTATTATTTTAATATATCTTACTTCTTAATTGTAATCAAATACTGTAAATGTATGCTTTTATACTACTTATAATGTTGCATCGCCATTAAACTAACACCTTAAGTATGGAGAATGTCTGAATAACTAGCAATAAAAGATGAGTAAGAGGAAGGGCAAAATGTAAGACGGGCCTATATGCACGATTCTTATCTATCAGTCAATACCCTTTACCTCCCTAAGGAGCATAGGTCATAAAGTTGGATCTCGTATAGTGGAGGCGTCAACAATTCACTCCCTGTGGCAGTATCTGTTTGGGACTCAAAGCTGCTCACCTGTGGGAACATTTTCCGCATGTGCTGACAACACACTAAGTCCCAGGTCATTCAGCAGCGGATTCCCAAAATGTCACGAGTTCTTATTATATACCACCATAAACTATCTATCTATCTATCTATCTATCTATCTATCTATCTATCTATCTATCTATCTATCTATCTATCTATCTATCTATCTATCTATCTATCTATCTATCTATCTATCTATCTATCTATCTATCTATCTATCTATCTATCTATCTATCTATCTATCTATCTATCTATCTATCTATGTTTATTTTTATTTTTATTTATTTTATTTTTACTTTCATTATTACGAGGGGCGTTCAGAAAGTAATGCACCACATCGTTTTTCTCAGCTAATAATGAAGATAGAAGCATGAAATTTTGCACACTTCAAATATGGTGTATGCCAATTGTGTGCACCAAATTGCACCGCAACCGGCCAAATAATACGGCTGCCCTAAACCGTTGAAATGGAGCGCGTTAGCAACTTGCGTTATAAACAGCGAATTGTGATAGAATTTCTCGTTGCAGAGAAGGAAACTGTTGTGAATATTCACAAGCGTCTATGTGATGTGTATGGAAGTTTTGCAGTCGACAGGAGTACAGTCAGTCGCTGGGTTCAGAGAATCAAATAATCAGGAAGTGGAGATACGGAGCTTCTTGATCGGCCGCGCTGTGGACGTCCTGCCACAACCACCAACGCAGAAATGTTGAAATGCGCTGAGGGCATTATTCTTACTGATAGGCGAATCACTACTCAACAATTGGCCTTACAGCTGTCAGTCAGCATTGGTAGTGCAAATGCAGTTATCAAAACTCTCGGATTTTCTAAGGTTTGCGCAAGATGGGTTCCTCGAAGTCTCACAAATGACCACCGATTGCAAAGGAAAGCAATTTCTTCTGAATTGTTGGAGCGTTTCAATGCTGATGGAGAGAACTTTTTGGCTAAGATCGTTGCAGGTGACGAAACCTGGGCACATCATTTTGAACCTGAGACAAAAAGACAGTCAATGGAGTGGCATCATCCGCAATCAACAAGAAGAAAGAAATTCAAGACAATTCCTTCAGCTGGAAAGGTCATGATCACTGTCTTTTGGGACATTGAAGGTGTGATTCTTGTGGATGTTATGCCAAGAGGAGAGACAATCAATTCGCAAGCTTACATTAAGACATTGAAAAAACTCAATCAACGTTTTCGCAGAGTTCGGCCGCACAAGAATCCAGCAGACCTGCTTCTCCTTCACGACAATGCGCGCCCTCACGCAAGTCTGGCAACACGGGAAGCAATCACCAAATTGGGTTGGACTGTACTACCCCATCTACCCTATAGTCCCGATTTGGCACCCTCTGATTTTCATCTATTTGATCCACTTAAAGATGCACTCCGTGGGACAAGGTTTGAAGATGATGAAGGAGTTATTCATGCAGCGAAGAAATGCCTACATGATCAAGACAAAATGTGGTACGGGCTAGGAATACATGCACTTGTTTCGCGCTGGCATAAAGCCGTACAAGTTGATGGGATTATGTTGAATAATACCGATGTTTACATGACATATCTATGTATATTGTGTATAAATTTTATGCTTTTTGAATAAATAGCTCCTGAGAAAAACGATGTGGTGCATTACTTTCGGAATGCCCCTCGTATTATTATTATTCTTTTTTAATGTTAAAAACGTACTTTAATTATGATGATTATTGCAAATGTAATATTACTTTTATAATGATAAATGCCTTAATTATGCTTATAGTAAATGTGAGGATGAAAGGACATAATATATATGATGAGAGAGAGAGGAAGGGCAGAATGTCAGACGGGCCTGCGTGCCCAATTCTTAACCCTTTGAAAATAAAGTTCGTTCGTTCGTTCTATCTATCTATCTATCTATCTATCTATCTATCTATCTATCTATCTATCTATCTATCTATCTATCTATCTATCTATCTATCTATCTATCTATCTATCTATCTATCTATCTATCTATCTATCTATCTATCTATCTATCTATCTATCTATCTATCTATCTATCTATCTATCTATCTATCTATCACAAATTACCTAACCACAAACAGAACGCCACCTACAGCCAGGAAGCCGAACGTTACGATGTTATGTTTCCTCCACTACCTATAAGACAGCCCCTCACAAACACATTATATGACAGTTCCACAAGCAGTGCCACAATGTCCCAGACCCAAAAATCTCCTACTAGTGTTGGAACCATTACAGACGAAATCTACAGTCGTCATGCTTCCTCCCGTAGCCTTCCTGGTCGTGCTCAGTGGAACCCAGAACTTGGCTACCTGATGCAATTCAGTCCTGCGTCACTCAGCCAAGCACTAATGATGTCTGTGCAACGCGGGCCCTACTATTTACCTGACAGAGACATCCAATATTGATGATGAATCCACTCATTTTTTATTTTTTTTTATTTTATTTTATTTTTATTGACTTAATCCCTGCGACCAAAGCCGTATCTCTCTTGAAAAATTAGTTGATTACTGTGACGCATAAAGTAATAAGTACTTTGTTACTTTCTCAAAACACTCTAATTTCATTGGCTACAGGCCTCCGACAGTTTTTTCATAATTTGCAAGATTTTATTTTATTGTATTTTATTTACTTTTTTAATTCGTATTCTCTCAGTGTTGCTTAATTACTGTGTTAGAATTTAGTGTTGTGGTGTGAAAACGTGCGTGCCTACTGTTGTTTGACTATTTTAATATACTACTGACAATTTCAGTTAATTGTAATTTTTTAGCAATACTTGTACCAAGTGTTCGTACGTTAAGTACTAACATTTGAATTTTCACTTACGTGGTGACGTTAATTAGTTTAAATTTTCGTGGGTTTCGTATTCAAAATTGCTTTTGTTATTTTCCTTTTTAAACCACTCGCCAAAATAAAATGCATACCTTTCAGACACAATGGCTAATTAAGGATGGTCTACGGCTGGGCCACCTGAACATTTACCATTTATTAGGCAAACTTCCTGAGCTTACACAAATTCTGAATAAAAACTTTCATGTTTTTGGACTTTCCGAAAGTCGTTTAAACGAAAAAATATCAGATGATGAAATTGCCCTAAATGGCTTTAAAACAGTTCGGCGAGACTCAAGTAGAAAGCTAGAAACAGGTATAGTAGTATATATTTCCACTTCTATTAGTTATCGCCACAGAAGCGATTTAGAGACAGCAGAGACCGAGTGCATATGGTTAGAAATAAAACTTCCGACTCAGGGACAATTTCTAGTCGGGTATCTTTATAGAAATCCCAGTGCAGGAGCCATCTGGTATGAAGATTTCACCACTATGATGGATAAAGTATTTACCACTGCCAAAGAAATTATTCTTCTAGGCGATTTCAACATCGACATGCACAACACAAACCAAACGTGGGAAAACATCATACTATCATACAACCTAAAACAAATAGTCAACCAGCCTACCAGGGTAACAAATGCATCATCCACAACAATTGACCACATCTACGTCACCTGTGCAGGAAACATTATAGAATGCTCTGTTCCTACTGTCGCGATGAGTGACCACTATCCTATATGTTGCACGTGGTCAAAGAATAAATATAAAGCTCCAAGAAATAAACATATCAGTATTAAATTTAGAAGTTTTAAAAATTTCAACCGTGAACTATTTTTACATGATTTGCGAACCGCACCTCTTGCCAGTGTTTACCAGCTTTCTGATCCCGATGACGCCATTGCCCATTGGATACGTATCTTTCTTTGTGTGTTGGATAACCACGCACCAACTAAAGAAGTTCGTGTGAAACGACAGGTCAAATCTCCTTGGATCACACAAGCAGTGCTAGACGCCATGAGGCAGAGAGATCAAGCTCACAAAAACAAGGACTTTAACATATACAGAGCACAACAGAGGAACTACGTGCAATATTTAATTCGTAGAGAAAAAAAAATTACTTTAAAAATTTGGTTCAGAACAAAACAAACAGTAAAGATATATGGAAAGCAATCAATACCTTAGCGAACAAGCGAAATCTGTCAGTCTCGTCAACTCCTAATACTTCATTTACTTCCACAGACTTCAGCAATTACCTTCAGGCAGAAATAAACAGTCTTAAATCTACAATACCAAATTCGCCTTGTGACTTAAGCAGGCTGTAAGTATTTTGTGAGAACAAATGTACCAACACAATCCCATCCAACATTCCGTTTATGACAGTTAATGAAGTGTATAACTATCTTCTAGGACTTAAAGATAATAACTCATCAGGACTTGACGGAGTCAGTAATCGAATACTGCGTTATGCGGCTCCAGCTATTAGTGATTCGCTTACATACATATACAATCAATGTATCGCACGGAGTTACTTTCCGTGGCACTTTAAAGTCGCTAAGGTATATCCTCTCTTAAAACCTGGCTCTTCCGACAATAATAACCTTGGTAACTATAGGCCAATCTCCTTAATATCATCGCTATCCAAACCACTAGAAAAACACATACATAAAATAACACTACAACACCTAGTTAACAATGGCTTGCTAATTGATAGTCAGTCAGGGTTTAGACCTAAACATTCATGTCACACAGCTCTAACTAAGATGATTGACAACTGGCACTTAAATATTAATAACGATAACATATGTGGGGCAGTTTTTGTAGACTTTAAAAAAGCATTTGATATGATAGATCACGCTATTTTAATTAGAAAACTAGAAACATCAAAAGTAAACCTTCAACTAGTGACGATAATTAAATCATTCCTGTCAGACAGAAAACATGTAGTTTCTTACAATAACTCTTGCTCAAACCCAACCGTAATAAATACCGGCGTTCCTCAGGGCTCTATTCTTGGGCCTCTACTTTTTGCCATATACATTAATGACCTTCCACTACACGTCGAGCACGCATCCTGTGACCTATTTGCTGATGACTGTACTATCTACACAAGTGATACAAGTTGCAACACACTCGAACTATCGTTACAAAAAGATACAGACAATCTGATTAAGTGGAGCATCGGAAATCGCATGCTAATTAATATAATTAAAACAAAGTGCATGTTAATATCAACTAGACAAAAATTACAAAATTCTGAGAAAACAACACTTCAGATCTATATTGGTACCTCACCAATTGGAAACGTTATTGAACATAAAACTCTAGGAATAGTCGTTGACCAGCATCTAAATTGGAACTCACATGTTCATGCACTGACCAAGCAAACGGCACAGAAAGTTTACCAGTTAGCTAAAATCAAACATTTCCTAGATGAAGATGCACGAAAATTGTTCTATATATCTCACATACAAACAAACCTTGACTATTGCTCCACAATCTGGGATGGTTGTTCTATGTCCAACACAAAAAGACTCCATTCACTACAAAAGCGTGCAGTGCGTCTAGTTTCTGACAACTGCCAAACACAGTGTGTAGATCTATATAAAGATCTCAAAATACTGCCTCTAAGAAAGCGCTTTCTGTTCAACAAAGCTAAATTTGTTCACAAAATCCTGTCACAGAATGCTCCAACATATCTGTGGCCAATGTTCAAATACAATGAAAGACGCAGTCAACGCCTTAACAAAATACAAGTGCCCAAGCCTAGGCTTGACTTATTCAAGAAAAGCTTAGCTTACTCTGCTGCTCATCTTTGGAACTATCTTCCACATTATCTAAAACATAACAACCTCAGTCCCTATTCATACAATCGTAAACTTTTCGAATACTTTATGAGTTCTGATTATCTGCCCCCCTAATGTGATTATTTTTCCGAACAAATTGTATAATATCGAGTGTAGGTTTAATGATGATGTTAGTGCTTTTCAACATATTTTGTTTCATGGTAATACTTAGTTTGTACTTTTCAACATATTCTATTTCATGTTTATAATTAGATACTGTGAATGTGAGTATGCTATTATTTTACCTTTACAACGTTGAATTCCTTGAATTGATGGGTAAAATATATGTGAGAATAAATGAAATCAGTATAAAAGACGAGAGAAAGGAAGGGCAGAATGTCAGACGGGCCTGTGAGCCCAATTCTCAACCCTTTGAAAATAAAGTTCGTTCGTTCGTTCGTTCGTTCATTAGACGAACCTATCTGTTCCTATTTCTCAACACTTTGAAAACAAAGTTCTTCGCTCTCTCGCTGGCTCTCTATCTATCTATCTATCTATCTATCTCTCTCTCTATCTATCTCTCTATCTATCTATCTATCTATCTATCTATCTATCTATCTATCTAAGTTCCTTCTCTCAACACTTTCAAAGTAAAGTTCGTTCGCTCTCTTTCAGTCCCTATTCACACAATCGTAGACTTTTCGAATATACTTTATTAGTTTTGATTTACATATTATAAAATATAAATACTATATTCAATAGCAAATATTTATCTTATAAATCAATTGTACGGAGTAATTTTTTGTACTTTTCTACATATTTTTTTTTAAAGTCCATGTTTATAAGTAGTTAATGTTAATATGAGTGTGCTATTTTATTTTACTTTGCAACGTTGAATTCCTTGACATTGATATGTAAAATGCATATGGGAATAAATGAATTCAGTATAAAAGGTGAGAGAAAGGAAGGGCAGAATGTCAGACGAGCCTGCGTGCCCAATTCTCAACCCTTTGAAAATAAAGTTCGTTCGTTCGTTCGTTCTATCTATCTATCTATCTATCTATCTATCTATCTATCTATCTATCTATCTATCTATCTATCTATCTATCTATCTATCTATCTATCTATCTATCTATCTATCTATCTATCTATCTATCTATCTATCTATCTATCTATCTATCTATCTATCTATCTATCTATCTATCTATCTCTCTGTATGTCTGTCTGTCTGTCTGTCTGTCTGTCTATCTATCTATCTATCTATCTATCTATCTATCTATCTATCTATCTATCTATCTATCTATCTATCTATCTATCTATCTCACAATGTCCCAGACACAAAAATCTCCTATAAGTGTTGGAACCACAGCAGACGAAATCTACAGTCGTCATGCTTCCTCCCGTAGCCTTCCTGGTCGAGCTCAGTGGAACGTAGAACTTGGCTACCTGGTGCAATTCAGTCCTGCGTCACTCAGCCAAGCACTAATGATGTCTGGGAAACGCGGACCCTACTATATACCTAACAGAGACATCCATTATCGATGATGAATACATTAATTTTTTTTTTCATTGACTTAATCACTGCGACCAAAGCCGTCTCTCACCTGGAAAATCAGTTGATTTCTGTAACGAATAAAGTAATAAGTACTTTGTTACTTTCTCAAAACACTCTAATTTCATTGGCTACAGGCCTTCGACAGTTTTTTCCTTATTTGCAAGATATTTTTTTTAAATTTTGATTTTAAATATTTATTTTTAATTCATGTTCTCTCAGTGTTGCTTAATTACTTTGTTAGAATTTTAGTGTTGTGGTGTGAAAACGTGCGTGCCTACTTTTGTGTGACTATTTTAATATACTACTGACAATTTCAGTTAATTGTAATTTTTAGCAATGCTAGTACCAATCTTCTACGTCTAGTACTATTTCTATTTATCATCTATCTATGGTGACGTTAATCTAGTTTATCTAATTTTTGTGGGTTTCTATTAAAACTGCTTTTGTTATTTTCTATTTTTAAACCATCTATCCATCTATAAAATCATACCTATCAGACACAATGACTAATTAAGGATGATCTACGGCTGGGCCACCTGAACATTTACCATTTATTAGGCAAACTTCCTGAGCTTACACGAATTCTGAATAAAAATTTTCATGTTTTTGGACTTTCCGAAAGTTGTTTAAAACTGTTCGGCGAGACTCAAGTAGAAAGCTAGAAACAGGTATAGTAGTTTATATTTCAACTTCTATTACTTATCGCCGCAGAAGCGATTTAGAGACAGCAGAGACTGAGTGCATATGGTTAGAAATAAAAACACTGAGTGAGGGACAATTTCTAGTCGGGTATCTTTATAGAAATCCCAGTGCAGGAGCCATCTGGTATAAAGATTTCACCACTATGATGGATAAAGTATTTACCACTGCCAAAGAAATTATTCTTCTAGGCGATTTCAACATCGACATGCACAACACAAACCAAACGTGGGGAAACATCATACTATCATACAACCTTAAACAAATAGTAATCCAGCCTACCAGGGTAACAAAAACATCATCCACAACAATTGACCACATCTACGTCACTTGTGCAGAAAACATTATAGAATGCTCTGTTCCTACTGTCGCGATGAGTGACCACTATCCTATATGTTGCACGTGGTCAAAGAATAAATATAAAGCTCCAAGAAATAAACATAACAGTATTAAATTTAGAAGTTTTAAAAATTTCAACCGTGAACTATTTTTACATGATTTGCGAACGGCACCTCTTGCCAGTGTTTACCAGCTTTCTGATCCCGATGACGCCATTGCCCATTGGACACGTATCTTTCTTTGTGTGTTGGATAACCACGCACCAACTAAAGAAGTTCGTGTGAAACGACAGGTCAAATCTCCTTGGATCACACAAGCAATGCTAGACGCCATGAGGCAAAGAGATCAAGCTCACAAAAGCAAGGACTTTAACATGTACAGAGCACAGAGGAACAGCGTGCAATATTTAATTCGTAGAGAAAAAAAATTGCTTTAAAAATTTGGTTCAGAACAAAACAAACAGTAAAGATAAATGGAAAGCAATCAACACTTTAGCGAACAAGCGAAATTTGTCAGTCTCGTCAACCCCAAATACTTCATTTACTTGCACAGACTTCAGCAATTACCTTCAGGCAGAAACAAACAGTCTTAAATCTACAATACCAAATTCGCCTTGTGACTTAAGCAGGCTGTCAGTATTTTGTGAGAACAAATTTACCAACACAATCCCATCCAACATTCCGTTTATGACAGTTAATCAAGTGTATAACTATCTTCTAGGCCTTAAAGATAATAACTCATCAGGACTTGACGGAGTCAGTAATCGAATACTGCGTTATGCGGCTCCAGCTATTAGTGATTCGCTTACATACATATACAATCAATGTATCGCACGAAGTTACTTTCCGTGGCACTTTAAAGTCGCTAAGGCATATCCTCTCTTAAAACCTGGCTCTTCCCACAATAATAACCTTGGTAACTATAGGCCAATCTCCTTAATATCATCGCTATCCAAACCACTAGATAAACACATACATAAAATAAAACTACAACACCTAGTTAACAATGGCTTGCTAATTGATAGCCAGTCGGGGTTTAGACCTAAACATTCATGTCACACAGCTCTAACTAAGATGATTGACAACTGGCACTTAAATATTAATAACGATAACATATGTGGGGCAGTTTTTGTAGACTTTAAAAAAGCATTTGATATGATAGATCACGCTATTTTAATTAGAAAACTAGAAACATCAAAAGTAAACCTTCAACTAGTGACGATAATTAAATCATTCCTGTAAAACAGAAAACATGTAGTTTCTTACAATAACTCTTGTTCAAACTCAACCGTAATAAATACCGGCGTTCCTCGTGGCTCTATTCTTGGGCCTCTACTTTTTGCCATATACATTAATGACCTTCCACTACACGTCGAGCACGCATCCTGTGACCAATTTGCTGATGGCTGTACTGCCTACACGAGTGATACAAGTTGCAACACACTCAAACTATCGTTACAAAAAGATAGAATAGATGGGTGGGAAAAAAAATCGAAAAAAGGTAATTCGTCTTACGAGGACAAAAGACAAAGAAAATAGCCTACATTACGACCATAAGGCCTTCGTCAGGGAAAGGAAAGAAAGTGAAGGCTAGATAGGACACATAAGAACCTAAATAAATATAAAAAAAATATAAAAATTAAACCTAGGTACTTCCCTGAAGGAAACTTCCCGCAAACAGACTGGCGTGCCCGGAAAAGGAAATGCTTACAAAAAGATACAGATAATCTGATTACGTAGAGCATCGGAAATCGCATGCTAATAAATATAATTAAAACAAAGTGCATGTTAATATCAACTAGACAAAAATTACAAAATTCAGAGAAAACAACACTTCAGATCTATATTGGTACCTCACCAATTGAAAACGTTAATGAACATAAAACTCTAGGAATAGTCGTTGACCAGCATCTAAATTGGAACTCACATGTTCATGCACTGACCAAGCAAACGGCACAGAAAGTTTACCAGTTAGCTAAAATCAAACATTTCCTAGATGAAGATGCACGAAAATTGTTCTATATATCTCACATACAAACAAACCTTGACTATTGCTCCACAATCTGGGATGGTTGTTCTATGTCCAACACAAAAAGACTCCATTCACTACAAAAGCGTGCAGTGCGTCTAGTTTCTGACAACTGCCAAACACAGTGTGTAGATCTATATAAAGATCTCAAAATACTGCCTCTAAGAAAGCGCTTTCTGTTCAACAAAGCTAAATTTGTTCACAAAATCCTGTCACAGAATGCTCCAACATATCTGTGGCCAATGTTCAAATACAATGAAAGACGCAGTCAACGCCTTAACAAAATACAAGTGCCCAAGCCTAGGCTTGACTTATTCAAAAAAAGCTTAGCTTACTCTGCTGCTCATCTTTGGAACTATCTTCCACATTATCTAAAACATAACAACCTCAGTCCCTATTCATACAATCGTAAACTTTTCGAATACTTTATGAGTTCTGATTATCTGCCCCCCTAATGTGATTATTTTTCCGAACAAATGGTATAATATCAAGTGTAGGTTTAATGATGATGTTAGTGCTTTTCAACATATTTTGTTTCATGGTAGTACTTAGTTTGTACTTTTCAACATATTCTATTTCATGTTTATAATTAGATACTGTGAATGTGAGTATGCTATTGTTTTACCTTTACAACGTTGAATTCCTTGAATTGATGGGTAAAATGCATGTGAGAATAAATGAAATCAGTATAAAAGACGAGAGAAAGGAAGGGCATATCTATCAACTGGAATTTCAGCAAGATTGACAATAAAGATGTAACGTTCGCTTAGGTCTGATTCAGCTGAAAGTCAGTAAAACTGAAACCTTTGAGCACTGACGGCCTATCACTTAGCTAAGTATTGCAAATCGAGTCAACACATCGAAAAGCTAATATTCGTAAAATATAATTCATTAATGCCTTTTCAAATCAGTATTGTCTCCCTTATCACTGCATTTACAAGACCAACTGCAGACCTCATTTTGAACATGCATGACGAATGGGCAAATAGATGTCACATCTATTAGTAACACAAAGTAATTTATCTCTACTGGTGACGACCAAAAGTATGAAAGGTAAAGGTAATCCCAAAGCAGATACTGACGGTGGGGAGTGAAGTGTTAGAGACTTCACTGTACTAGTCCAGCTATGAGAAGAGGGGTGACCATTCTCTTCCATCGCTGCCTTTGATTTCCCTAACTCAAGAGCAAAGTCAGTTACCCATTTACAGCTGTGTAAATAGCCAATAAATCAGTCAGCATAATCGTTTTCCTTTCCGTTCCCTTTGGAGCATGGAGCCACCACTTCAATTGATTCCCTTCCAGGATGCTTGTACCATATCATTGATCTGGTTTTGCCGCGGTGTTTTCTGTAGCAACTACATGATGAAGTTGTCAGCACCACGAGGCAATCTATATCCTAATTACAAGCCATCAGGACTTGACTAGGATAGATTTCTCCATTAAATAAATTTAAAAACAAAACGTTCTGATGTTAACCCGTTATTTCTCGTCAGTTTATATAACATGTTAACCCATTAACTCTCGTCCGTGTATGTGACATGTCGATTTGTTAGATCTTATCAATTTGCGCAAGATTATTACCAGTTATTACCCGCCAGTTTGTATGACATGTTAACACGTTATTACTTGTCCGGTTTTGTGTAAGTAAATAAAACTGTAAAACAGTTTTACAAATTAACGGTACACAGGAAACACGGGACGTTTCGGGTTTCACCCTTCGTCAGCCACAGTTACAAACAGGCAACAAGGACAAGAAATATAGACGTGTAAAAGAAAAATACTACAGACACTGCAAACACGTTCGTACAAACACAGATGAAGAGCAATAATAAAGCAAGGAAAATACAAAACCGAAAAGAATTGATCAATACAAGAAATTCAACAATCAACGAAAATCAAAAGCTGAAAATTGCATGTTGGACGCCATTGGGACTAGTGTTCATAGCCTCCCCAATTCTTTCAGCGGAGAGTTTTTTAGCAGGAGGTCTTGTATTTTAATTCAATTATTAAATGACCACCAGCTAAGCACAATGCTACAATATATATGTGGAAGTGAACCTCTGTCTGTGATACTAATTACACCCTCATTTACTCTTGAAATCATCCACACACTTCCAGTGATTCCCCCTGTGGTGAAACATTTTGAGAACCCAATATTGCACACTAAGCTTGGAGAAGTCACTTGAGCCCCAGACGTAATTCTTTGGCTTTGACCTGGTTGACTGTATGCATGAGGATCTCACTATGGACCCAGAGATAGGCAGGGGAAGCTGAGAAGTGGCTCTGTGCAGGACGTGACAATTCCTTAGGACAGCCCAGAACCAGAGCACAGTACTTTAGCTCTGCATTGTTCGAGAGTCCCCTTGGATGGCGGGTAATGAACAGTATGCCACGCATTTCATACTCCTAGCTTGGGATCAGATGTGACGATCCTGTAAATACAAGCCAAGCCGGGGAAGCTGGAGCTCTTTACTTTAACTCAGCACATTTCGGAATGGCAGAAAAGCCACCTAAAACGCCTAGATCTACAATGTAGTTAATACCAAGGAGTCTTCAATCAATTTCGTATTGCCTTCAAAAGAGTGGGAAGCTCGGCAGCCCTAGTAAAACAACAATAACCACACGTTATTACTCATCAGTTTGTGTGACAATGCAACCCGTTATTACTCATCAGTTTGTGTGACAAGTTAACCCGTTATTACTCGTCAGGTTATGTGATACGTTAACCGGTTATTGCTCGTCAGTTTTCGTGAATGTTAACGCGTTATTGCTCGTTAGTTTATGTGACAAGTCGCTTTTGTAATACCACAGTAGCATTTATGACAAGAACTATGACGGTGTCATTGTGCACCATCAAATCCTAATTGGAAAAAAAAAACTTGGTTCGCTCAAATGATAGCTACACAAAAGCTTATTTTGCCGTAGAATTCGCGTTGCTGTTTTATCCACAAAACTCTTGTGCTGAAAGCTGAGTGTTTAACCTTTCTACCACTGAGCCATATAGGAACAACTGTTTGCTAATTCTAACGCATGTGGGGATTGAAAAGTTACTTCCTAATGTTAAATTGTCATTTCTTCATTCATATCTTAATAATTTATATGAAACAAGCATCACAATTAAATGTCATATTATAATATAAAATGCTATGTCCCATTAATATTATAAAGAAACGTAAGATCTGGTTTGTTCAACACATGATTGAAAAGTAGGCAGCAATTTTTGCTGTATCTTGTCACGTCTTTTCAGTGACCATTTTAGATTTTATTTGGCTTTGTTTTACTTCTGGGAATTACAATTTTTTTAAACCAACTGTCGAATGGCAGTTATTGCCCCATCGTCTTGACATTTGTTCCACGGGTTTCCAATGGATACACGAGATGGTATACAAATTTTATAAATAGAAAGTGACTTTTCAATCACATTGTACATAGTCCACGCACGGGACAGTGCGGTATAACTATTAAAATATCCAACCTTCATACTGTAAATATGAGCTAAATCTGTATAAGAAGGTATCTATTTTGATTGAATTTGATATTTAACACAGTGCATGTCATTTTTGGAAACATTTTAAAATGGTCTTGACAACGTTTGTGCAAATCAGCACAAGCATTTTCGAAATGAGGAGGAAACAGTGTGAATGTTTTTGAAACTTCAAAATAAGAAAGCGTCACAATTAACTAAAGCAACAAATATCAATGATCCATTTCTTGTAGTTTTCATGTAAAAATGGACTAGAAACAAGAATTTTTAAATTTTAGATTTGCCTGTAAAGGGCACTAAAAGGTCCAAAATATATTTCATACACCTAAGGCAACTTAGAGAATATTAAGAAAATAATTGTATACGCTAAAAAAATAAATAGAGGAAATAAGTTTCGAACTCCGCCGAGGCCGATGCCAATCCTGTGCTGAGAACGGAGGAGGGATTCTGACTGGACCTGAGTGCTTCATGCGTTTAAGGAAGAAGCGGGTAAAACTGTGAATCTACTAGACGGCATGCATGGAGGCCGTAAGGAGGCAGACATTCCATCTTGCAAAAGCACAATAGGTCAGTCACCCGTCTGTCTTAAAATATTATTACAAGAGACCACAGATAGAAAACCAGACTGACCTTAAAAGTGACGAAACCTCTGCACGTCAATGTAGAAGAGGAACTACTATGTGAGGAAGTAAGTTTGGACAGGTAAAACTGCTCAAAAACTTTGCTTTCTTCTAGAATATTGACTGTATGTATATGGACTTTAGTGGTTAGCATAACATACGACATACTGATAGCATCTACACAACACATTACACTGCGTGTATGGATTTACTTGACCTATTTGCTATTCAATATTTCATCATCTCATCTTCATCTCAACTCGTAACCCGTCATGGTCGTAGGGGTGCCATGGTGGAAGCATCAGCAGACAGGGTCCTCCACTGCTCTCTATCCTCAGCAATGCGTACAAGTGTGGAAAAACCGTGCCCTGCCCATTCTTTGATGTTATCAGCCCAGGATTTTCTTTGCCTTCCTCTTCTCCGTTTACCTTCGACTGTTCCCTGGAGGATCGTTTTCGAAAGGGAGTCATGACGAGTTACATGCCCAAACCAGGCAAGCTTTCGACGTTTCACTACTGACAAAAATGGTTCTTGGTGGCCTGCATACGTGTTTATTTTCTCTCTAACATAGACATTTCTTTTGTGCTCTTTATAGCAAATGTGCAAAATTCTTCTATAACATTTATACTCGAAAGCCTGAATCCTTCGCTCCGTTTCTACAGTGAGTGTCCAGCCCTCACACCCATACGAGAGAATAGATAATACAAGTGATTTGTATAATTTGGTATTCACAGGAAAACTGATGTTACTTTTCCAGATCACATTCAGCCTTGTCATGTCAGCTGATGTGATAAACGAGCGCCAAGGCCTTATAGCTCTATCTTTTCCCATATCTCTCGTATTTTATTTTCTCCCACATTTGTGCTCTTTCATCCCACATTTGCTATTTCATCGTTTTGATTACTCGCGACCGGTATCTAGAGAACAGCATTTGTTCTTTCATCGGTGGTAAAATAAAGTCTTTTGATTGAGTCCCCATACCTGACATCATCGTTTGAAGTCCACATTGCATCGTGATAAATCTGGTAAAAACACACCTGGTCATCCAAATCAGACATCTGGGCATTATACAATTTCTGTGGACTGTTGTTATCTTTGTTGCTCGGCCGCTGTCCATACAAGCGACGGGTCACCACATTGGACGCCCAGCTTGGCCAGGTGAAAACGCCTCATGCTGATTAAACCAACCGGCATGTAAATCAATAGGCGGCGCCACAGAGGGGACATGTTAGTATGCAGGCGACAATGGACGGAGGTAACAAAGGGTGCCGCCAACACATGGAGCGATAGACAATCAGAGAGTAATGTGACAGCACTTTTGCATTGGCCAGCCAATTATCTCAATACCTGTTTGTCAGGCAAGCCAGGCAACGAAAGTTGGTCGCGAATTACCCCACCCACTTTTGGACTGACATGGGGACAAGAGCGATCCTGAGAATGAGTGACTAGAGGGTCTCTTAGGTATTGGTTGTATGGGCGGAGTTGTACGTCACCGGTCCAAGGAACCCACATTGGACTTCTAGAGATATAATATACCGCGTAGCTCGCTAGAGAGAGGAGTTCAGTTGTTACATTGTGAGGTAGAGATTAAATCCCTAAAACGCCTAGCCTAAATACACGTGTTTATTCAGAGTGGATAATAATTCATTTCTGTGGTGAATTGTGTTCTTAAAGGATTTTGCGAAGGGAAAAGAAGTTCATCAGAAGTCTGAGTCTACACGCAACGTGTCTGACGTCTAACCAGAAATAAGTTATCAAAAAACGGACATTTGGCTAGCAGAATTCGCCACAGGACATCTTTCATTCCTCAAATAAAAAGGAATATTATCTCACCCACAATTCAGAAGGTGGACGCAGCCTTTTTCGTCACCATATACTGCTGGCTCACAAGTTCAATACATAGTTACCACAAGTTCAAATCACTCGAAAGCTTATTTTCCGAAGTCAAGCTAAAGAGCTCAAAAGTGGAATCTCATATTTATACCAAGTGCAACACACTCTTAAGCGCATTCTATGAAGCAGGTTCTAAAGTATATTTTATGAATCACGACTACATATGCAAGATAATGAGTCTACATATCACTAACATTTCGTGAATATATTCAGTCTGGCCAGTACCCTCGGGAGATTAGACAACAGACTTTTTGTTTTATATGACAGCTATTAACTGTTGATCAACACTACAGAGATATACTCAAACAGTGAAGGAATATATATATATATATATATATATATATATATATATATATATATATATATATATATATATATATATATATATATATATATATATATATATATATATATATATATATATATATATATATATATATATATATATATATATATATATATATATATATCGTCAACGTTCTCAGTACGAAAACAGTTCTCATCAGAACGTCCTTGACTTAGAGATACCCCACTCGACATAACGTATGACAAATTGGGACATTTTATGCATACATGTGAATCATCGTATCCATGAGAAGCATTTAGAGACACATGGGCTGTGTAGATTACTCACCATTTTGGTAACACGTATCATATCACATCATCATCATTTCGCTTTACACCAGTTCATTCTTAATTAACTACTACTTAATTAACTGCAATTTTAATATCTCATCTGTGTGTTTTGTGTGAATCGTCTTTTACCACCATCACGTTCTAACCATTACTAACCCTATATGTGTGGATATTTAATTAATAAACCCAACAATCGTTTGATCATTATCTAGTTTGTTAATGTATCACTCGTGCTGTCCGTGTTACATATTCACATATAGGAACATTTCTCTACTCAGATGAGGTTGGGGGCTTTTTCTGTTACGGGATCTAAGGGCAGAAGCTAAGGTCGTGGGGAAACAGAACTCTTTCCATAATTAATTAGAAAACACTGTCCAGTGGAAAGCATTCGCATTCCCGTCTTCTTGTCCCTATCTCGAATAGGTCTTTATTCTTTCTTAACAAGCCACTTTCTAGAGACCTTCTACCTAATATCTCATAGGCTATTCCTGGCAAAAACTACTGTCGTAGTTGCCCCAATAAGCACCACACGACAGCTGAGGCCATCTCAAGTCTTGTCTTGATTTCTTTACTTGATTTTCCATCACTACATATAGTGGACCCCAGATATTTAACTCTTTAACCCCCAAGAGCCAGTATACTGTACTTCCCGCTAGACCCATTTGGCCCAATCAACAGTATACTGGCTTTCGTATCTCTTGATCCTTTCTAGGGCTGTTTTCTAATTTTGACAACTCAAAAACGCTATTTTCTTAAAGTATAGCCATCCATTATGGACTTTTGTTATTTATGAATATGAACATTTTAAAAAAATTATTTCCAAACAAAAACAATAAAAACATACTGGTATGGCCAATTTTGTTTCGGCCAAAAAAACTGCCCAGTTTTTTGTTTGGGACTGAAAGAGTTAAAGGTGTTCACTTCTTCTAACTTTTGCCCATTTAACATAATGTTGGTCGGAACAATATTTATATTTCTCTAAATTTAATTTGAGAGCGTCCGATTGACAAAGTGGTTAGAGCGCTGGTCTCTCGCGGCAAAGGTGGCGGCTCAAATCACAGTACTGACATGCGGTAAATGAGTACCTGACTTTGAGTTAGGGAAGGAAAAGGCAGCGAGGAAGGGACCTGGTCACCCCACCCCTCGATGCTGGGCCTAGTATGGTGAAGTCTCTAACAATTCACTTCCCTAAGGCAGTATCTGTTAAGGAACTTCCTTTAGCTTTTTAAATGTACTTTAGAATATAAACTTGTTCAGGCATTCTCAGAGTTGTGATGAGAGCACACACTACAGGCATTCTCAGAGTTGTGATGAGAGCACACACTACAGGCATTCTCAGAGTTTTGATGAGAGCACACACTTTTTCAGGCATTCTCAGAGTTGTGATGAGAGCACACACTTGTTCAGGCATTCTCAGAGTTGCGATGAGAGCACACACTTGTTCAGGCATTCTCAGAGTTGTGATGAGAGCACACGCTTGTTCAGGCATTCTCAGAGTTGTGATGAGAGCTCACACTACAGGCATTCTCAGAGTTGTGATGAGAGCACACACTACAGGCGTTCTCAGAGTTGTGATGAGAGCACACACTATTATTTTCTTTCTTTTAATGCGCTGGAAAGCAGACCCAAAGATGCAGCAATAGTGAATGCAGTCAGCGACCCATAGCTTGACTGCTTGCATCAGGACCAGCGAACCAGAGCTGGTCAAGACCGTACTCCACCTCCACGTGGTGGTCCTGGAAACAGTCTGCAGCAGTGCAGTCTGGCTGAGCGAGTACGGATCGCAATGGGAAGGCAAACCCGGTCCCTAAAAAATGCCGTGCTGAAGTCGGATGTGCCGACCGAAAGGTGCAGATATCACAGCTACGGCGCAAACAGACACAACGCAACCATCATGCTTTTCAGGGCGAACGAGGAAGAAGAAAGAAGAAACTTATATTTTTCAGCTTCGCTTACTAATTCGACTTAGCATTTCTCTTTAGCATTACAACCCTCTCTTCTTCGTCTCAAAGGAGAAAGCTGATCCCATCAATCAACAACCAAGCCCATTACACTGCACACTAGCTACCTTGTTTGGTAACAACAGTACTAAAGTTGAGATTATAGAAAACATATCAGGTATAATGATAAATAACAGCCAGAGTTAAACAGAAAGAAGAGCTCTAACTACAAAATACGAGGGGCGTTCAGAAAGTAATGCACCACATCGTTTTTCTCAGGAGCTGTTTATTCAAAAAGCATGAAATTTAAACACAATATACATGGATACGTCATGTAAACATCGGTATTATTCAACATAATCCCCATCAACTTGTACGGCTTTATGCCAGCGCGAAAAAGTGCATGTATTCCTAGCCCGTACCAGATTTTGTCTTGAACATGTAGCCATTTCTTCGCTGCATGAATCACTCCTTCTATCATCTTCAAACCTTGTCCCACGGAGTACATCTTTAAGTGGACCAAATAGATGAAAATCAGAGGGTGCCAAATCGGGACTATAGGGTGGATAGGGTAGTACAGTCCTACCCAATTTGAAGATTGCTTCCCGTGTTGCCAGACTTGTGTGAGGGCGCGCATTGTCGTGAAGGAGAAGCAGGTCTGCTGGATTCTAGTGTGGCCGAACTCTGCGAAAACGTTGATTGAGTTTTTTTCAATGTCTTAATGCAAGCTTCGCGAATTGATTGTTTCTCCTCTTGGCATAACGTCCACAAGAATCACACCTTCAATGTCCCAAAAGACAGTGATCATGACCTTTCCAGCTGAAGGAATTGTCTTAAATTTCTTTCTTCGTGGTGATTGCGGATGATGCCACTCCATTGACTGTCTTTTTGTCTCAGGTTCAAAATTATGTGCCCAGGTTTCGTCACCTGTAACGATCTTAGCCAAAAGGTTCTCTCCATCAGCATTGAAACGCTCCAACAATTCAGAAGAAATTGCTTTCCTTTGCAATCGGTGGTCATTTGTGAGACTTCGAGGAACCCATCTTGCGCAAACTTTAGAAAATCCGAGAGTTTTTATAACTGCATTTGCACTACCAATGTTGACTGACAGCTGTAAGACCAATTGTTGAGTAGTGATTCGCCTATCAGTAAGAATAATGCCCTCAGCGCATTTCAACATTTCTGCGTTGGTGGCTGTGGCAGGACGTCCACAGCGCGGCCGATCAAGCAGCTCCGTATCTCCCCTTCCTGATTCTTTGATTCTCTGAACCCAGCGACTGACTGTACTCCTGTCGACTGCAAAACTTCCGTACACATCACATAGACGTTTGTGAATGTTCACAACAGTTTCCTTCTCTGCAACGAGAAATGCTATCACAATTCGCTGCTTATAACGCAAGTTGTTGACATGCTCCATTTCAACGGTTTAGGGCAGCCGCATTATTTGGCCGGTTGCGGTGCAATTTGGTGCACACAATTGGCACATGCCATATTTGAAGTGTGCAAAATTGCATGCTTCTATCTTCATTATTAGCTGAGAAAAACGATGTGGTGCATTACTTTCTGAATGCCCCTCGTACTAAAGACTAACACCAGGGCCCATGCATACACAGATAGGTCAGCAACAACAAAATGTCGAGGAGTCTTTCAGTAAAGGTACACAAAAGGACTATGAGTAGTAACAAGAAAATTCTCAAGAAACTTCAGAGAACAGGTAGAGGCCTTGAAAACTATAGCAAAAGTCCTGATGATAGGAAAGCACCGAGAGACAAGAAGCTTTTTTAACAGATGAGCTGTTAGTAGTTGCAGCGCCGGGGAGCCAAAATAAAGTAAACCTGATGGACCTAAGAGCAATACTTTACAAACTATGTCAGCGATTCAAAATAGTTCGGATAAGTGGATTCCCATCTCATTGCAACATCACTAGCAAAGATGATGCTAAGAAATGGGCAAGGAAGATGAAAAGCTACAAACCTATACCTAAACCTGATACAAGCATAACTTATGGAGAGGACTAGAGTTTTATCAAGAGCAGATACAGGAACAGCCACAAGAAAAGTATTGCACATTACCATCTTAACAGAAGTAAACAAGTCGTAATCTTTAGACTCAGCACAAAGCACATCAGGTACATCTACTCAACAAGCTACAAATAGGAACAACCGACGAATGCAATTGTGACACGGATAAAATGGTCGCTGAACATCTACTGCACAAGGGCTCAGCATATGAGGAACAGGGAAACCACGTATGGCGGTCACAAGCACCTTTCCTGGACAAGCTCTATGGAGATCTAACAACCTCAGGCTGATCACTGTCATATTCAAGGTCACGCCTAAAAGTGCACGAAGAAGTCTCTTTCCTTTGACCTTTGTCTCGTGTTCTTCGCCTTATCCCTTTTAATAATTCAAACAAAATTTAAATGCTAAAATAAATACACTGGCTGTTCTTCTTCATGCGTTTTGCCATATCTTTTCAAAAGACTAATCTAAAAACGCAAGCACTATTTTAAGCTAGTTGACCTTGTCATCTTTTCAGGTTTCCCAAGGAAGCTGGGCTTAATTTTAAAACAACTTTAACGAGCCTTGAGTATTAGAGTAACACTGTGATGGGATAGAGTTGAAAAGGTCTTCAGGGCATAAGACATTGGGATGACTGTCAGTCAGACCCTGAACCAAGTAACTGAGAAGTGTATTAAGCTGAAGAAATTCACTGGGGTCTAAACTACATTCCTAACCTGATTAACATAATCAGATCTAGGAGGTGAAAGGACCTTGTCTGGAAAAAGTACGAAATCTGATTTTAAAAAAAAGTTTTACACACACACACACACACACACACACACACACACACACACACACACACACACACACACACACACACACACACACACACACACACACACACACCCACACACACACACACACACACACACACACACACACACACACACACACACACACACACACACACACACACACACACACACACACACACACACACACACACACACACACACACACACACACACACACACACACACACACACACACACACACACACACACACACACACACACACACACACACACACACACACACACACACACACACACACACACACACACACACACACACACACACACACACACACACACACACACACACACACACACACACACACACACACACACACACACACACACACACACACACACACACACACACACACACACACACACACACACACACACACACACACACACACACACACACACACACACACACACACACACACACACACACACACACACACACACACACACACACACATATTTATATTTATATGTATAAAATCCCTTTTTTCCCTTTGTGTATGAGTCAATATCACGTGGACATTGTGATCAAAGCTGTTGACGTAAGCGGTTGCTTGACGAGTTCCGTTTAAAATGGCGAAGCATCTTGAAACGTTCCGTGTAGAGGCGCGCAGTATGTGTGTATGAGTTCGTATGTGTGTATATATGTGTGTATGTATGTATGTATATATATATATATATATATATATATATATATATATATATATATATATATATATATATATATATATATATATATATATATATATATATATATATATATATATATATATATATATATAGTACTTTGCCAAAAAAATGGCAGTCATATTGCTCAACTAAATATGCTGAAATCTTATTAAATATGCATGTTCTGCCCCAAATTTGCACTCCACTTAAGTGAGCAAACACTACCAAAAGTAAAAAAAAAATTAGCGTAGAGTACAGTCCCTTGATAATAGAGCAGACGACAATTTCTAATGCTAGTGGCAGAAAATGGATACAAAGACAAAGTGTATGTTAATTTCACAGCTTTGGAATGAAGGAAATCAAACATGTTCCAACATTTCTAAAACCTTGAGCATTCCTGAGCAGACTTTCTACAGAGTTGTGAGTAAATTTAAAGCAGGTAATGGAATCGAGCGAAAAGAAGATAGTGGGAGGCCAAGAATTTTGGACACAAAGGACAATCGGCGTCTCGCCCAAATCGTTTGGGCTGGGCCAATGAAGAGTGTAGAAAACATACGGCAGCGCATGATCGAGTTGGGAAGCCCAGAGGTATCTAATGCTACTGTCAACCGGGAGCTACACAGGATGAATTACTAAAAAAAAGCGGGTAATTTCGTCACCATTGCTCACAGAGACTCACAAACAGATGCGCTTGAACTGGTGCTACGAAAACAAAAATTTGTCATGGGACAATGTGATTTTTTCAGATGAATGTTCTGGTTGGTCTTATCCTGCTCAAATAAATATTTGGACGAAAGACTCTGTAACGCCTGTGTACCAGAGACCGAAACATACCCAGAAATTCCATCTTTGGGGAGGGGTGTCAGCAAGAGGTGCCACCCCACTGTGTGTTTTCACAGGAATTCTCATGAAAGAAAGGTACATCGACATACTAGAGGGACACCTTCTGCCATTTATGCAGGTCATGTACCCCGATGGGTGCACATTTCAACATGACAATGACCCAAAGCATACAGCTCATACCACCAAAGCATGGCTGCAAGAGAAGAATGTGATAGTGCTGAAGTGGCCCAGCAACAGTCCCGACCTAAACCCAATTGAAAACGTTTGGGCACTACTCAAGAATCATTTAAAAAAGAGTGGACTCAGAGACGTTGAACAATTGAAGAAGGAAGCTAAAAAATACTGGGACAGTCTGACTCACAATTACCTACAAACACTTGTGGGAAGTATGCCTCGCCGCATCCAGGCTTGCCTTGCTGGAGAAGGCAACATTATATTGTACTGAAACTACTGTTAATTGATAGGGGAGATACCAATCTTCCTCTGGACATACAGTTTTTATTATTATTTGCTTCTATGAGTGTGCTGCGTTGCGAAAATATGACTGCCATTTTTTTTTGCAAAGTACTGTATATATATATATATATATATATATATATATATATATATATATATATATATATATATATATATATATATATATATAGATATATATATATATATATATATATATATATATATATATATATATATATATATATATATATATATATATATATATATATATATATATATATATATATATATATATATATATATATATATATATATATATATATATATTATATATATATATATAAACTCCATCCAAACATGTAAGATGTAAGAGGACTGACCTTGACTTCACTGTGCCTATAATGAATTAAAGACAATAAGACTTGGAATTTTCTCTAAGCAGGTAGGGGGTGATAATTAATAGGTAGATGTATGGCATGAGATGCACAGAATGAACCAGAGTTGGGGCACTGTACGAAGGATTGCCGCCAACCGAGCAAAGTGGAATAAATTTGTTGTTGCCCTACAAGACCCCACTAGGCGGCGGGATGGTCACTGACTGCTTTGACGTTCGGCGGCTAAGGATCAAAGAAGAAAGATGTATGGGAATTGAAATAAAACCCACTGGAAGTCGCAAGCACTCGATTTGATAAGAGAGTCGCAGAATCAACTTAAAGTTGGGAAAATTGGTGAAATCACAAAATGAGCGCTCTAGCTTGGAGGAAATGATTTAAGAAGAGATTACCTAATTATAGCACAGAAGGATAAAGAGTTGTTATGATTTCAGTTACAGAAATGTGGAGCTTAAGAGCAGACGGAATTTTAAATCCCCCATAATTAGTAATCGAAACTAATTAGAAAAAGACTGTTTCAAGAATGTAATAGTTCATAGGTACAGGGCTTCACACCTGCAGTTATTAGACAGAGAGAGTTGAGGTCAGCGGAAATCATTGTTACCCAATGGGCTGATCACCCGTTGGCTTGTCACACCGATTACGGAAACAACGGCAGATGGATCTATTTGTTGTTGCCCTAAAGACGCCGCTAGGCGTGATGGGAAACTGCAACAGAGAAAATCAATCTGCTGTTGCCCTTAAGACGTCACAAGGCGTGATGGCCTCTGACTGCTTGGTCGGTCTTTGGCTAAGGACGGAAGAAGAAGAAGAAGAAATCATTGTTAGGTACAGCATTAAAAAACTCAGTGAATAGCAGAACTCCATGATTCATGAGATAGGTTAGGCGACTACGAGAACTGATAATCAAGCATTAAATAATGCACAATTTCTGACAGTTGACGAGACAGGTAACCAGTAAGACACAGCAGTAAGAAAATCTGCTAAGCGGACATTGGAAAAAAAAAACCAAAACAAACCAGAAATGACATACTTTCGTAGATTGATGCTTGTGTAGAACAGAAGCCTTGACAAGGTATAATAAGATCACAAACGTGGAGTTGATGAGAAGAACCAGATACGTACCATGGGAGCAAGAGATGAGAATAAGAGCTGGCAATGGATTAGACACACTTTGAGGGAACCTGTTGGTAGCATTACAAGTCAGTCCTTGTTCCAATATATTCAGGATAGGAGAAGTCGAGGAAGACAGAACAACACATGAAGCAGAGAACTAGACAGAGAAGTGAAAACAATGAAGAAGACACAGAAAGACCTTGAGCTGATGGCGCGGACAGCAAAGATTTGACGTAAGTTTGTTGATGGCCCATAATTCTTGGGGAGACAAAGGGCAGTGAATGAATGAAAACAGACATGGAGAAGAGTTATACGTATAAACGAAGGAGTAAAGACCTTAATCGAATGGCACGTGATTGGAAGGCTTGACGTGTAGTTTATAAAGGTCTGTGGTCCATCCGGGGCTAAAATGTATGAATAAATCATGCCGATGAATTTTTGTCGTTGTCGCTATCGTCATCGTAGTGTAATACGCTCTGTGCCATTTTTCACCGCACAAAACTGCTGTCGTGATCATTGTACAATACGGTCACTTTACAGTGCTACACTGTAAGACAAGTCATTCATTTTAATCTTCCAAGTGCCACCATCATTACCACCTTATGCATCTCACTGGGGACATCTGGTTCTCGTTCAATAGACCGGTTTTTCCACCCGTTCAACGACGTTAAAAATGAGAAGTACTCAACGGCTGTAACACTTCACATCAACAGTATTAAACTCGCCAAGGAACGAGGATTACACATCACGTCGCAGAAAACCAAATCTTCTCAGTATAATTTGCGCCAAAATGAAAGAGAAAAACAAAAATTATCAAGTGTACTTAGATCAATGTAAGCAACGCATAAAGAATAATACTCAACATAGGAGGCTATTAGAGAAAGAAAATGGATGTTTTGAAATAACTTCGGATGTAAATAAACGTCATTAATGGCTCTCAAAGCTTTCTGCTAGTCCGTGAATTCCCCGGACACTCACGTACAAAACATTCGTAACTGTAACTAAATGAGATTACTAGTGGCGAGAAGATGTCGTCGATAATACAATAATTAAAGAGACACTGGGAGTACTGCGTATATCATCATGATCATCATCATTTTTCTTTTCTGCCCTTTATGCAGTATGGAGCCATCTCTGCAGCTAGTTCCCTTGTACCTAGAATTTACATCCTCCTACAGTGGTGGTTTTTGTAACAACTAGTTTTACACGATGAGGTTGTCAACCTCATGGGCAGCCTCATATTAATCATCCCGTACTACAAGCCTGAGGTAGTTCTGTTTTTTTCTTTGTCTCATCAAAGACCTCCCCCTACTCCCCATTCCAATATTTCACGAGGTAATATAGTAAATGTATAATGCACAACATTAGAGTTCTTTACAGCAGTGGTTCACAACAATTAAGTTCAAAAACCCTTTAAAGTGAGGTGGTATTAATCAAAGAAATGTACCAATTCACACACGGGTATTAATAAAGTATCAATAGAGGATAACAGAGAAATGGACTTTCTAAATAGGACAAGGGAAAATGAAATTAAAGGAAGCAGAAAAAAAAAACACACGCAAATGTGAGAAAATATGAGAAGAAAAGAAACGTGTTAAAGGTTAAAGTGTGACAAAACGATAAACTGCTCTTGGAGTAAAATCTGCTATATCTCCTTTCTTTGGTATTTTCTCTCTACTTACGGTAGCCATACGGCCATTTCCGGTAAGCCATGTGATTTTGATCAGGTTGTACTCGCTTTTATTTTTTCATGTTTTTTGCTTAGTTCTCTATTTTTTTCCATTCTGTTTTTCTTCGTCTGTCTCTGGCGAAGACCTTGTGGCCGCAACGTAGATTTGTCCTCTTTTGTTTCATAGTAAGACGTATTACATTGTTTTCTCCTCCCTCCATTCCACCCCACTAATCCCCATCTTAAGTATAGAAATGATAATGCTATGTTTCTACTCCATGATTATTAAAGTTTATTCACTACCCCTATGCTCCGTGTGAAGCATTGGCCTTTAAACATCTCACATCACGTTCTTTTGCTACGTATCATCACTGAACTACTTTTCACATATTCATTTTTAAATGTGTTTCTAATTTTCATTTCCTTGTGTTTTTTGGGTCTTTATTTTACACTGGCAAATGCAGAACAAAGACTGCCTGGCAATCTTCTCGGCTACTTTCATCCATGCCCATCATATTCATCGTCACGGTCACAACAGATTGAGATACCATCTGTACCACAAATACAAAATTGGTGCAACAGATCTCTGCACCTGCGGTACCAGCCCGATGACAGTCGAACACCTGCTGCAATACTGCCCAACCTACAGAAATGAACAGAGTAGCATATGGCAACAACCCATTTCTGTCAACGAAAAACTGTTTGGAGATGTTGGGAGCCTTGGGTTGACTACTGCCTTTATTAGAGTCATAAATGTGGAAGTCTGAAGGCGAACGAGGAAGAAGGAAGAAGAATATTCATCACCAATGTATTTTTCTCACCTCTTCGTCTTCTTCACCTTTCAATGACACCCTCAACCAACGTATGCCAAGTCTTTCTGTCCTGTGCCATCAGCTCAAGGACTTTCTTCATCCTCTTCATGTCTGTCTACAGTTCTCTTTCTCGTGTGTTTTTTGGTCTCTCTGTACCTCTCTTACCCTGGGGTACTCTCCATCTCCTGTTCTACTCATATCTGTCTTGGTCTTTTCGTGTTCCACATTCCTACACATTTCGTTGAGTAATTATCAAGGACTTGCCTCGACATTACCATGTCTTTGATATTTCTCGGTTGACACATTTTGCGTTGTTCTATTTAATTTGGTTTCTGTGGTTTAAAAAAAAAAGTAATTTCAATATCTACAATTGCGTCAATCAATTCTTTGTCACATAATTCTTCTTTTATTTTCGATTTTCTGGCAGCTCTGTTGTTCTGTATTCATTAGTGAGTTTTCTTGAGCAATATTGATAAGTGCAAAAAAAAAAAGAGACAGGGTTTCATATTTTCTAGATGTCCCTTTATTTTGCCTTACCAATGAATGTTTAATAGGTTTTCCAAATATAACTTTATGTGAAAAAAGTTAATACAATGGAATTCAGTTCTATGAAACTGTAATACCTGATAAGGTGTATAGAATGGTGTAGAATATGAATTGGACATTAACATTGAGAAAACGAAAGCTATGATTATAACAAAGCGGACAAAAAGTCAACGTTAAAGATAAGAATAAATGGGAAAATCCTGGAACAAGTCAAGTCTTGGTCATATAATAACAGAAGATGGCAGATGTGAAACAGAAATCAAGAAAAGAATACGAATGGCGAAACCTACATTCAAAAACATGAAACAGATATTAACATGTAAACAACTAACTAATTCAAACTGAGAATAATCAAACGCTATATATATATATATACTCTTCATTATTGTATAGAGTTGAAACACGGACAATGAACAAGCAATTAGACGAAAGAATTTATGCCTTTGAAATGTGGAGATACAGAAGAATGGGGCACGTCTCATGGAAAGAGAAGAAAACATATAAAGAGGTTCTAGAAAACCCAGGAATGAAAAGAGAATTAATAAAGAAAATCAAAATTAGACAGCTAAAATATTTTGGCCATGTAAAAAGGCCTTAATTAAGACCATAATAGAAAGAAGAATTGACGACAAATGTGCAAGAGGATGACAGCGCTATAAGCTGAAGATAACATCAAGAGCTGACCAGGAAGAAGTCTATCAGAATGCACTATCAAGATTAGAGACAGAAGACGTTGGAGATCCACCACAGCCGACCTTCCATGTAAAGTAAAGGATCCCGTTACACGCCCATTGAGGCATATTGGGAATATGGTGTTAGGCCCATATTTTCTTGACCATCGGCACACTAGGGGTGACGTGGTCAACATCACGCCGGCCGCCTTAACCTTCCCAGAGTTGCTCTGGTACCCAGTTGGGGCTGGGTCGACCCAGGAGCCGTTTGCGGCTTAAAAAGATCCAAACCTCATCTGGGGATCTGTAGCGAAATTTGGTTCCTCTTGCTTTGTTGTGAAAAAAATGTGTGTAACGCGACGCACACACACACACACACAGCGCAGTAATAACACTCGGCGGATCTTGCTTTGAAGTTTGTAGACAGCGGAAATGTGAATTACGTTTAGCTGGAACGGTATTGCAAGAATGAGAAAATAGCTATATAGGAATGTATGGCGGACTTTAAAAGTTTGCATTTACTGGAAATTAAATTATTAACTACCGAAGAACGCCCGGTTGGAATAATATTAAATAAATATAACTCAACAAAGGAGATAGACTAGGAATTATATCCAAAAGGATATTATTCAAATATAAATAGTTTTAAAGATAATTAATATTTTTCACCTTCATCACATCGGCTAAAAGTTAGCTAATAATCTTTAAAAATTTATTACACTAACAAGCCTCAACGGATTTGGATAAAACTTATATGGAATGAAAGCCTCATATGGGGAAAAGGGAATGATACATAGGAAGGACGGAAGAATATAAGTGTGTAGTGAACAGAAGAGAAAAACAAGTACAGGAAAAACACAGATTGCTTCAAATCGCCTCAAATCAGGAGATGAAACTAAAATCTGTTGGGACTTTTAGAGGTGCTTTCTCGTACGGGCGAGAGACTGAAATATAAGGACAGAGCGGCGCGTTGAAATCACACACACCAAATCCAGAAGCCAGTGAGAAACTGGAAGACAGTATCTGCAAGAAAAGTTTTTTTTTCACGCTGCATGCAGGGCAGATTAAATTACCAAAACAGTCTCACCGTGAGCTTATAAGTCCTAAGAGGGTATGTAAGTTTATTAAAAATATAGGTATTACTAATATCATTTTATTTCAGATTTTATTTCTGATTGATTGTAGCAGATATAATAAAAAAGGGAATGACGCTAACCAGAGATAACCTTCACCGGCATTGTCAGGAAGCATAACCATTAATTGGTTAGCCACATATATCATGGCTAGTTCTTGCCTGGAAACTTACGACATACCAGCAAGTACATAAGTGACTTGACATCCATAAGTGGAAGGCAAAGGTTATATCGTACCCATGTATCATAACATGTGATTTATTCATGTATATTGTTAATTCTGCACAGTATACATTATCTTATCATGCTATCTCTGTAACATACTACCATGATTCATTCATTTATATACAAACACTGAAGACATGGTCGCATCATGAACAGCAGTGGGTGGTGAGATTGTTGGAACAACATGGCCACCTATTACCTTTTGTTCCAGGTTTTATGATCAATGTTTATGATCATTCCTGATCGAGAAACTAAAGACTTGAAGAAGTTGATCCAGCTCACTGAAGCCTAGAGGTCAACCACTCTTCAACACCTTAGTCCCCCGTAGTTATAGGGCGGGCTGAAGGAAAGTCTTCCGTACTCCAGTGTGTCGGAGGAACCTCGAGCAGACGTGGCTAATAACATAAGATGAGTTTATGTGTATCCATCCAACAAATCCTGTGAGCAGTTTCTAAAACGACTGTAGACCCATTACCTGACACCAATCAGTTGTTTGCTACATTGAGTAAGGCTCGGTATTTTTCAAAAGTAGATCTAAGCAAGGGATACTACCAAATACCAGTAAAACCAGAAGTTAGGAAACTGTTAGCCTTTAGTACACCGGATGGACATTACGAGTTCAATGTATTCCCATTTGGTTTAGCGAATGCTCCAAGTATCTTCACTAGAATGATGAGGAAATTGTTGGAACCATTACAAAATCCTCATATCACCAACGTCATGGATGATATTCTGATTTCTACCACTACATTCGAGGAACACATAGTAGCACTCTCCCTGTTGTTAGGTAGATTGAGAGAAACGGGATTGACAGCACGCCCAACTAAGTGTCATATTGGATGTGAGTGTGGTAAAGTGGGATGTTATAAATATTTATAGGGGACTTAGTGTACTGACTGAGGTCAGCTGTGAAGGTATCTGTATCTAATAGGTGTAGTGTTTTACAGATAACCTTACTTGCTACCACATTATGCCTCAGTCAGAATTATTCCGGAATATTGTGATGACTACGTTAAATGTCTAGGGTATGTATATGATGAAGTGTAAGTCACAACAACAACAGACAGATAAACAATTTAATTTATTCCACCACACTTGACAACACTGTGACACTCACACATATGTACCATTCTATAAGACTATCTTAAATGAGTCACTGGTAAATTTTCAAGTATCAATATGTATTAAGCACTTTCATTAATATATATGTCCTGATTCAACTACAAAGTGAACCAGGAATCACAATCAATTGTAATTATGATTTATATGTACAGAATCTATCAATAAGAACCTTGTAGTGACATATTTTATTAATATTATGTGTGTCAGTTGTGTAGTAGTAATATGAGGTAATACTGGTTTTGTTTTTTCAAGCTATGTTGTTATTTGTCATCATGACTTCAAGTGTTTGTTTATCTTGTAAATGGTATGGGGAAAAGTTCACAGTTCCTATCAATTTAAACACTGTATTTTCCCTCTGGTTTATTATAAAGTCAGATTTTGAGGTAGGGGGGGGGGGGGGCATAATGTTGAGCTCCATTGGCCACATAGACTTATCTTTCGTGATGGCGGCAGGATAAGACTCCTCTACTCGATAGCCTCCTGTGTTCTGGAGACACCTCACTGGTCACTATCTGGACCCAGGAGTATGCTGTCAGCCTCTAGGTTCAGCAAAGCTCAGACCAGGTGCTGCTCAATAACTTTTGGACCACGGTCCCACAATTCATGGAATAATACACAGTTACGTTGAATGGCAATGAATATAGCACAACTTCGATCTGCCGATGTCCCAGGCTTTTATTTAGAAAAATATGCACTGGTGCTCAACGCACTGGTTCTGTAGTAAGTTTATTTGAACATGTGGTGGTGACCTGACGCCTCTGATTGACTATATTCGCGGGTCTAACCAATCGTGCCATGTTTACCCAATCGTTTGAAAAAAAGTACTCCTACTCCCGTTTCCCCTGACAACAAAAGATAGTATTTATAGCCCGACTAATCGTGTTTAGCCTTACATTTCTTGCGCTCCAATCAAATCGGATTTAACATGGAGACCCATTTCCCGTACAATGGTGGTGTGAAAATCTGCCACTGAGCGATTCTGATTTTGGGTGTTGTCTGACATCCCTCACTATTTCTTTTGGCTATAATTTGGTAATTCCTAGACTATTTGCGTAACGTTTAACATATTCTTTGTCAGCAAGTCCTAAGGAACCCAAATATACAAATTTAAAGGAGCTAAGTGGCTGCGTTCAAAATATGCATTTTCTTCTACCTCCTGTTTACTTCGAATACGATGTGGTGTCTGGGTACTGTAATGTTTTCAAACGTAAACCAGTATAATGTCATGTTTCCTAATAAGCGTTTTGTGAGTTTTTAAAAACTAACTCTCGTGTGTGTAGTGTTTTTTATCACTGTCGGTTTGAAAAAAGCTAGTGCTTGTGGCCTTACACGCGTGATGGTAGTAATTGTGTATCGCGAGACGCGTGTTTAGTGTTGCATGCGTTCCGGCTTTAAGCCTCTCCCTTTTTTTCTATCTTTAGTCCATCTGTCTTTCGTTTTTTGGTAACGTAGTGTATAAAATGACATGAATGGAATTTTAAATCTAGGTCATCTTGCGTATCTCAAGGTTTTTCTTAGAAATGGAGTACACATTTTATTGTGTTGGGGAAACGCGTGTATGCTGCAGAAGGCTTTTACTATCAACGTGAAACGTTACAATTTGCAGACGAAGGAGAAAACAAGGGGGATTTCGAGTACAGTCATTGTGACAGCACTGTTCTTTACCATTCTTCTTTCCTTTTATTGAATTTATGTGTTAGGCTTTACATTTACCTGATAATTTATATATGTGGATTAGAATTTCTCACGACAGTGAGACATTGGAATTTTTAGGTCACACTATCTCTACAGGGCAAATGTCTCCTGACCCAAAGAATGTAGAGAAAATGAGAAAAGCACCAAGACCACAAACTAAGAAGGATGTCAGATCCTTTGTGTCACTGTGCGGGTTTTATCAGAAATATATACCCCATTTTAACTCATTGTGCGCGCCATTAACTGACTTAACCAAAAAAGGTCAGCCAGATAAAATACAATGGACTGCGGAGTGTGAACAGGCTTATACAGAGTTGAAAAATAAGCTGACAAATAAACCTATCCTTGCCCTTCCCGATCTCTCACAAGAATTCGTACTAAGAACGGATGCTAGCAATGTAGGCATCGGAGCAACATTACTACAGCGGGCAGACACACCGCCACATATGCTTCTACCCGTAGCTTTTGCCAGTAGAAAGTTAAATACAGCTGAAAGAAATTATTCTACCGTTGAACGTGAATGCCTCGCTTTGGTCTGGTCGATCAACAAATTCGCCCCTTTTCTTTACGGGAAACACTTCATTGTGGAAAGTGATCACCAGCCTTTGATGTTTTTAGCAGTGTCTAAAAAATTAAATTCACGACTTTTACGGTGGAGTTTACTGTTATCTCCATATTCGTTCAATGTGAGATACATTCCAGGACGGGACAATCTTGGACCCGATTTTTTAAGTCGTCATCCTATCAAAGCAGATATAGAGAAACAGAAAAGTAAGGAGAAACTGCAGCATGAGTTACCAAAACGTTAACTGTGCATGCACTGTTTTAAAGAAGAGGGCTCTGTAGCGAAATTTGGTTCCTCTTGCTTTGTTGTGAAAAAAATGTGTGTAACGCGACGCACACACACACACAGCGCAGTAATAACACTCGGCGGATCTTGCTTTGAAGTTTGTAGACAGCGGAAATGTGAATTACGTTTAGCTGGAACGGTATTGCAAGAATGAGGAAATAGCTATATAGGAATGTATGGCGGACTTTAAAAGTTTGCATTTACTGGAAATTAAATTATTAACTACCGAAGAACGCCCGGTTGGAATAATATTAAATAAATATAACTCAACAAAGGAGATAGACTAGGAATTATATCCAAAAGGATATTATTCAAATATAAATAGTTTTAAAGATAATTAATATTTTTCACCTTCATCACATCGGCTAAAAGTTAGCTCATAATCTTTAAAAATTTATTACATTAACAAGCCTCAACGGATTTGGATAAAACTTATATGGAATGAAAGCCTCATATGGGGAAAAGGGAATGATACATAGGAAGGACGGAAGAATATAAGTGTGTAGTGAACAGAAGAGAAAAACAAGTACAGGAAAAAACACAGATTGCTTCAAATCGCCTCAAATCAGGAGATGAAACTAAAATCTTTTGGGACTTTTAGAGGTGCTTTCTCGTACGGGCGAGAGACTGAAATATAAGGACAGAGCGGCGCGTTGAAATCACACACACCAAATCCAGAAGCCAGAGTGAGAAACTGGAAGACAGTATCTGCAAGAAAAGTTATTTTTTCACGCTGCATGCAGGGCAGATTAACTTCAACCAAAACAGTCTCACCGTGAGCTTATAAGTCCTAAGAGGATATGTAAGTTTATTAAAAATATAGGTATTACTAATATCATTTTATTTCAGATTTTATTTCTGATTGATTGTAGCAGATATAATAAAAAAGGGAATGACGCTAACCAGAGATAACCTTCACCGGCATTGTCAGGAAGCATAACCATTAATTGGTTAGCCACATATATCATGGCTAGTTCTTGCCTGGAAACTTACGATATACCAGCAAGTACATAAGTGACTTGACATCCATAAGTGGAAGGCAAAGTTTATATCGTACCCATGTATCATAACATGTGATTTATTCATGTATATTGTTAATTCTGCACAGTATACATTATCTTATCATGCTATCTCTGTAACATACTACCATGATTCATTCATTTATATACAAACACTGAAGACATGGTCGCATCATGAACAGCAGTGGGTGGTGAGATTGTTGGAACAACATGGCCACCTATTACCTTTTGTTCCAGGTTTTATGATCAATGTTTATGATCATTCCTGATCGAGAAACTAAAGACTTGAAGAAGTTGATCCAGCTCACTGAAGCCTAGAGGTCAACCAAACTTCAACACCTTAGTCCCCCGTAGTTATAGGGCGGGCTGAAGGAAAGTCTTCCGTACTCCAGTGTGTCGGAGGAACCTCGAGCAGACGTGGCTAATAACATAAGATGAGTTTATGTGTATCCATCCAACAAATCCTGTGAGCAGTTTCTAAAACGACTGTCTAATGATGACAACTAGATGGCAAGAGATAATGTGACAATCCTTTTGTTGTAAATTCAGTGGAAGATAAATCCAAGACTTTTTTTATTAGTTATTTTAATTTGTAACTGTAAATAATCATACATTTTACCATCTTCCAACACCCATTGATCATTACAAGAATATATAGATGTACATAATAAATTATGAAATTGTACTCATTTGACTTGTTACATTTTTAACTGTTAAATTTGAGTTACCTTTTCAACTTTAATTATATTATCACGTAGGGTTACTATAGCGAAAGTAGCAACTTATACTTCTGAAGCCTAAATCTATTGTCCAGCTCAGAGTATTCACAGCTGTAACTCACTTGTGATACAAGTGTACTTCCCGGGCACTGGAACTTCATCCTTTCTGGAGAGAGATTCTACTTCTTCTCTACCACTACTATCATACTAGGAAAACCTTTCGCTACAGGATCGAACCATAGACCACTGAGCTAGGAAGCCAGTGCACTAACCACTATGCTGCCGCGCGTCCTAGACGTTGGAGATCCACCACAACCGACCTTCCATGTGGAGATGGCAAATGATGATGATGGTGTTTAGTTAATAACCTAGAAGACTTGTATTTGCCTTTATGATTGACATATAGTAAAAAAATCAAAACAAAAACAACTTGGTGTGCGCACAAAGTTTTAGATGAACACAGCAACCGGGTAATGACGGGCATTGTTTATAAGGTTGAACGCGTCGCCAGAACGAGGTAGAACTAAACATTTTTTAAAACCATTCTTCCCCCCCCCCCCCCCCCCCCCCCCCTACCGCAACTGGATTACCTTTATCTTTTCACCACTCACCTACTCTCTTCACAATGTCGTAGCTGATGCTCAAAGTACTAACAACAATAAAATAGAATAAATATTTTTGTATTGAAAATTATATTACAAAATCAAATATACGAGGGACGTTCAAGTCAAACCGGGACTTTTGTACTTGTGCGATGCCGTGATTCATGAACCCCCAGATGATTTCTTTTCACGTATGGATACCTACAAATGTCAAGCCAGAGCGCTATCTCTCGAGTCATTTTGACATCTGACTGACATTTAATTATCGCAAATATCTCCATGGAGAAAATTGACTGTCGCAACCACCATTTTGTCGTCTTGGACATTGTTGTCTTCTTTTCGCTTTTTGCTCTATATGGAGCATGGAACCATCATCTGTGGCGTGTCTACATTAAGCCTGCCCCAACGCATTAATGTGATCTTGCAACGGTGGCGTCTGTAGCAACATGTTTTACATGTTGAGTTTGCCAGCTCAATATACATCCTCATATTAGTTGTCACTCGCTACATGCCTAAGAGGAATTTAGCCATATCATTTATTTGTCTCCCCACAGACCCCACGGGCACTGAACGGGACCTTAGAAGTATTGTTTCCTGATTAGTATACGTTTACGAGTAAGTCACCCGCCAAAACATGAGAGTAAAGAATTATGTAGTGTGCTTTATACTGCATGCCCTGATGACGGCACTAAATTTTCCTGCGGTCATTTCATTCATTTCCATTTTGCTTCCGAAAGTACAGAAACACGGAAACAGTGTGGCACGAAAGCATAGAAGCTTCATCTATGGTGAGCAATGCGGCTTCACTGGCTTACAAATCTAGGTGGAAACATTTATGTTAATACTTTTTATCACCGAAAAGCAAGATAAGTGGGAATATTTGTTTTAAAAAAACAGGCGTTATGAAGTATGATGGGAACAAAAATGCGCATTTTGTAAAACAGGCGTGCAATTTAGTTCCCCGCCCAAAAAATACGCTACAAAAAATACTGCAACGTTGGTGAAAAAAAAACATATAACATAATAATGCCAGCCAGGGAAGGATAAGAGAATTCGTATGTAAGGGAATATATTACAAAAAGCTAGTTACAGACGCCTGAAATCACGTGTCACGCATAAATGCGTTGCTTACTTTTTCTCTCAAGAACTGTCTGGTAAGCCTCTGCTAACTGGTATGAATGTCACAGACACTGATTATTGGGCATAAATTACAGCTCATTTCTGCTTCTTTTGTATAGCTATAGTTATTGTTCTCCTGTAAACGTTTCTGAATGATCAGTTAGTCATATACGAGATCATAAGTAGTATTGTTCTTGCTACATAGAACATAAGTAGTATCGTTCTTGCTACATAGAACATAAGTAGTATTGTTCTTGCTACAAAGAACATAAATAGTATTGTTCTTGCTACATAGAACATAAGTAGTATCGTTCTTGCTACATAGAACATAAGTAGTATTGTTCTTGCTACATAGAACATAAGTAGTATTGTGCTTGCTACATAGAACATAAGTAGTATTGTTCTTGTTACATAGAACATAAGTAGTATTGTTCTTGCTACATAGAACATAAGTAGTATTGTTCTTGCTACGTAGAACATAAGCAGTATTGCTTTTGCTACATAGAACATAAGTAGTATTGTTTTTGCTACATAGAACATAAGTAGTATTGCTTTTGCTACATAGAACATAAGTAGTATTGTTCTTGCTACATAGAACATAAGTAGTATTGTTCTTGCTACGTAAAACATAAGCAGTATTGTTCTTGCTACATAGAACATAAGTAGTATTGTTCTTTCTACATAGAACATAAGCAGTATTGTTCTTGCTACATAGAACATAAGTAGTATTGTTCTTGCTACATAGAACATAAGCAGTATTGTTCTTGCTACATAGAACATAAGTAGTATTGTTCTTGCTACATAGAACATAAGTAGTATTGTTCTTGCTACATAGAACATAAGTAGTATTGTTCTTGCTACATAGAACATAAGTAGTATTGTCCTTGCTACATAGAACATAAGTAGTATTGCTTTTGCTACATAGAACATAAGTAGTATTGTTCTTGCTACATAGAACATAAGTAGTATTGTTCTTGCTACATAGAACATAAGTAGTATTGTTCTTGCTACATAGAACATAAGTAGTATTGCTTTTGCTACATAGAACATAAGTAGTATTGTTCTTGCTACATAGAACATAAGTAGTATTGCTTTTGCTACATAGAACATAAGTAGTATTGTTCTTGCTACAAAGAACATAAGTAGTATTGTTCTTGCTACGCAGAACATAAGCAGTATTGTTCTTGCTACATAGAACATAAGAAGTATTGTTCTTGCTACATAGAACATAAGCAGTATTGTTCTTGCTACATAGAACATAAGTAGTATTGTTCTTGTTACATAGAACATAAGTAGTATTGTTCTTGCTACATAGAACATAAGTAGTATTGTTCTTGCTACATAGAACATAAGCAGTATTGTTCTTGCTACATAGAACATAAGTAGTATTGTTCTTGCTACATAGAACATAAGCAGTATTGTTCTTGCTACATAGAACATAAGCAGTATTGTTTACATATATCTCTACTTCCTCCTCCCCCTCCCCCCAAGTAGGCAGTAATCAGATGGATGACTTTGGTAACTGTGTACAATAATCAGAAATAACTTGAGAGACAAATGGTATAAGGAACACCCAGAGTCCGATACTGAAGAGCCATACTTTGCATTATCGAGAAGAGACCAAGTGATATGTTTTCGACTCATTGCAGACTCAAATACCACCTGTACAACAAATTGAAAACCGAACAGACAGATATGTGCTCATGTGAGGAAGACAAACAGACAGTAGAACACGTACACTAAAACTGTCGGATCTACGAGAAGAGCAAGGTGGCAGCGTGGACTGCCAGTCTTAAAGGAGAGATAGATGTGGTTAATTGACGGCGAAGAAGAACAAACATCATTACCAATTAATTTTCTGTTGTGTGTATGTGTGTGTGTGTGAGTGTGTGTGAGTGTGTGTGTGAATGTACGCGCGTGCGTGGGCATATATATATATATATATATATATATATATATATATATATATATATATATATATATATATATATATATATATATATATATATATATATATATATATATATATATGTGTGTGTGTGTGTGTGTGTGTGTGTGTGTGTGTGTGTGTGTGCGTGCGTGCGTGCGTGAGTGCGTGCGTGTGAGTGTGTGTGTGTGTGCGTGCGTGCGTGCGTGCGTGCGTGCGTGCGTGCGTGCGTGCGTGCGTGCGTGCGTGCGTGCGTGCGTGCGTGTGTGTGTGTGTGTGTGTGTGTGTGTGTGTGTGTGTGTGTGTGTGTGTGTGTGTGTGTGTGTGTAAAATTACCCCAATGTTAAGCTGTCTTTTTTTCTTCTTCTGCGTTCGTCCTGAAAACGACGTTGGTTACGCTGTGTCGCCGTTTGCAGCGGGGCTACGATATTTGCGCCTTTCGGCCCAACACATCCGATTTCAGCATGGCATTTTTGGGACCTGGTTTGCCTTCCCTTTTCGATCCCTACTGTCTCGGCCACAGTGCAGCGATGCAGCCTGTTTCCAGGACCACAACTTGGAGGTGGAGCAGGGTCTTGGTCAGCTCTGGTTCGCCGACCCTGACGCAAGCAGTGAAGCTTTTGGTCGCTGACTGCATTCATCTCGTTAGCTGCGTCTTCGGTCCCGAACCTGTCTTGACTTGTAGGGAACATTTTATCAACCAAGAGCTAAAACTCGGTGATGGTGGATCAAAGACACGACAAGACAGGATAAGGGTATATTTTATATACTTAACTTCAATCAATCAATACCTTTTAGCTCCCCAAAGAGCATAGGCCTTCAACTAACATATGCCAAGTCTTCCTGTCCTGTGCCATCCGCTCAAGTTCTTTCCATGTTTTCCTCATCATTTTCACCTATGTTTCCAGTTCTCTTCTCCATGTGTTTTTTGGTCTACCTCTGCTTCTCTTTCCATGTGGATTCCAGAACAAGGACTGCCTTGTAATGCTATCAACAGGTTTCCTCAATGTGTGTCCTATCCATCGCCAGCGTCTTCTTCTCAACTCTTGTTCCATTGGCACTTGTCTGGTTCTTGTCATCAATTCCACATTTGTGACTTTGTCATACCATTTCAGTCCTCCTATTCTACGCAAGCACCCGTTTATAAAAGTATGTAGCTTTTTGGTTGTTGTCTTTGTTGTTCTCCATGTCTCAGAGCCATACAATAGGACTGACTTCACATTTGAGTTGAAGATTCTTATTTTCGTGTTGGACTTGATTTATCTTGTTCTCCATATGTTTCCCAATGTAATGCAAGCTCCTCTTGCTTTTTGTATTCTTATTTTGATATCATTGTCTGTCCCTCCAACTTTGTCTATATTACTTCCAAGGTATGTGTACGATTCTACATCTCAAGAAATTTACAACAGCATATAGCTATAGACAACAGTATAATGTGGGATATCTAAGAAATCAGGAAATAAGAGAAAATTTTCAATCACAGATACTTAACTTAGTTCTTGTTATATTTTCTCCTCTATTCTGGTTCGTTTGTCCCTGAGGAAGGCCCGGCTATAGTAAAGCAAGCAATTCTCTTTGTTCTTTGTCTTAGAAAGACGCGTCACCTACTTTCGTTTATCATTTAGGGTATTAAAAATGAAGTTTGGGTAACGAATAAATTGACAAGATTGTCATGGGAGTCAGTGTAACGTACGGCTTCAAAGAAGAGCGTCAAGGTTTACTTGCAAGGAACACAATTGTTTAATAGAAATGAAGAAGAAATGAATCGGCAAAAAAAAAGTTTTTTTTATAAAAAATTTAAAATTTGCTGGAAGGCGAGAAGAGAAAAAAACTTGAAAATGTAACTGATGAGAAGAGCAAGAAAAAAAATTACGATAACCAATGGAAAAAAAACAACTTTTGAACATATAACATTGGATAACTGTGAAAAGATTAGCGTTTGAAAATATAATATTAGATAAATGATGAAAATAACAACAACAGAGAACATATAGATAAAAGCAGCCCAAAAGAATATACTATCGTTGGGAGTCAAGTGTTAGAGACATCACGTAAACTAGGTCTCAGCTTTATAAGGTGGGGTAACCAGTTTAATTTTTCGCTGCCTTTGCATTCCTAACTCACGAGCAGAGCCAGACACAAGTATACAGCAGAATATACATGATCGTGCCGCTATCTGCATTCGAACTCGGTAAATTTGCCACCAGAACAAGAGTTATAACCACTGTGCCACTCAATATTATTAGTCAATATAACAGCATTAAATAGAATATGGTCAATAGACAGAGGCACACAGAAAGAGAAATGACTAGACAGCACCAAGTTATGACACTGGAAGATATCTGTGACATGACAGACTTGATAAAGATTCTATCAAATATGTAGTCTATATCTGAGTAGAGACGCCAACTCTTGCGTACCGTGGCGGGCCCTTGATAGTGATTCACCAATTAAACGTATAATGGTCTGTGATCTTGAGAGCAGTGGTTTATATATATATATATATATATATTTTTTTTTTTTGGCTGCGGCTTCTCCCCAACACCCCATTATCTTTTGTTGACAATGAATTAAATTAGATAGATTAATCAATCAATCAGTCAATCAATCAATCAATCAGTCAACACCCTTTAGCTCCACAAGGAGCATATGCCCTCAACAAACACATGCCAAGTCATCCTGTCACGTGCCCTCAGCTCAAGGTCTTTCTACGTTATGCTCATCAATTACCCGTCCGTCTTCAGTTTTTTCCCCCATGTGTTTTGTGGTCTACCTCTGACTTTCTTACACTGACGATTCCACAATAATAAATTATAAAAACTGTAATAACAAAAAAATATATAAAAATTGTGAGAGCTACGGAATTGCCTTTTCAACTTAACATGTCTAGATATCCATCCCTTTAGAAGGATTACTTTCTGGCACATCACAACGCAAACAAAATCAGTAATAACAACAGCAGAATAGACAAAAGCAATGGAACTATACAATAGCATATTTCTAAGAAAAAGAAAATAGTAATCCTCACTCTCAACAACGGCTAAAACACAGTAAAATGTAAAACATTTAATCCCAAAAAAGTCTACTTGGATAACTTACCTCTGCCTTCGTCAAGTTAAATGCCTTTATAAAACAGCACAAAACGTTAGGTCAAAGACTGCTGAGTGAGAGATTATATGAACTGCTTTGCAAGAAGATGAGAATATGATCACTTCATCCATGACACGAAACTAAAATGTCTCCATAAGAACGGAACTGCAACGCTGACAAGATAATGTCTGATCGAAGATTATATAATCTCACATAAATTCAATAATGTCATAATAATTTAAATGTCTTTACATGGAAGCATGATTAATAATAATAAAAACTGTTATTGTTTTGTTAATACTATTTTCAAACATGGCTGTAAGGGATTAGGCACCACCACAGCTTTACATTTAAACTTTGGCACGGCTAAGGTTCACAGTAAAAAAAGTACTTTCTGTTGAAGATAGACAATAACCGTATTGTTTTGTAAGGAACTTTTTCTGATTTCAACGCGCATGTGCCTACTCATATAAAACAAAATATTTTACAGGGCGTCGCAAATGGGAAGTTAGCGACGTCTAGTTTGTGTTGAGTACCATACAGCGCGCGCTGGACGCTAGAGAGAGAACAAATGTCATGACTGATTTGACTTATGGTGATCTTTGAGAGAAGTTACTGGAAGAATGAGTGCAGATAGATGAAGAGAGATAAATCTACTTTATTATTTTCGTTCTTATTGTTGCTTTCTTGATTGCAGATGTGTTACTACTTGTATAGGTGATCAAAACAACTTGTATAGGTGATCAAAACAACTTGTATAGGTGATCAAAACAACATTGACAAGATGTGAGGGAATTTCTAAGACTAATATGTATTTCATATAAACTTCAAAGGTAAAGGTGGTACCATAGCAGATACTGCAGGAGGGGAGTGGAGTGTTAGAGACTTCAATAGACTAGGCCCAGCACATAGAGGCGGGGTCATCAGTTCCCTTCCTCGCTGCTTTTTCTTCCCTAACTCAAGAGCAGAGTGGGACCCAAGAAGCGTCAACAGTGAGGAATGCAGTCATCGACCCATAGCTTGACTGCTTGCGTCAGGGTCAGCGAACCAGAGCTGATCAAGACTCTACTCCACCTCCAAGTGGTGGTCCTGGAAATAGGCTGCATCACTGCAGTCTGGCTGAGAGAGTATGGATCGAAGTGGGAAGGCAAACCCGGTCCTAAAAAATGCCGTGCCGAAGTCGGATGTGTCGGGCCGAAAGGCGCAGATATCGCAGCTTTGCTGTAAACGGCGACACAACGCAACCAACGTCCTTTTTAGGACTAACGCAGAAGAAGAAGAGCAGAGTCAAATACCAATTAACAGCTGGGTAATTTGAAGCGTGACGCCACCGTGTTTCGAACCTGGCACCTTTGCAGCTTTCACCCCCCCCCCCCCCCCCTTCCCCCCCTTTCCCAACAGAAAACAAAATAAGAGGAGAGCAAAGCATTGAACATGGTTTGTATACAGTGAAGTTACATTTTTAAAATGGATGCATGTGTAGAAAAGAAGGATTTAAATGGAAATAGTATGAGAAAATCACCGATGTGGAACTGATGACAAGAACCAGACAAGTGCCAGTGGAACAAGAGGTGAGAAGATGCTGGCGTTGGATAGGGCACACATTGAATAAACATAAATGATAGCATAACAAGTCAGTCCTTTTTCTGGACTCCCCAGGGTAAGAGAGATAGAGAGAGAGAGACGGGAAAGGCAATGGGGAAAGACACGAAAGGGTTAGAGAAGACTCCTTCCTCTTCTTCTTCTTCAAGTACCGTGCCTAGTGGCGTAGGAGATCATGTCTCTCCACAACTTCCTGTCTCCAGTACAATTTATCAATTCTGCTGTTGACTTCTTTCCATGCCACGATGTCAAACTGTCCAGTATTTGTTCTCTTTGTCTTCCTCTATCTCTTTTTCCTTCAATCTTACCTGTTGTTACGATATATTCTAGCTTTCCTCTTCTAACATGCCCAAATAAAGTGGATTGCTTCTTTCTAACTGGTGAAATAAGTTTCCTTTGTGCATTGGCCTCTATCAGGACATCCACATTACTCTTTGTTGGCTGTCCATGGTATTTTTAACATTCTTCTGTAAAACCACATCTCTGTTGCCTCCAGTGTCTTCCCTATTTGTTTACTAATTGTCCATGACTCACTCCCATATGTCAGGATTGGTTCTATATAACAATGAAGAACTCTCTTTCTTACTTCCAATGACAAAGAATTGTTGCATAAAATACTCTTCATTTTATAGAATGCTACTTTTGCCTGAGCTATTCTGCTCTTCACTTCTGAGATGATACATCTTCCATCCATTGTTATTAATGTTCCCAGGTATTTTAATTTATTGACTTTTTAAAAAACTGTTCCATTTACTTTGATTGTGCATTCTGGGGAAACAATTTTCTTTGAAACGACCATTACTTCTGTCTTTTTGCTGTTAAGGCTAAAGCCTTTATTTTCACTTTCTATCACTATTGTATCAACCATTTCCTGCAGCTCCTTTTCACTTTTTGCTATTAAGACTGTATCATCAGCGTATCTCAAGTTGTTTATATTATGTCTGCCGAATGATATTCCTGGCATGTCCTCTAGAGATTTCATTATATTTTCACTGTACAGATTGAACAGATCCGGTGACAGCACACATCCCTGCCTGACACCCTTTTTTACTTGCTGAAACGTTCCTATTTGGCTGCTAATTCTTACAGTTGCTATTTGTTGCAAGTACGTGTTCTTTATTATCCTCACGTCCGTTCCATCAATGCTGATGCTTTCTAACATTTTGATAATTTCTTAATATTTCACTTTGTCAAATGCCTTAGTGTAATTTATAAAGCACAAATACAGATCTGTCTTCACCTCTATGGCTCTTTCTGTTAATGTTCTTATAATATATATAGCATTGTTTGTGCCTTTACCTTCTACTCGTACAAATCCACACTGTGCATCACTGATTTCTGGTTTAATTTTATTTCTCACTCTTCTCATGATAATTCGTAATAATATTTTGGTCACATGACTCATAAGACATTAGAGAAGACATGAAAACTAAAACAGATGACACAGGATGGGAGAGATTGGCATGACCTCGCTGAAGGCATGTGGTCATAGGGAACATGAGGGTTAACGATAATGATGATGAAAATATTGAAACTGAAATATGTGGTAGGATACAAATATCCTAACAGTATCACATCAGTGGGACCAACCCTTGCAGGAAGCCCGCACCAAAGAGTGACATGATGTGGTTTCTGTGCCAATTTGATTAACATGATGAGGTTGCCAGCCCCATGCGCAACCTCATATTAGTGGCCTTGTACGACATGCCTGAGTGTGCATTAGACCTTTTCTTGTTGTTGTCTGACCAAGACGCCCGTGAACTGCCACAGGTAGTCAAAAATAGTTGCCCACTATCTTAATTTAAAAAGGTAAAGGTCGTCCCAAAGCAGATACTGCCGTAGGTGAGTGAAGTGTTAGAGACTTCACTGTACTAGGTCTAGCATCGAGAGGTGGGGGTGACCAGTTCCTTTCCTCGCTGCCTTTTTTCTTCCCTAATTCAAAGCTAGGTACCCATTTACAGGTGGGTAGACAGGAGCGTGCTGATACCGTGAATCGAACCCGATATTTTTGCCGCGGGAGACCAGAGCTCTAACCACTCTGCCAATTGTACGCTCATTATCTTAATTTAAACAACATTAAAATTTATAAGATGCGCTAATTAAATGTACGCAACTTCAAAATGCTTGTACTTACTGTCAGGGGTTGCCACCCCTTGCTCTGCAGAAGTGGTCCAACAGTGGCAAAAACCAAGAGTATCTAATGTGGGTCTTCAAAGGTGTCTACCTGTCGTAAATTTAGATAGGTATAGAGAGTTATTTGGTCCCGTCTGAATAGAACAGAAAAAGTGGGTTTATCTGAGAAAGAAAGTGTTAGAATAGATTCCACGAGTGAATAGATTAAGGTGAAGATCTGTCTCTGGTATGAGTGAATTCTCTAGTCCAGCCTATCTATACGACTATCTTTAGAAGAAGACGATCTATCACACTTCCCTATAATGTTAATTATAAGTTATCTACACACACACACACACACAGTTATGTGACAACAGGACACACAAACGTGAAAACTATGGTAAATGGAGATTGGGTATGGGCTGGGCTGACCAACACAATTAAATTAATTACGTTTTTGTTTAGTTTATTATCAATTAAACTCTTCACAACATCAAACATATAGAAATCAATAAAATCATAGGTTACAGAATTATGAAAATAACTCCATAAGTGCCTTCCCCTCTGTTGAGAAAAGATCCCGCAAGAGGTAAATAACCCAAAAGGTCAAAGATTAACACTATGGTATAGAATAGACAGTATACGAGTAGTAAAGAACAAAGTTTTTACTTGAGCTATCCCAGTAAAATAATCAGGTTAGCGAACAAAAAAAAATGAGAGTGGGTACAATGATTATACAAAAAAAAGAAAATATTCACTCCTCTTTCTCTCCTCTGTCAATCTGTGGCCACATACAATCTCGCTTACCTACTAGTTGGTTAACAACCTCTTGAACGTAAACATCAATGAAAATGTATCAAAATCCAGTGTTGTGCTTCTCCGAGGTGAGCCCCAGTTCCTCCACGAATAATTAATTTTCCTAATCGGGAACGCCTACTTTGATGGTGCTTATTGGATTTGATAATGTCAAATCAGATAGTTCATGTAGCAAAATATAAACCACGATCTAGTGTTCACAGTAGACAGTTACAGTACTTCCAATAGTTAAAAGAAACATCAGGTAGGTAAACTGTTAATAAAAAAAAATGCTGATGAAGGTATATCCTATCGGTTTTTCTCTCTGGGTTTGAGTGCCGATTATGAAACTGTATTCCCTGGATAAATCCACTTTGAAACACAATTGTCAGAAGTCGGAAAAATATGTTATATGTATATATTTGGCCACAGCAGGCTGATAAAATTGAATGCAAAATCTGGGTATTTTGTATGTCCAGTTATTATTATTCTTATTGTTTATAGTTTTGGACTCTCTCTGGATGAAGCAAGAGGACCATAAGGTCAACATCGAAGACCCGATACTAAATAAGAATTGTTACTGGTGTTATTAGACCGCTGGCAGCTGGTTTGTTATTCGAGTGCTAGATAAGGAAGAAAAAAACATATAAACTGCTACTCATCTGGCCGTACGTTTTCCGCTATGGCATGTAGGGAAAGAGGAGTATGTGCCCTCTCCCGTATTGCCTGCGAGAAAAAGAACTGCGCACAAAGTCCTTTATTCAATGTATCTATATGCGCACTGTAACAGAATCTGCCTAACACTACTAGCTAGTTGATTGTCGGCTGTTGTTTAGTCACATAACATTACTCTAGTCAATTATTTAATTCCACACATTGAAGTATAAACGAATTCTATTCGGTCACTGATCCGTCACACTTAATAATACTAAGTTAGCTAAGCCGTATCTTCTTGTGTAAGAATGAAAAATGGGGTATTAGGAATTACATTTCTCTGAACGAATGGCAAGAAATATCTATGCATTAGGTTATTTCACTTAAATTTAACCGCTAGGGAATTATATTTAATAAAATGGTACCTAACACATTTTAACGCTTAAGCACAATTTCTATGACCACAAATCAGAATTTAAATCCCCACGGGACAATTTAACACAATTAGTAAAGAAAAGGTACTAGTCCGTCGTGCTTAGATTCTCCAAGAATTTCAGTGACTCTAATACTGCCTTTACGAGGACGGAGTAATTATACAGAAATGGTGTTTTTTCACTAAAGGTTGCTATAAGTCACACCGTATCAGGGATAATCTACGGTTCGACTGCCGAAGTAAAGGATTCTATAGTTCGCTCCCTCGCTACGCCGAAACGACATCAAAAAGACCTGGCCGTGCTAGCATGCCTTCTTTGATTGTCTCCGCCTGCCGTAGATCAACTAATTACGTCCCCTGGGATCACGGACATCAAACAATTACACTGCAACTTTCTGCCCGTCTTTTCCCTCTTCAAAGAATCTAATTATCTCTACGCGCGCCTCTGTCTGATCTGTCACTATCGATGATTGACGTCTCAGCTCGCTCTAGAACTCAGGTAAACACCCCGGTTTCTCTCCCCTCTTGTTAAGACGGTCGGGTACTAAAATCTGTAAACGCTCATTAGCACATGTAAAATAGAAAAAATAGGCGTGGCTTCAAAAGAGAGTCTATAGGCAGTGAATTGCATGGTTTTGCGTAAAACATTAGATGGGGAAGCAAAGGTGGACGGATCACTGTGGCTATATTTACATATATATGTGACACTACCTTCGCACAAGATTACTCTTGGCAGAGTTGTAGATAGAAGGATAATGATGCTTCTACCTCGAGGCAGTTTTCACAAGAAATTTCAGAAGTCAAGAACAATGCTGAATGAGTCTTAGCACGTTAACTTTGTATCTGACCCGCCCAATTTTGTGAAGATGGATATAAATGATTTTGCTCGTTCAAACCCCAAGCTGATTTAATTCAGCGAAATTCCTTTTATTAGCTTGATATAGAAATGTATATATATTAATGAATATGTACTGGAGGTTCTGGATCAAACATATGCCTTCTCTCTGTAATGATTAATTCAGCTATGAATTTGTAAAAATAATAACATATACAAATTTAATGCTCAATTACTTCGAAACAAACGTAAATAAATATGAAATGGTACTTATGAGAAGTTATGGTTCTTCATAGATCTCGGTTTGAGAGTTGAAAATATAGTCTTTTGATGTAGCCTGCTAAACTTGTGACTTAGCTTCCAAATTGCTGAAATGTTGGTGCTGCTGGTTCCGTCACTTTCGTCTCTGTGGCAAGGGCACGTCTCCGAAGGATTCTGGAGGTAATCGCTTCCGGTCATGGCAGGGATCTTCACCACCCGTGGGATGTAGGTTTCACGTGTCGATCTCAAGCTTCGAACCACAGACTAGTACAGCTGGTAATGTGGTTAGAACCTCATATCGTCTCTCCAATACGTACCACCAACTTTAGAAGAAATAAAAGAACACATTCCCCTGCTAAGTATTTGTATTTTTGGTGGATTTTGATGTTATGAAATGTTGTTGATATGTTTCCTTATTGTACTGAATGAGGCCAGCTGTGAAGGTCTCTGATTCTAACAAAATTAGGGTTGAGTTATCAGGGTGCCTTGCTGCTACCACCTTATGGCCTCAAGCAGACTTATTCTTGACTAGTATGAATGATAGCTACGTCTAATGTCTAGGGATATGCAAGTGTGGTGTGAAGGTACTTTAACAATAATACACATCTATACAAACAAGTATTAAGGTCTATTATTAAATTAAATAACACCTGGGATAAATTTGTACAATTAATAATTTTCTGTATGATTTATTTGGTCCTGAACCTAGTATTCTTCTGGTCAGGACTTTAAAATGAAAAGAATTCAAGATATATACAAAATGTAAATTTTAGACCCAAAGGGACAATTGTCCAAACAAATACTGTTTAACTATACTAATAGTGTTACTAAAATTTGTCTATTACTGGTTTCTAACACTGGATGGCTGTTTGGGATTTTATAATCACTCCCAGTCTCTTTAATATACAATGTCACTGTTAAGTTCTCTGGGGAAATAGTTTATTCTTGTTATACAGGGGTGTGCTGGTCTTAAAGCTGATGTAGAGTTAGGGTGCCAGATATTTTACTTATCTGGGCACACTTGAACAGTCTGTAAACTTGGAGTCACACTATTTCGCTATGATAATGGCCAAAAGTAACAGGGTAGACTCTGCAGGTCCCTGTCACTACTGTGCATGAAACGACTTCTCACTGCTTCTCATAGACATCTGGCACCGGACTAGTGCCAGATAAAAACCCTGTAACAATGAAATAATGTCTCCTTGTTGATATCTTACTTGAACTGTGATTTATATACAAAAGAGAATACATAAGAAATAAAGAGCTGGGTCATATCTAATGGACCAATCCAGCACATCCATTCCACAGTGTACCAGTGTTGTTCACATGTCTCTCCTACAAAGGTGGTATGGCATCTGCAATAATATTATTAATCTGTCTTTTCTGCCATACAATAGGATAGGTGAGCTGTGTCCCTCTGGTCACCTAAGAAAACCTTTTTATTTCACAAAACATGTGCATTTACAAAACTGGCAATGCGTTATTGTTGCGGGGTTCGATTGTTGGGTCTTTCATTCTCTTATTATTAGTTGAATATGTATGCTTTGCTTGTTTATCATTATCTCAGTTGAGGTCAACACAAAGGTTTTCGTTGATTAATGAGTGTCCAAGAAAACATTGGTTCCGTACGAAACTCATTATCATTAGTATAAACTTCTTATGAAAAAGAGTTCATCAGGTCAAACAACAATCAACAATATAAGTTGAAGCAACCAACCGTAATCGAAGTAACGTGGGTAAGTCCTTGATTGAGTCCAATGTTTATTGACGAAACAACGGATGAAGACATCACAAGTATTATTCATTATAAGCATACATCTATAATTGAGTACATTTGAATCCATATAATATTCTCAGTCCGTGTCCAGTAAAATGAATTAATATAGCCAGAACAGCATAGCTATGTGCACGCGCGGTTGGGGATGCCAACGGCCGACAATGAGCGTATGAATCTGATGAATATAATATTATGGACTGTAAATAATCTTATCTTGAAATTGGTTATATACTAACCTATTTATATTATTTGATTCATATAACTTTGGACTGACCCTGAGTCCCTACTTCGAAGTAATTATACAGATATGTGGCAATACAATGCCCAACACTGGACGGATATAGGACGCGTCTTCACAGCTTGACGCTCAACGTAAAAAGGGTCTCGTATCTGTCACGATGCGTGACCTATCAACGCTAACACGTCATAAATCGATCGTGTATATAGCGTTCAGTAGTCCATGAATTCTTAACATCAAATTATATTAAACGCTGTGACCGTAGAAGTAGCACACTGCCAACCATAGCAGACGACTTCAATAAAATACCGTAACAATTCCCTGCCCGCCGGGGGGAAAAAATCTATTAGATAGATTTTTTTGAACTATCTTACTCAAAGATATGAAAAATTTAACAAAAACCCGACCTATGGCCTACGATGTTCTGTCTAGAACAGTGTCGTGGTCATGTCGATAATATATAACTCATGTAATATATTAACAGTCATGCTATACATGTAAATTAAATTACCCAGAGGATTGTCGACAGTCGTTAACTAATTAACTAATTGATTAACGTAAGTGTTAACTAAGTACGAAAGTGAGATGTCATGAAATTATTATAACCAATTAAAAATAAACTAATTACTCATAGTGTATGTGTAAGTAATCAAGTTATTGACAATCTAATTAACGAAAGTGAAAGAAGATGTCATAAGAAAAAGACAAATGAGGAGTAAAGACAAGTAAAGTGCAGAAAACTAAGGTATAAAATCAGTAGGTGGTGTGTTTAAGATTAAATATGTGTGTAGAGTAATTACTAACTAATAAAATTAACTAACTAAATAATAATATATTATATCGTTATCATATTCCTAATTACATCTAAGAATATTATCTAAGAATTGTGTGAGATTCATTTGTTTTCTTTCTTATATATATTTTTTTCATATTTCATTTTCTTATGTTTTTTCTCACATTTCAATTTAATTTTATTTCTTTATTAATTCAATCAATAAGTAGAACTAAGTAATCTTGGATATGAAGATCCAGACGTCGTTATTTTCCTTAAGGACCTACTGAAAGTTCCATTCGAAAACTGTTTAAATGTTCCGATCCTGAATGAATTTAAGTTTCATAACGTTCAATTAGTCATGTCACATAACGAAATTTGTCCAATTTGAATTCAGATATTCTTTCCGACTATCTTGGTAACAGTTGTATTAGTAATGGACACAAGCCAAAGTTCACGTGTAAATATGAACACTATGTCTCTTGCTTTCATTAATCTCGTGTGACTAACGTCTCTATTGTTTGTTTCTCTGAATAATCGTTGACGTTTCATTCATAGGTGGATAATTCGTTGATCGGATTCTGTCTCTTGGTATGATTACTTTTGTGAAGTTATTTGAAGACTATCCGCATTCATGAATCGTCTTCGGAAGGATTTCTTGAGAGTACGTCGGCCACGATGTTTTCTGTCCCCGATATATATTCAATGGTGAATTCGAAGGGTTGTAGGAGGATAGCAAACCTCGTAAGTTTCGGGCTTTTGTGATTAGAGCGACGTAAGGATGCCACCGCCTTCTGATCAGTTTGGATCAAGAAGGGTGCACCCAGTAACAATTTTTCTAATTTGTTGATGGCCCACACGACAGCCAATAACTCTTTATCCACAGTCGAATATTTAGTTTCTGGCGTCTTGAGTTTGCGTGAGATGTAAAGAGTCGGATGTAGTATGTCTTCGTGACATTGGAGCAGACAAGCGCCAATCCCGTAATTACTGGCATCTGTACGAAGGATAAACTTTTTAGAAGCATCAGGTCGTCTCAAAATAGGTGGATTTGAAAATATATTCAATATTTTGTGAAACGTTTTGTCGCATTCGTCAGTCCATGTCACTTTCAACGGCATGTCTTTCTTTAACAATGATGACAAGACCGCCGTGATGGATGACAAGCTAGGTACAAATCTGCTGTAGTATTGGACTAACCCTAATAAGCTCCTAACTTGCTTCTTCGTTTGAGGAACTGATAAGTTTAAGATTTTTTAAACCGTACTAGGAACCATTTGAATACGTCCCGCTCCAATAATATGTCCCAGGAAGGTTATCTCCTGAAACGCAATTTGCATTTTCGTAGGTTTCGCGGTTAAATGATTATCTCGCAGTATTTCCAAAACACATCTAAGCCCCGAAAAATGTTCCTCAAATGACGAACTAAATAAGCATATGTCGTCGATGTATGTAATGATGTCTGGTCTACCTCATAAAATATTTCACATCATGCGAATAAAGGTACCTGGAGCGTTCACAAGCCCAAAAGGCATCACATTCCACTGGTAAAGACCTTGTGGAGTGGAAAACGCTGTGTAGTATTTAGCTTTTTCTGTTAATGGTATCTGCCAGTAACCTTTAGTTAAGTCTATCTTTGTGAAAATTGTTGCGTTGGATAGACGAGGAAGTAAATCGTCAAGAAGTGGATGTGATTCGCTATCAGCTACAGTCTGAGCATTTAGCTTCCTATAGTCCACGCATAGACGAATGTTGTTGTCCTTCTTTCTGACAATGACTAGTGGTGAAGAAAATGGAGAGTTACTAGGCTCAATAATACCTAGAGACAACATCTGATCAAGTTCTTGAGTTGTTTTACTAAGAAAATGTAGTGGGACAGAATAGGGATGTACACGGATTGGTGTATCATCATTAAGAATAATGTCATGAGAGATCGCTGATGTGCGACCAGGTACGTCTGTCAGAACATCTGGGAATGATTGTAAGAGATCAGCAATCTTCTGATGCTGTTGGGGTGTAACCGAAGAAGAGATGGTTACATTCCGCCAAGATTCAGTAGGTTGTACTATTGGTACAGGTAATGCCATCTGTACCTCAGGATAAGAAGATTCTTCTTCCTGAATTTCTGAGAGATTAGAATAGTGACAGGTAGGTTGTTGCGTGCATATTTTTGACGCACATATTACAAAAAAATCGATATGGTTATTTAATATGGGAAAAATATAGTCATGCATCCATCTGTGTATGAAAATGCTGTTTATTGTAAAAGCGAGATAATCCATGTTTGATTCACACTTTTGATTATAGGAGTAATCGGTCTGGATATCGATCCAGCGCAAGAATAGTACGCTTGCGTTTGTACTTAATTTTAGGGCCAGAAAATATATTAATTTGCTTATGGTGTTTATGGCCTGAATTCATATGTATTACATATTATTAGTACAAGTAGAATCAGTCCTATATTGTATATTTTGGATGGGTATGAGGGACTAGATTCTTGTTAGCGGAAGTATGAGTTGTCTTAACAAGTCGTGATGAGTTCCGATGTACTGCTAAGAATGGCGGGGTACGTTTTTCAAGAGCTGGTCCTTTCGTCAAGAAAAAAATGTCTTACGAAGTGGTTTTTCTTCTGGAGGAGATAGTGTCTCTACGATAGTTTGTGTTAGAGACTCTCCTTATGTCAGTATATAGATGATTCGGACTCCAGGTAAACCCAGCTCGTATTTTTGATGATCTCTCGTCGGTTAGGCCTAGCTTGACTTTTGGGTGCTTCGATATGCTAGTGTCGTGTTTTGTATCGACGAAGATGACAGATTTTCCTGCAGCGGTTATGGCTACGTGAACTAACCTGATCACCGTAGTGCTGCATGGAACCATTCATGAAATCCTTTATATATCCATTGTAAATTAACTTTGGCTGATATTCTTCCTATGAATGAGTGAACGACAACTCAGGAAGGTAGCCATGTTGGATTTCGGTCATCGTCTGTTTTGATCACTGCCAAGAGAACAGATTATTTATCTTATTATCGGACAGTGACAGAGAGATCTCAATCCTGCTAGAAACCCCCTTTTCGTGGTTTCATAAGATGATGTATCATGACATTGAACTTTGATGTACTACCCATTATTTCTGCATGTGTCATGACTTCAGATCTGCTATGTATACCTACAAATTGTTATGTCAACAAAGCCTGATGTTCTCGTATGTCCCAGTGTGTACGTCTGAATAAATTGAGTAAACTAAGATTCCAGCAGTCTGCATTGGTGCCTTGTAGACACATGTGTATGAGTGATTATATTGGTCAGCACACGAACAGTACACCATTCGCGGTAATCACACTCTACACTACTACTTCATACATACACCATCCTGCGTCGGCTGAAGTGACCAAGTTTAGGGCCTGCTTCCCCTGGAGCCTTTGCCTTCCCTAACTCAGGACTAGGGTGAGTTACCCATTTACAGCTGGGTAGACTGGAGCATGCCTGATCTCAACAACACACCACTCTTCCTTACAGAGCAGACAGACTGATACTTTACAGTGGTGTACTACAGGTGTAGTAAGAAATAACGTCTTTACAGTGGCGAGCCAGATTCCTGGGTCCAGCTTACGCAGTTTTGTGTTGAGAATCACAGTTTACAGCTGAAAGAACATTTGTTTGAACACATCAACACCAGTAGGACAGCTTGACCTGTATTACCGATAGGATGCTGTATCTAGGTCAGCACTTGTTGACAGTTTTTCGCTGTACAGACAGTATTACACAGGACAGTGGTATCAAGTGTAGAAAATATCTGGAGCAATATTGTTGACATTTCTCAATGTACAGAAGAATCGCAGTGTTGCTGAATAAAGTGCATAGTTCATCGTGGGATCTTCATATGCTCAACAGAGAAAAAATTGACAGTGTAATAGTTTAAACTTAAATCTATTACTGAATAAAGTGGCAAGTTAGTATTATTTAAATAAACTGTGCCTACTTTACAACACTATACTGGCAACACATTCCATTCATGACATAAATGATATTGTATGCTATATGCTATTTATGCTTACATGTTATTTGTTGTGTATTAAATTAGTTTATATTCTGTGTGACTAGAACAGGAAATACCGAGTAATATTGGTCTTGTTCTGGCGTTCGATAGGGAGCAATTTCTTAATTGAAATTTGCTTGCAACATAGTTTGCAAATATTTGGTTAGTTGTGACGACTGTTTCATATTTGTATTTGTAACATTTTTTGTGTTCCTTAGTTTTGTTTGATTTGTTTGTATAATTGTAGGTCTCATCTTTCCTTTCATTTCAGTTTTTTACACCCTTATGTTTATACACTGTAGCGTTATTTGTCTTGTTATCTTATGGCAGTTATCATCACAGGTTCTGTGATCATTTTTTTCATTTTCCCTATTTAATTTAATTTGATCTCTGCAAATGTTTTCAGATTGTCTTTTCTTGTTTGTCATTTGTAATGTCTGTAGTTGACATATGACGTATAGTGGTATACACTGATAGTATAGTACAGATCAGTACTTTCTGATTGTTATTGGAAAAGGGAAATATTTTTTTTCCACAGGTACTCAAGTGATCTTTGATTACATTGAGGTATACAAGACCTTTGTAAGGCTTGTCTCCCAAAGTTATTGGAAAAGGGAAATATTTTTTTTCCACAGGTACTCAAGTGATCTTTGATTACATTGAGGTATACAAGACCTTTGTAAGGCTTGTCTCCCAAAGTTATTGGAAAAGGGAAATATTTTTTTTTCCACAGGTACTCAAGTGATCTTTGATTACATTGAGATATACAAGACCTTTGTAAGGCTTGTCCCCACAGTATTTGAGATACAATTATTGTTGTCCACAGGTACTCAAGTTATCATTGGTTATTGTAAACCATACAAGTTTGGACTAAGACTAAGTCTAAGGTATAGACTTGTCTCCCATTAACAAAGAGAGTAATTTATTTACTTTTTCAGGTTTCTGATTTAAGAAGACAATATGTCTACCTTAGATTATTTCATTACACTAGGAAAATCTTTTGATAAGACTGGAAAAGACTTAGAACAATGGGCTGTTGCTCAATATGACAAAGCATTAGCTGCAGAAGAGAAAAAAATTGCTGCTGCTGTTGAAGAAAAAAAAAATTGCTGCTGAGGAAAAAAAAGCTGCGGCTGAGGAGAGAAAACTTCAAATAGAAGAAAAAAAAGCTGCTGCAGAAGAAAGGAAAGCCTTAGCTGAAGAAAAAAGATTAGAAAAAGAAGCTGATACTGCTGCTGAACTTAAGAAATTGCAGATGCAAGTGGAGGAAAGGAGATTTGAGGCAGAACAGAAGAAATTAGAAGCTGCTGCAGAACAGAAAAAACTAGAAGTTGCTGCTGCTGCAGAACAGAAAAAACTAGAAGCTGCTGCAGAACAGAAAAGATTAGATAGAGAAGCTGAAGAGAGAAAAGCAATAAGAGAACATGAGTTTGAATTAGAGAAATTAAAATTGACATGTATGAGTAATGTTAATCAGGCATCTGGTGGTAATGGTAAACCCTTTGTGTACAAGGTCAAAGTACCAGCGTTTAACCCTACCAGTGATGACATAATATTTTGGCTTTCTAGATTTGAACGGGCTTGTCGATCTCATAATGTTGACAAATCACAGTATGTGAATCAGTTGTCTGAAAATCTAAAAGGGGAGTCTCTGAGTAAGTTATATTTTGTTGAAGAGGCCGACAAAGACAATTATGATGCTGTTAGGGCAGCTTTGATAAAGAGATATCAGCTGTCTGAGGAAGGTTACCGTCTTTTGTTTAAAACAATGAGACCTGAGGTAGGTGTAGAATTCTCAGATTTCATCTCAAAAGCACGAATTACACTTTCACGATGGATTGAATTATCCAAAACAGAGAAAACATTTGATGGTCTTACAGATTTATTGCTAAGAGACAAGGTCATGTCTTCTGTAAATAAATCATTCCTAGAGTTCTTACATGAGCGTAAACCTAGTACAATAAAGCAAATGGAAGAATATTGTGACCAGTATGCCACGGCACACCCTGACATGATTCTTAGTAACTCTAACATTAAAGAGAGTATGCCAGTTGCTTCGGCAACAGAATATAATCAGAATTACTCACACAAATTCCAAGGAGCTAAAAATAAATTTGATAAAAAGGTTAATTGGAATAAGTATCAAAACCAAGATAACCACTCAAATCAGGGTTCTTCTTCGAAGAACTGGAATCGGGCTGATAGTCCTCGACACGCGAGGGGTACCCATAATGTTAGAAATTCTCGGAAAGGGAGTAGCTATAGGAACTACCCAAGTGCTTCATGGAGACAAAAGAAACAATATTACAGGGATACTCAATATAACGAGCATGATGATTATGATCATGAATATTATGATTCAAACCCAAATAGGGGTTATAACAGAGGCAATAATAATTATAGAGACAATTATAACCGAGGTAGATCACAACACAAAAGACATGGTAAATCTTATTACCAGGCTAACTCTGCACAACAGGAGTTCCACGACACCGATAATCAGAATAATGATAAAAAAGACTCCAATAGTGTAGCAAATTCCGCTTGCGATTTTGCTAGAGCATCTGAGTGTTCGCAATGCAAAACATTATTCGATCCAACCACAGTTTCTACTTTAAGCTGCGGTCACCCACTTCCCGCTCTCCATGCGTCAATTGCGCATAATGGAAGGGGTGCTCTTGTCTTTAATAGGGGCCTAATAGATGGTACTCCGGTATCAATTCTTTTCGACTCGGGGTGCACTACCATTGGAGTGAGGCAATCACTCGTAAATCCTTCTCGAGCTACGGGCAATATAGTCAAATGTGTAACATTTGGTGGCACATTGGAGAAGTACTCCACTGCCATTATCAATATTGCTACACCGTTCTTTACAGGAGAGGTGCAAGCATGTCTCTTGCCGAATCCGATCGCTGATCTTATCATCGGTCGCATTCATGGAGTGAAAGAATGCACTCCACAGCAAATCTCTAATTGGGAAAATGTTAATATGCAATCTGCTAATGCAGTAATCACTAGGGCTCAAGCTCTCAATATGCCACAATCTTCACATTCTGAAGATAATGATGCGCAGATCCAAGATGATCCCTTGGAGATTTCACACGATTCCTTTATTAAACAGCAGGAAGATGATCCTACTCTAAAGAAATTCTTTACTCTGGCAACAAAAGGTGATCCGAATAAGGATACAAATCGTAAATCTTGGATTACGATGAAGAATGGCGTACTTGTACGTATGGTACAAGACTCCGCTAAGTCCATTCATTCTCAAATCCTTGTGCCTAAAAATATGAGAGTTAAAATTTTACAGCACGCTCATGATTCGCAGTGTGCTGGACATATGGGTTTTTCCCGTACTAAAGCTAGAGTTCTTCAATCTTTCTTTTGGCCTGCTGTGAATAAGGACATACGAATCTATTGTCGATCTTGTAAAGTATGTCAAGAGATTAAATCCAGAGGTCCACGCCATGATGCACCTATTCAGGCTGCAGACATTCCCATTCGGCCATTTCAAAAAATGGCGATAGACATCATTGGTCCATTTAAGATAAAGTCTGCTAGAGGACACCAATTTATTCTGACGTGTGTTGATATGTGCACACGTTGGCCGGAGGCTGTTCCTCTAAAGAGCATAACTACTGCTGATGTCGCAGATGCTCTTTGGTTAATATTTTCTCGTCTGGGGTTTCCAGCAGAAATATTATCCGACCATGGTACCCAACTCATATCGGATACCATGTCTCAAGTAATGTCGACTCTGAAGATAGAGAGATCGCTGAGTAGTATTTATCATCCTATGTCCAATGGGATGGTGGAACGTTTGAATAGAACTCTGAAAAACCTACTAGGTAAGATAACAGAAGATCATCCTCAGGATTGGGATAGGGTTTTACCCGCGGCTCTCTTTGCATATAGAGAGGTCGCCAACGAACATACAGGATTTTCTCCCTTTGAACTTGTCTTTGGCGCGAAACCGCGAGGTCCTATGTCCTTACTTCATGATCTTATAACTGCTGATAATATTGTCGATGACACAAAATCCTCTTATGAATATGTCATCGCACTTAGACACAAGATTATTGAAGCATGCAAATTGGCAACTGCTTCTTCTGAATTTGCGAAACAGAAGGCAAGGGAATTTGCCAATAAAAAGAGATGTTTGCGTCAACTTTGTCCAGGTGACAAAGCATTTGTCTTGCTACCTTGTAGGGAAAATAGACTTCTCATTTCTTGGAAAGGTCCGTACGATATAATATCAAAGGTTTCCGATGTTGACTATATCGTCGATATTGACGGGAAGCGTAAAACCTTCCACATCAACATGCTCACGGAATTCCATGAACGTCCTGATTATTTACAACCTGTTTTCCAGGCAACGGACGATTTTCCAGTCCAACATGGACAGTACTCATCTCTGTCAGTAATACAGGATGAGGAAACGAGTTTCTCGGATGTAAATTTACCTTTTCCAATGATTCCTCTTCACTCTAATGAATCATGGAAAGATGTTGCAATTTCTCCAGAATTATCTCCAGGAGAGCAGAAACAAGTTTCTACTATGTTAGAACAATTTACGGATGTCATTCAACATGACATTATTCTTACTGACCATAGTCCTATAAGAGTCAGACCGTATCCTATCCCGATACATTTCCAAGCACAGGTAGAGAAAGAGTTAGATGAGATGATAGAGTTAAAAATTATTGAACCATCCACATCAGCATATTCTTCGCCGATGGTTATAGTACGGAAAAAAGACAATAACATACGTCTTTGCGTGGATTATCGCAAATTGAATCAAGTGACTAAATTCGATGCTGAACCTATGCCTTTACTAGAAGAGCTACTTACGAGACTATCGGATTCTCACTTCTTTACTAAACTCGATTTGTCTAAGGGATATTGGCAAGTTCCACTATCCGAACACGCCAAACCGTTTACTGCTTTTTCGACGCCTAGGGGTCTATTCCAATGGAATTTCATGCCTTTCGGTCTTATGAACGCCCCTGCTACATTTGTACGCATGATGCGTCGAATCCTATCTCATCGCTCAGATGTCATTGCGTATCTTGATGACATCTGTCTTTTCAGTGATACTTGGAACGATCACTATAATGGTATAAATGAACTATTGTCTATCTTACGCGAGCATAACCTGACAGCGAAACCATCGAAAGCATGTATTGGTTTTAGCGAAATATCTTTCTTAGGACACCATGTTGGTCATGGGTTCCTAAAAACAGAAGACCATAATACAAGTAAGATACTTAACATTTCTATTCCTAAGACTAAAAAGCAAGTACGAAGTCTCTTAGGTCTAATACAATTTTATGGACGATTCATACCGAATCTGTCCTCCATTATGTCACCTCTTTCTTCCTTGCTAAAGAAAGGGTCTCCTAATGTAGTCCATTGGACTCAAGAATGTCAATCCTCTTTGGATAAGGTTAAAACTATGTTTTCTACTTCACCTATCCTAGTATTACCTTCTAAGGATAAGACATTTATTCTTCGTAGTGACGCTTCATCCACCGGGATTGGAGCTGCACTAATGCAAGAGTACTCTGGAACTCTGCATCCTGTGATGTATATTTCTCGGAAATTAAATGCCGCAGAGAAGAATTACTCGGTCCTAGACCGTGAATTATTGGCTATGGTTTGGTCAATCCTTAAACTACAAAGATTTCTTCTGGGCGCGCATTTCATTGTGGAAACTGACCAGAAAGCTCTTACGGCTATTCAGAGTAAAAATCTGAAGAGCGCGAGATCAACGCGATATGCGATTGCTCTACAGCCATTTCATTTTTCGGTGCGAGCTATCCGTGGGTCAGAAAATGTGATGGCAGATATTTTGTCTAGATGCCCACATGATTCATAACTGTTATACAGCTTTGATACAATTGTTTCTATGTTGAAATGTGTACACATATGTAATATATCATATATTGATTGTAACACTACTTAGCGGTTCATGGATATTTATTCACCGCTGATTTTTTCAATGTTTTTCGTCTTTGATGATCATGATGTTAAGATATCTTAGATGGAATTTATGTATATAAACTAATGTGGAAATTGTGTCATTGCTAATATTGTAGTATGCGTTGGTGACACCTCTCTGGAAATATTAATACTTAGAGAAGTGCTTTCTCTAAGGTCATAAAACTTATGCTTATCATCTGCGCATTGTTATTGGTGCGTTGTGAGCCTATTGTATGTTGCTCCTAGATGTATTTCAAAAAAAAAATGTACCATTTTTTTTTTTTTCCCGAGGGGTGTGGTAATCTGTTGCGTGCATATTTTTGACGCACATATTACAAAAAAATCGATATGGTTATTTAATATGGGAAAAATATAGTCATGCATCCATCTGTGTATGAAAATGCTGTTTATTGTAAAAGCGAGATAATCCATGTTTGATTCACACTTTTGATTATAGGAGTAATCGGTCTGGATATCGATCCAGCGCAAGAATAGTACGCTTGCGTTTGTACTTAATTTTAGGGCCAGAAAATATATTAATTTGCTTATTGTGTTTATGGCCTGAATTCATATGTATTACATATTATTAGTACAAGTAGAATCAGTCCTATATTGTATATTTTGGATGGGTATGAGGGACTAGATTCTTGTTAGCGGAAGTATGAGTTGTCTTAACAAGTCGTGATGAGTTCCGATGTACTGCTAAGAATGGCGGGGTACGTTTTTCAAGAGCTGGTCCTTTCGTCAAGAAAAAATGTCTTACGAAGTGGTTTTTTTCTTCTGGAGGAGATAGTGTCTCTACGATAGTTTGTGTTAGAGACTCTCCTTATGTCAGTATATAGATGATTCGGACTCCAGGTAAACCCAGCTCGTATTTTTGATGATCTCTCGTCGGTTAGGCCTAGCTTGACTTTTTGGGTGCTTCGATATGCTAGTGTCGTGTTTTGTATCGACGAAGATGACAGATTTTCCTGCAGCGGTTATGGCTACGTGAACTAACCTGATCACCGTAGTGCTGCATGGAACCATTCATGAAATCCTTTATATATCCATTGTAAATTAACTTTGGCTGATATTCTTCCTATGAATGAGTGAACGACAACTCAGGAAGGTAGCCATGTTGGATTTCGGTCATCGTCTGTTTTGATCACTGCCAAGAGAACAGATTATTTATCTTATTATCGGACAGTGACAGAGAGATCTCAATCCTGCTAGAAACCCCCTTTTCGTGGTTTCATAAGATGATGTATCATGACATTGAACTTTGATGTACTACCCATTATTTCTGCATGTGTCATGACTTCAGATCTGCTATGTATACCTACAAATTGTTATGTCAACAAAGCCTGATGTTCTCGTATGTCCCAGTGTGTACGTCTGAATAAATTGAGTAAACTAAGATTCCAGCAGTCTGCATTGGTGCCTTGTAGACACATGTGTATGAGTGATTATATTGGTCAGCACACGAACAGTACACCATTCGCGGTAATCACACTCTACACTACTACTTCATACATACACCATCCTGCGTCGGCTGAAGTGACCAAGTTTAGGGCCTGCTTCCCCTGGAGCCTTTGCCTTCCCTAACTCAGGACTAGGGTGAGTTACCCATTTACAGCTGGGTAGACTGGAGCATGCCTGATCTCAACAACACACCACTCTTCCTTACAGAGCAGACAGACTGATACTTTACAGTGGTGTACTACAGGTGTAGTAAGAAATTAGATTAGAATAGTGACAGGTAGGTACTGTGTCATCTAGTTCGTGAAAAATAGATTGTAGGTGTTTTGGACGAGTATGAAATTGTTTAAGCATATTTATATGATATACTTTTCTATGTCCATTAATATCTAGGACATAGTCGACATCAGAAATCTTATCCATAACCTGGTAAGGACCATTCCATGACACAAGTAGTTTATTGTCATTATGTGGAAGTAAAACATAAGCCTGATCTCCTGGAAATAATTGACGTAATCGTCTAGTTCTATTTTGCAGAGTACGAGCTTTCGCTTTTGCAGCCTCAGAAGAAGCTGTTGCCATCTAGCAAGATTCAATAATGTTATTACGGAGATTAATTACGTACTCGTATGATGACTGGATGTCCTGAGTCATCTCGGCGTCAATTAATAAATCTTTTATTAGTCCCATAGGACCTCTTGGTGGGGCACCAAACACTAATTGGAATGGAGAGAAGCCAGTTTGTTCATGGGGCACTTCTCGATAGGCGAATAGCACAGCTGGGGGTGCTCTATCCCAGTCTTGAGGGTGTTTAACCGTAACCTTATGCAATAGTTGTTTAAGTGTACGGTTATGTCTTTCTACTGCACCATTACTCATAGGACGATAAATACTACTGAGATTCTTATCTATGTTCCAGGTCTTCATTACTTCCGTCATAGTATCGGATATGAATTGAGATCCATGGTCTGATAAAAGTTTCCTAGGGAAACCTACCCTTGAAAAGATAAGATGTAGTGCATCAGCTACATCTGCTGTAGTGGTGGTCTTCAACGGGATGGCTTCTGGCTATCGTGTGCATAAATCAATGCAAGTGAGAACAAATCTATGTCCTCTGGCCGAAGGTACGAGTGGACCAATGATATCAATGGCCATTTTGTCGAAAGGTCTTACAGATATATTACAGGCCTGAATAGGAGTCGTATGAAAAGCTCCGCGTGCTTTAACATCTTGGCATATAGTACAAGAGCGTACATACTGTGAAATATCTCGTGACACTCTTGGCCAAAAGAATGAAGATAGTACTCGAGAACGTGTCCGAGTATATCCCATGTGACCTGCACACTTGGAATCATGTGCGTGTTGAAGAATGTAACGTCTAAATGCAACAGGTACCATGACTTGTTGTTTTACTTGAGACTTATCCATAAACACCTGATCAATATATCATTTTTAATCGTAAACCAATGTTTGTTCTTATTGTTCGATGTAAGATTATCAAAATTGTTGACCAGAGTAAAAAAATTTTTAAAAGATTTGTCTTCCTTCTGTTTGCTTACAAAAGAAGCTCTGTCAATTGGAGAATGAACATCACTATCTTCCTGTTCGTCTGGTTCCCCCTTATCAGTGTCAATACTCTCTACTAGTTTCGTCTGAGCTCTAGTTGTCACTGCATTCCCAATGTATAAATTGTTTTTTTCCCATTCAGTAATTTCTTCTGGGGTGCAATCTCTGCTGCCATGAATGCGACCAACCATAAGATCTGCAATTGGATTTTTCAACATGCATATCTTAACATTACCTGTGAAAAAAGGTGTGTTAACATGTATTATAGCAGTGGGGTAACATTCTACAGTCCCACCAAATGTCATGCACCTGACATATTCCCCTGTCGCACAACTTGGATGGATCAATGATTGTCGAATTCCAATAGTTGTGGATCCGGAATCTCTCAAAACAGAGACGATAGACCCATTTACTATCCCTCTGTTAAATATAAGAGAGCCTGTTCCATCGTTAGCCGCTAGACCAACTTCTGGGAGGATGTGTCCGCAATTTAATACAGTCTCCTTTGCCTTCTGAAATACAAGATTACATTCTGGGCAACTATTTGCCACGTTATAATTCATAGCGTAACATGTAGCAGAAGATTGTATTACTTTATCGTTTTGTGGAACATCTGGGATTGTATTATTAGTAACTGCTGCCCCTGTATGATGATCATAATGAGATGATCTACGAGACTGGGACCGCTGACGAGAATAATCATTGGAATTATTTCGTTGTCCCCTGTAGTGACTGTTATCTCTGTGTCTCGGGCCTTGATTATAGTTATTCCAACTATTACCAGTATTAGAGTTGTATGATCGGTTATGATTTGTATTGTGTTGACTATTGTTGTAAATAAACTGAGGTGACTGATTCCTATTCTGTGGTCTTCCTCTATTAAAATCACTCTTATTGTTATAATTATTTGGCCCCTTATGAAAATTAGCATTATAATTTCCTTTGAAGCGACTTCTATCTACGCTGCGTGTTCTTGGTTTGTCATAACCATGGTATGACATACTGGAGGCTACCGGTAGATGTTCTCTTATTAAGTGCCCATGCATGTTTAGGTAAGTTATTTGTTATGCATACCTGTTCAAAACGTGCCAGGTATGATGAAAGGTCGTCGAAGTTCAACTTAAAATGTGGTAATTTAAAGTTATAATAAGGTTTGTTCTGACTGGATGAAGATCCATTTTGAAAATTATCATTCTGGCTCGTATTAGCACTTTGTGCCTGTAATCTTGCAGTTTCCAACTTAAGACGTGCCAATTCTATTTCTTGTTGCCTTATAATTTCCTCTCGTTTCCTTTTATTCTCTTCTTCTTGTCTAGCAATTTCTCTTTGCTTTTCTATTAAGTTCACGTTCTTCTTCTTCTTTCTTCAATGCAGCTAGTTGTTCTTCAGCATACTGACGAAGTTCCTGTCCTTTATAGCCAAAATCTTTTCCAATTTTAACCAATTGGTCAAAAGTAGCCTGTTACGTGCAGTCTTTGATATCTTACAATATTATACATTGGTATACTTGTTATGTTCGCAAATATTTTGTAAACAAAATAGATATTTTTTAGTGCTTAAGGGAAAGTCATTATTGAGTTACTTCCCTTGAAAGTTGTGCCGTCTCTTTCGATCGAACTCCGCGGATGAATCCAGTTTTACTGCGATTTATTCTTTGTTTGGGTAGTAATAGATTGTTCTTGCTTCAGAATATCTATGGCCTGAATTTATGTGTATTGTTTGTCTGTGTAGGACGAATCTGTCTTATATCTGTATATCTTTACATATCTAAGTCGAACTATATGTTCTGTTGTCTCTAGAGAGGTCAAAGGCTGTTCGGCGGATGTGTCGCGAGAGAGGTGTGTTTTGGCTTCGCCCTGATGATGGGCTGTGTTTTTCTATGTCGGCTTGACGCCGGGGAAAAAGTGATCTCAGTGGTTTTTGGGGAAAGTGATAGTCGTCTAGACCTGTCGTGTATGCTTTACCCCAGTGTTCATTCTTATTGCCAAGGAATGGCAAAATCATATTTCTGAAAACCAAGGTAATAAAGATACTCTTTTGAACTCTCGTACGAAGCCACCGTTTTTCGGTAGGGATGATTTGTACGTCTGAGAGGATACATCTAACTAGATGAAAAAAACGATTCTGATTCCTAGCAGCACTATATCCTGTAGAATGCAGTCAATTGTTCATGATCAAATCTACAGAGCAATGAAATGTTTAATGAATGACTAACTTTAGGACAGATTCATTATCTGTATCCAAACGTGAGTGACAGCTCACGAGTGAAGCCATCTTGGAACCAAACATGTAGTGACTTTCAAGAAGAGAAAAGGGATGCCCGTATTATCGCTTGATTAGTCCAGAGATCACTGCTACACATGAGAACCCATTGCTAGCGGTTCAATATAATTATATGGAAAAATCTGTGCTGGACATTATGTTAAGGAATCTTCGCTAGACGAGATTAGGTCTGGAAGCCATCTTGGATATTGTTTATAATCTGACGTGCTTTGTCAGTAAACTCAGTTGATATATATATATGGGCAATACTGAGTGCTTGGCTACTGACAGTCCATTATACTATTATTCTACATGAGTGCCCATGTAACATAACATTGCAAGACCATTTATCCACTGTACCATGATGTATTATGCCAACCTGTGATTTGTCACTATCTGTGCTGTCGAGTGTGTACGTCCAATTAAACTTTAGTAAAGGTACACAGTCGTTGGTGTCGATGACTTCCAGCCATACATGAGTGTGTGAAAAGAACATTTGTCAACACCACGAACTCTTCCTATCATTCGCACATTATACACTCCATCTACGTCTACACACCACTGCGTAGGTCAAGTTGACATTCCATACTCGAACCACGAGCAACACAACAACACAGTATTTAACTCTGGTGATGTTCGAGCGAGCTTCAGATTTCTCAGCATGTCTCTTGCTCAGGGCAAGGGTCTTGTATTAAGAGTTTATCAACTGATGATGATGATGTCTGCTTCCATCCACTTATATTTATCATTTGGTGGACATCATTAATAAGAAAAAAGAATCTTATCAACTGGTGGACCAGCTTTCTGGGTTTGACCTCGCAGAAGTTCAGAAGTCAACAGATTACCGATACCAGACCGTTTCCTGTGGCTGATACGACACACTTGCAGTATTAGTTTGCTCTTTGTCAACACTTCGTCACGTGACCTGTCAAGTGAATGCAGTATGTAGGTCAGCGTTGTTGACATTTTTACATTAGACATTACAGAGTTTCACAGAACAGTTGGATCAATTCTTGTCAATGTTAACAGGAAGACAGTATTATTGAACTAAGAAGTCCTATTTGTACTTTATGTATTCTGTTGGTTGACATATGTTTTATATAGGTATATTTCATAAGACACTATTACCTGTGCACTGCACTTGGGTTATGGTATAAACCAGTACTTGATTACACTGACTAACAAAAAAAAATTTTTTTTTCTTTCTCTAACAGGTCTATGTTTTTCTGGTCAATTTTAATGCGCTGTTTTTAAATCTGCAAACCGTTTTTCTCTATCAGGTCGGGATCTCTAGAAATACGCAATTGAAGTTTTTTAACAACGCATACAGTATTACAACATCATTCGTACAAGAAGTATAACAGTTATGTAGGCTTAGGCTTGAATTTCTTTGCAGTCGACTTTCGTCGGTGAATGGCATGTGGTACATCGCGATGAAGCATCCAACAATAATCGGCAAGCATGGTCACACTCCACCGTCCTTGATAACGTGACTCCATTACGGCGATATCTTGATGGAATCGTTCTCCATGTTCATCGCTGACTTCGCCAAGGTTGTCAGGGAAAAAGTCAAGATGCGAATCGAGCAAATGGATTTTGAGGGACATGTTACAGCCCATAATTAAGTATGCATCTATGCACTGCTTAACAATATGCACAAAGTCGACAAATTTGTGATTTCCCAGAAAGTTATCGACGATCTATTTGAATGCCATCCATGCGCGAAGTTCACTACCATGTAACAAGTTCTCGAATTGTTTGTCTGCAATAACTTTCCTAATCTGAGGTCCTACAAAGATACCTTCCTTTATCTTTGCATCGCTAACTTGCGGAAACTTTTCTCGAAGATAAGTGAAAGCTTTGCTCGTTTTATGTAACGCTTTTACGAAATTCTTCATGAGCCCCAACTTTATATGTAACGGTGGTAAAATGATGCTGTCTTTGTTAATGGCTCGTGTATTACATTTTTATGCCCGAGCTGCATACGATCCCTGATAGGCCACACCTTTCTTGCATAATGTTCCTGTCTGTTGCGGCAGTATCATTCACATAGGAAGCAACAAAATTTAGTATACCCAGTCTGCATGCCCGTGAGAATTGCAATGACCTTTAGGTCTCCACAAATCTGCCATTGGTAGTCATTGTACTTTATTTTTGCCAAAAGTATAGCCATATTGTCATAAGTTTCTTTCATATTAACAGAGTAGGCGACTGGAATTGATGAAAATAAATTTCCGTTATGCAACAACACGGCTTTTAGACTAGTCTTGGAAGAGTCGTTGAAAAGTTGCCATTCGTTGACTATGTGCTCATGACCAAGGTGCACCATTAGACCGTTTACATCTTTGCAATAGCAAATGTCATCATCCATCTCAAAGTATTGAACAAGTTCTCTGTGACTATGACGAAATTTAGATATCGGAGTATTGGGCGATAAAAGATTCCATTCTTTGAGTCGCAAACCGAGTAATTCCGCTTGTCCTTTGGGAAGAGCGAGATCACGTATTAGATCTGAAAGTTCTGAATGGTTAATTAAGTGAACACCATCATTCACCGGTATATAATCCGAGTCAGAATTAGTTTCTAAAGCAGGTAAACTATCACTTTCTGATGGTTCATTCACGTCCAACGGATATTGTTCTGGTGGAACTGGGATTGGACACGTGATTGGATAATCAGGCACTGGTTTCGAAACCGATTCAATATTTGGATAAACCACTGACTTTCTAGTTTTAAAAGTGAAACCATGGATATTTGTCAAGCAGAAGTAACAATCAGTAGCGTGATTTGTCGGTTCACGCCATATTACTGGCACTCCAAAAGGCATCGACTTATGCTTCGGCGATTTTCGTAACCAACCTGCCAATGTATTTGCACAAGTCGAACAAACTGCATTTGGCTTCCAAGATTCATCAACTTTCGAATCGAAATAAAGTTCATATGCTTTCTTTAGTAATGGTGTAAAGTTTTTCTGGTGAACACGATCGGTAAAATATCCGCACACGTAACAGAACAGATAAGCCAAATTTCTACAACTTCTAGAAGCCATATTTCGCTCAGAATTATTTCAAAATACAGTAACTATTTGAAAAATAGCGTAACATATGTCATGCATCTTTTAGCAGTATAAAAAGTAGAATTATTTTGCATTTTATTAATTTTTAATAAGTTATATAGTAAAAATGAAGTGGAGCAAATATCGGTTTCTCAAAAATATATTTATTCACAAATATCTTAAGAACCCGATGTGATAGAGATAAACGGATTTCAAATTTGAAATCAGCGCAAGAAACTGACCTAAGAACACTTATTCTTATATAAGAAAGAAAAATGTTGTTTGTCAGTGTTATTATTACTGTTATACAAGACCTTATTAAGGCTAGTGACCCACAGATATTGGGATAGTATACTGATTAATCAAGTCATTAAGAACTTGTGGTATTATTATTGTTTCAGGTGATTAGTATTATTGTTAGACACCATGTCTACATTAGAATACTTCATTATACAAGGGAAAGCCCTTGATAAGGCTGGTCAACAATTAGAAGAATGGGCAGTTGCTCAATATGACAAAGCATTAGCTGCAGAAGAGAGAAAAGCTCTGGCTGAAGAGAAAAGATTAGAAAGAGAAGCTGAGGCTGCTGCTGAACAAAAGAAATTGCAGATGCAGGTGGAGCAAAGGAGATTTGAAGCTGAACAAAAGAAATTAGAAAGAGAAGCTGCTGCTGAACAAAAAAGATTAGACAGTGAAGCTGAACAAAAGAAATTAGAAAGAGAAGCTGCTGCTGAACAAAAAAAGATTAGACAGGGAAGCTGAACAAAAAAGATTAGACAGAGAGGCTGAAGAAAAAAAAGCAATAAGAGAACATGAATTTGAGTTAGAGAAATTGAGATTGACAAGTATGATTAATGTTAATCAGGCATCTAGTGGTAATGGTAAACCTTCTACTTACAAGGTTAAGGTTCCACCGTTCAATCAGTCCAGTGACGATATTACATTCTGGCTGGATAGATTTGAACGTTCTTGTCGTACACATAATGTGGATAAATCACAATACGCTAATCAATTAGCAGAAAACTTGAAAGGTGAATCTTTGATTAGATTATGCCTTGTAGGAGAAGCAGATAAGGATAATTATGATGTCATTAGGGCGGCTTTGATAAAAAAATACCAGCTAAGTGAGGAAGGCTATCGCCTTTTGTTTAAGACGATGGTGCCTGAGACAGGTGTAGAATTCTCAGAATTCACTGCAAAGGCACGTCTCACAGTTGATCGTTGGATTGAGCTTTCCAAAACAGAAAAAAACGTATGAAGGACTTATGGATTTGTTGCTCAGAGATAAGATTATGTCATGTGTTAACAAACCATTCCTGGAATTTATACATGAGCGTAAACCCAAATCTCTAAAGGAAATGGAAGAATATTGTTCCCAATATGTCACTGCACACCCCGACGTGACTTTTGGCAACACTAAGATTAAGGAGGGTATGCCAGTTGCTTCAGCAACACCATACAATCCCAATTATTCACACAGATTTCAGGGACCTCAAAACAGATTTGATAAAAAAGGTAACCATAATAGTTATCAAAACCAAGGTAACCAATCATTTCAGGGTTCTTCTTCAAAGAACTGGAGACGAGCTGATAGCTCTCGACACAGGGGTGGTCATAATTATAGGAATTTCCGTAGAGGAAGTAATTATAGAAACTATCAGGGTTATCCGTCTTGGAGTCAACAAGATCATAATTACAGAGATACTCATTATAATGAATATGATAATGGTAACCAAGGGAACTATGACTCAAACCCAAATAGGGGTTACAATAGAGGTAACAATAACTACAGAGGTGATAATAACCGAGGTAGATCTCAAAACAAAAGACATAAACCACATTTTCAGGCAAACTCTGCACAACAAGAGTCCCATGAAGCCTATAAACAGAGTAAAGATAATAATGATGCTAGTAATATGGCATGTGCCGCTTTTGATTTTGGGAGAGCATCTCAGTGCCCCCAATGCAAAACATTATTTGAGCCAACCACAGTGTCTACTTTAAGCTGTGGCCATCCTCTTCCTGCTCTTCCGGCATCAGTCGCGCATGATGGAAGAGGTTCTCTTGTCTTACATAAGGGTTTAGTGAATAACAATCTAGTCTCTGTGCTATTTGATTCTGGATGCACCACAATTGGTGTTAGGCAGTCACTCGTAGATCCTTCCTGTGCCACTGGACAAGTAGTCAAATGTGTAACATTTGGCGGCACATTAGAGAAATACTCTACTGCTATCATTAGGATTGCTACTCCTTTCTTTACAGGAGATGTACACGCATGTCTTCTCCCGAATCCGATCGCTGATCTCATCATCGGTCGCATTCATGGAGTCAAAGAATGCACTCCGCAACAAATTTCCGCGTGGGAAAGGCAAAACATGCAGATTGCTAACGCTGTAGTCACTAGAGCTCAGGCTCTTAATATGCCTCAAACTTCATCTACTGAAGATAATGAAGTGCATAACCAAGATGATCCCTTGGTAATTTCTCGTGACTCGTTTATAAAACAGCAAGAAGATGATCCCACTCTGAAGAAATTCTTCATTCTTGCAACTAAAGGTGATCCGAATAAAGACACAAGTCGTAAATCGTGGATTACAAAGAAGAATGGCGTACTTGTACGTATGGTTCAAGACTCCATTACGTCAAGTCATTCTCAAATCCTGGTTCCCAAGAATTTGAGAGTTAAAATTTTGCAGCACGCTCACGACTCTCAGTGTGCTGGACACATGGGTTTTTCCCATACTAAGTCAAGAGTCCTTGCGGCTTTCTTTTGGCCATTGGTAAACAAGGACATACGGATTTATTGTCGATCTTGTAAAGTATGTCAGGAAGTTAAATCCAAAGGTCCACGGCATGCTGCACCCATTCAGGCGGCGGACATTCCTATTCGGCCGTTTCAAAAAATGGCCATAGACATTATTGGTCCATTTAAGATCAAGTCTGCCAGAGGACATCAGTTTATCTTGACATGTGTTGATATGTGCACACGTTGGCCAGAGGCTATTCCTCTGAAGAGCATTACTACTGCTGATATTGCAGATGCTCTTTGGCTTATATTTTCTCGTTTGGGTTTCCCTGGAGAGATATTGTCAGACCATGGCACCCAACTAATATCAGATACCATGTCTCAAGTAATGTCTACTCTGCAGATAGATAGATCTTTAAGTAGTATCTACCATCCAATGTCTAATGGTATGGTCGAACGCCTTAATAGAACACTTAAAAACTTACTAGGGAAGATAACTGAGGATCATCCTCAAGACTGGGACAGAGTTTTACCTGCGGCCCTCTTCGCTTACAGAAAGGTACCCAATGAACATACAGGATTTTCTCCCTTTGAACTCGTCTTTGGCGCGCGTCCGCGCGGCCCTATGTCGTTGCTTCACGATCTCATAACATCTGACAATATTGACGATGACACAAAGTCATCCTACGAATATGTCATCGCGTTGAGACAAAAGATTATCGAAGCATGCAAATTAGCAACTTCTTCTTCTGAATTTGCGAAACAGAAGGCAAGGCAATTTGCCAATAAGAAGAGATGCTTACGACAACTTTGTCCTGGTGACAAAGCATTTGTATTACTACCTTGTAGGGAAAACAGACTACTTATTTCTTGGAAAGGTCCGTACGATATAATATCGAAAATTTCCGATGTCGACTATATTGTCGATATTGATGGGAAGCATAAAACCTTCCACATCAATATGCTTACTGAATTCCATGAACGTCCGGATTATTTGCAACCCATTTTCCAAGCAACGGACAATTCTCCAGTACAACATGGTCATTACTCATCACTGTCCGTGATACAGGATGAGGAAACAAGTTTTTCAGATGTAAATCTTCCTCTTCCAATGATCCCACTTCATTCTAGTGAATCATGGAAGAACGTTACTGTCTCTCCTGATTTGTCTCTAGGAGAACAGCGACAAGTTTCAACTATGTTGCAAACATTTCAGGATGTACTCACTGACATCCCTGGACAAACGAATGTCATTGAACATGACATTGTTCTAACTGACCATACTCCTATTAGGGTTAGACCTTATCCTATACCTATACATTTTCAAGCACAGGTCGAGAAAGAGTTGGATGAGATGATTTATTTGAAAATAATCGAACCATCCACCTCTGCATATTCTTCGCCGATGGTTATTGTGCGTAAAAAAGACAATAACATACGTCTTTGCGTTGACTATCGAAAATTGAATCAGGTAACGAAGTTCGATGCTGAACCTATGCCTTTACTGGAAGAACTACTTACTCGACTCTCCAAATCTCATTTTTTCACTAAACTTGATTTGTCTAAAGGATATTGGCAAGTTCCTTTATCTGAACGCGCCAAACCTCTCACGGCTTTTTCAACACCTAGAGGTTTGTTCCAATGGAATTTTATGCCTTTCGGTCTTATGAACGCACCAGCTACATTCGTACGCATGATGCGCCGAATCCTATCTTATCGGTCAGATGTCATTGCATATCTAGACGACATCTGTCTTTTCAGCGATACTTGGGAAGATCACTATTCAGGGTTAGATGAATTGCTGTCTACTTTGCGCGAGCATAACCTGACAGCGAAACCCTCTAAAGCCTATATTGGTTTTAGCGAAATTTCTTTCCTAGGCCACCGAGTTGGTCATGGTTTCCTAAAGACAGAGGACCATAATACTAGTAAGATACTTAACATCTCAATCCCTAAGACTAAAAAACAGGTGAGAAGTCTGTTAGGTCTTATTCAATTTTATGGCAGATTCATTCAGAATCTATCCTCTATCATGGCACCTCTTTCAACACTTCTAAAGAAAGGTTCGCCTAATGTGGTCCACTGGTCTCAGGAATGCCAATGCTCTCTGGATAAGATTAAAACATTGTTTTCAACACCACCTATTTTAGTGCTACCCACTAAAGATAAAACATTCGTTCTTCGTAGTGACGCTTCATCCACTGGGATTGGAGCGGCACTAATGCAAGAGTACTCTGGAACTCTGCATCCTGTAATGTATATTTCCAGAAAACTTAATGCGGCAGAAAGGAATTATTCGGTTTTAGACCGTGAGCTATTAGCTATGGTTTGGTCGATCCTCAAACTACAGAGATTCCTTCTGGGCGCACATTTCATAGTAGAAACCGACCAAAAAGCTCTTACTGCTATACAGAGTAAGAATTTGAAGAGCTCGAGGTCTACTCGATATGCAATTGCTCTTCAACCTTTTCATTTCTCTGTGCGAGCTATTCGTGGATCAGATAATGTGATGGCAGACATTCTGTCAAGATGCCCACATGATTCCACATAACTATTAGGGCTTAGACTTCTTGATATGTCTAGTTCTATAGTAGTTCCTTTTCTATATCATGATAGATACAAATTTGTAATTTAATAATATAATGATTGTATCACTACATAGCGGTTCATTGATGTTTATTCACCGCTGTGCTTTGATGATTTTTTTCTTCATAAATCATAAATGTAAGATATCTAATACGAAATGATGGTATGAATTTTTTAGGCATCGTGTAATTGCCAGAATTGTATTATACTTTGATGACACCTTCCTGGAAAAAATATACTTATAGAGAAATAATTTCTCTCAGTTTATGAGACACATTCTCACCAGTCGCTCCATAAGTCGACTTAGCCTCATATTAGGCGTTATATGTATTCCTGATATTTTCATCTGCGCATTATTCATGCGTTGTGAGCCTATTGTACGTTGCTCCTAGATGTATTTCAAAAAGAAAAAAAAATGTTCCATTTTTTTTTCCCGGGAGGTGTGGTAAGACTGTTACGTGCAGTCTTTGATATCTTACAATATTATACATTGGTATACTTGTTATGTTCGCAAATATTTTGTAAACAAAATAGATATTTTTTAGTGCTTAAGGGAAAGTCATTATTGAGTTACTTCCCTTGAAAGTTGTGCCGTCTCTTTCGACCGAACTCCGCGGATGAATCCAGTTTTACTGCGATTTATTCTTTGTTTGGGTAGTAATAGATTGTTCTTGCTTCAGAATATCTATGGCCTGAATTTATGTGTATTGTTTGTCTGTGTAGGACGAATCTGTCTTATATCTGTATATCTTTACATATCTAAGTCGAACTATATGTTCTGTTGTCTCTAGAGAGGTCAAAGGCTGTTCGGCGGATGTGTCGCGAGAGAGGTGTGTTTTGGCTTCGCCCTGATGATGGGCTGTGTTTTTCTATGTCGGCTTGACGCCGGGGAAAAAGTGATCTCAGTGGTTTTTGGGGAAAGTGATAGTCGTCTAGACCTATCGTGTATGCTTTACCCCAGTGTTCATTCTTATTGCCAAGGAATGGCAAAATCATATTTCTGAAAACCAAGGTAATAAAGATACTCTTTTGAACTCTCGTACGAAGCCACCGTTTTTCGGTAGGGATGATTTGTACGTCTGAGAGGATACATCTAACTAGATGAAAAAAACGATTCTGATTTCTAGCAGCACTATATCCTGTAGAATGCAGTCAATTGTTCATGATCAAATCTACAGAGCAATGAAATGTTTAATGAATGACTAACTTTAGGACAGATTCATTATCTGTATCCAAACGTGAGTGACAGCTCACGAGTGAAGCCATCTTGGAACCAAACATGTAGTGACTTTCAAGAAGAGAAAAGGGATGCCCATATTATCGCTTGATTAGTCCAGAGATCACTGCTACACATGAGAACCCATTGCTAGCGGTTCAATATAATTATATGGAAAAATCTGTGCTGGACATTATGTTAAGGAATCTTCGCTAGACGAGATTAGGTCTGGAAGCCATCTTAGTTGACATTCCATACTCGAACTACGAGCAACACAACAACACAGTATTTAACTCTGGTGATGTTCGAGCGAGCTTCAGATTTCTCAGCATGTCTCTTGCTCAGGGCAAGGGTCTTGTATTAAGAGTTTATCAACTGATGATGATGATGTCTGCTTCCATCCACTTATATTTATCATTTGGTGGACATCATTAATAAGAAAAAAGAATCTTATCATAGCCATTTTAATTCAATACTTACTCAGTCAAATATCTAATTATATGTATATGCAACAGAAGATAATTACTCAATATCTCCAACTGTAATATTATTGTATTATTAGTTATAAGTTCCACAAATATTTTATACCAAAATAATTTATATCAATAATGTTCACTCATTACCTTATACCAATGTATTATGCCCTTATAAATTTATGATGCGGAATTATATCATGCACTAATATTTTCCTCAAATAATTATGGATATAATCCCTATTTAATTAATTATATGTGCCAAGTAAACACTGTAGTACTAGGACAGTGTACTAATTAATATTTGATATGTATGTCCTACACAAGGCGGACCATAAATTTTATAGTTATTAATAAATATATATAATGCTAGTATGCCCTAGTCATAATATATAAAATGCCTTAATCATGTATTGGACTACTGCAAAGTGGTGACGTCACCGAAGTCATCATCTAATTTAATAAAAATTAATCAAATTAATTTACCATATCATTAAAATCAATTTATAGTAATATCATAATGTTATTAATATATGAGATAAATACAAACAATACCATTTATTAACCAAAAGTTTACAACACAGAAGTACGAGATACAATTGACAATTTCACAAAAATAAATGATTTTACAAAACTAAGCATAGAAATCGGAAGTACTGAAAGGTCAAGGATTGAACTAAATGTAGGTCAACATACAGAAAAAAAAATACGAATGCAAAAACTAGTGACGTCACAGGACTCATCAAACGGTATTTACAATACATATAAATGAACATAAAGATAGTAAGGTCAGGATTAACGAGATAGATTACAAACAGTAATACAAAACTCAATAAAATGAAACTGAATACAGTAAAATACCCTAGTTATTCACTGAACTGGACACCTAACATGTAATGTCAAATAATAGCAAATGCAAACAAACAACCCATCGGCGTAATCATCAATGGGGTTCTTCGCCAAATGCGATTATTTAAAGGCCCTACAGAACAATCAAAACTGATTTTGACGTTCGAAAAGCCATAAAAAATCAGTTTTGATCCCCACCTACCGCCCACGAAAGTTAACTACACGATATAAATACATATGGGAACATAAAACATACAACGGTTAACAGATGCTTTTGAAAGGACGTGCCGGTGATTAACATGGACCGAACATTGTTTAATGTACGAACAAGTACTTAACTTTTAGACACGATAGGTTTTTACAGTGCCCGTTTCACCAACAGGATAAGGAACTCGTATGACCAGTTCATGAAAGTTGAAATTAGTTTCTATCGTTCAAAGACGTGTTTTAACAGAATTATTTGAAGGTCGATGACTGGCGCTGCCATTCAGCTGAGTTCGTTATGTTGCTATGATAACGCGAATGTCGTGGGTTAGATCCCCATAATGGCCACCATTGTTGCGGGGTTCGATTGTTGGGTCTTTCATTCTCTTATTATTAGTTGAATATGTATGCTTTGCTTGTTTATCATTATCTCAGTTGAGGTCAACACAAAGGTTTTCGTTGATTAATGAGTGTCCAAGAAAACATTGGTTCCGTACGAAACTCATTATCATTAGTATAAACTTCTTATGAAAAAGAGTTCATCAGGTCAAACAACAATCAACAATGTAAGTTGAAGCAACCAACCGTAATTGAAGTGACGTGGGTAAGTCCTTGATTGAGTCCAATGTTTATTGACGAAACAACGGATGAAGACATCACAAGTATTATTCATTATAAGCATACATCTATAACTGAGTACATTTGAATCCATATAATGTTCTCAGTCCGTGTCCAGTAAAATGAATTAATATAGCCAGAACAGCATAGCTATGTGCACGCGCGGTTGGAGATTCCAACGGCCGACGGACTGTAAATAATCTTTCCTTGAAATAGGTTATATACTAACCTATTTTTATTATTTGATTCATATAACTTTGGACTGACCCTGAGTCCCTACTTCGAAGTAATTATACAGATATGTGGCAATACAATGCCCAACACTGGACGGATATAGGACGCATCTTCACAGCTTGACGGTCAACGTAAAAAGGGTCTCGTATCTAAGTCACGATGCGTGACCTATCAACGCTAACACGTCATAAATCGATCGTGTATATAGCGTTCAGTAGTCCGTGAATTCTTAACATCAAATTATATTAAACGCTGTGACCCTAGAAGTAGCACATTGCCAACCATAGCAGACGACTTCAATAAAATACCGTAACAATTCTAGCCTAATTCTCCTTCAGGCCCTGCCTAAATCAGCTTGGGACCTGATTACTTACAGTCGTGATGGCAGCATCTCTCTGTTGCGTGCATATTTTGACGCACATATTACAAAAATCGATATGGCTATTTAATATGGAAAAGATATAGACATTCATTCATTTGTGTATGAAAATGCTGTCTATGGGAAAGCTAGATAATCCATGATTGTTTACCCTTTTGATTATAGGAGTAATCGTTCTTGATATTGATTCGGCGCATGGATATGACACCCATGTCCGTACTTATTTGTTAGGGCCAGAAAATAGATTAATTTGCTTATTATGTTTATGGCCTGAATTCATATGTATTACATATTATGAGCACAAGTAGAATCAGTCCTATATTGTATATTTTGGATGGGTAGGCAGGACTATATTCTTGTTATGCCGCTCTAGCGGAAGTAGGAGTTGTCTTGACAAGTCGTGATGAGTTCCGAGGTACCGTTTACAATGGCGGTTACGCATTTTCCAGGGCTGGTATATTCTTCAGTAAAAATGATTTACGAAGTGGTTTTTCTTCTGTAGGAGATTGTGTCTCTACTAGAGCTTGTGTTAGAGACTCTCCTAATGTACGGTACCATGTATGATTCGGACTCCAGGTAATTCCAGACCCTATTTTTGATGATCTCATGTCGGTTAGACCTAGCTGGAATTTTGGTGCTTCGCAACGCTAGGGTCACGGTTGTATCGACGAAGATGACGGGCTTCCATACAGTAGTTATGTCTACGTGAAGTAACTGGATTACTGTAGATCTGTATGGAGGAACTTTAAGAAATTATGCATATGTATTTCAAAGTAACTTTGGCTTATCTATACCCTCCTGTGAGTGAGTGAGCGACAACTCAGGAACGCGGCCATGTTACATTCCTGTCATCATATTTTTGAATCACTGTCCAAAGAACGGGGCATGTATCTTATTATTCGGACAGTGGCAAGGAGATCTCAATTTTGATAGAAACCCCTTATCGTGGTTTCATAATATGATATAAACTGTGAACATAAAGCAACTTTAGTTACTTACCGATCCGCCTTCACTGACGCGCTTAGTCAGATAGGGGATGCGGCCATTATGTACCATCACAATAGAAGCTATTGATGTACTACCTATTATTTATGAATGTGTCATGACTTGGGATCTACTATGTATGCCTGCAAATTGATGTGTCAACCTGTACCCATGATTTACTCGTTATGTCCCAGTGTGTGCGTCTAAATAAACTGTGTAAACAAAGATTCCAGCAGTCTGCATTGGTGCCTTGTAGACACAAGTGTATGAGTGATTAGATTGGTCAGAACACGAACAGTACACCATTCGCGTTAATCACACTCTACACTTCTACTCCATATATACACCATCCTGCGTCGGTTGAATTGACCAAGTTTAGGGCCTGCTTCCCCTGGAGCCTTAGAGGTAAACTACTATTTACAGCTGCCTTTGCCTTCCCTAACTTAGGACTAGGGTGAGTTACCCATTTACAGCTGGGTAGACTTGAGCATGCCTGATCCCAACAACTCTGTACACTACAATGGACATATACAGTAGTGGCACCACAAACAACATGCTACAATGATTGATAGTGGAGCTTTACAGAAGAAAGAGAACACACCACACTTCTTTACAGTATGACACAACTTTACACTCTCACTCATATTTTTAAACAAAATATATATGAATAATGTCGGTCTTACCAGAAATTCAATGAAAAAAACACAGGTACGTTGAATAGCAGATTCCAGATATACTGCTGGCTGAACTGTGATGCCTATTACTTTAATATATATTTGCTTTAATAAGGCTAATCACTTTTTACAGAAATACACAACGTCCTGCTCTAGGGACTATCTTCTACAAATGGCGTCAATCCTTTGAATGTACTCAATAATATGAAATGTTTTGACCAATTGGATCTACTACTAAGATTTTCCATTCAAATTTTTAAATCTAAGGTCCAATTTCGGTCCAATGTTAGTGTACTTCTGTCGGTCTGTCCGTCCGAACTTGGCATTTACCAAAAATAAACTTGGTTTTGGCCTAACACTACCAAAAAACATATTCAGTTTGAGCCATCCCATAATTTTTTCTCCCCTTGTCTACCCCTTTCTACATGTACCCTTTCTTGCTTTTTTCAAGGACGCGTCAAAAAATGTTACCGTTAGTGCAAGTCCAAACGAGCATGTGTTGGTCTGTCTGTACGAATAAATGCAGTCTTTTTTCCATAACTTTATTTCTATCTGTCGGATTTTTTATTCGAAAGCATATTACCCATCAGGACAAGACCAGCTCTAAGAATAGCTAACTTTTATGATCTTAAACCTATTAATAAAGAATTCAATATATGTTCCATTTTGGTGTTCGTTGTTTTCTAAGTCTCAACTTCTTGAATGTTATAAAAAATCATCGCAGATCTTCCTTTTTCCCGGTAGGAAGTAATTATGCGTGTGTGTATATATGATTCTACAGTGTGCCTTTTGTTAGAAAATGTATTGGACTTGGCGGTTTATTTTTAAATTTTAAAGCTCGCGACATCGTTTTCGACACAAGCTAACGGCATCGTCTCGCACTGTCGGCCTGAGTAGCTAATTCAAACTTCTAACACTTGACAAGCCGGCAGCATGTGTCCGCTCTCTCAATCTTATGCGTTCGTGTGTTTTATTCTTTCTATCTTTCCTGGAACCACTACGCTTGTCTTTTTTCAAAATTTTATCGTTAACCCTTGACGGGCGGGTTACAAAGTCCAATACTACTAGCGCTGCAATAAGGTTTTAGACTACGTTCTATCCTACCTAAATCAATGCGTTTTCTGGCGCAGGGAAGAAGACGCGTTACAACTTTACTAATTCTATACATGTTATTATGACTTTATTACATATAATTAATGATTTTATCGCTGTATCAATGTACTTCATCACACATCTCCCCACTTAAGAACATGCCTGATGCTAGTTCCAAAACAGTGATACACATAGATAAAATTTATTCCCTACGCCAGCTGAATACTCTGATTTGGATCACAGGGATGCCTACTGAGGAAATCTGCACCCATGTTCTGTGACCCCGGAATATTTTCAACGGTAAATTGATATGGCTGTAATAATAACGACCATCGTAATAATCTGGCATTTTCATGCTTGGCCTGTGATAAGAATACCAGAGGCTGATGATCCGTTTGGACCACGAATGTTCTACCATATAGATAGATCTGGAACTTTCGTATTGCCCAGATCAAAGCTAGACATTCTTTTTCGCTGTTGAATAGTTTTGCTCCGCTTTATTTAACTTGCGGCTAGCATAAGCGACTGGGTTCAGCTCTCCCTCTGGTGACGATGACCTTTGCAACAACGTAGCCCCCAGGCCCACATTGCTTGCGTCACTTCTCACCACAAATTCCTGACTCAAATCAGGTAATTTCAAGATAGGCTTGCTTGTAAGTTTTTCCTTTAACTCTTGGTAGGCTGATTCACATTGGGCTGACCAAACAATTCTATCAGGATTTCCTCTGCGAGTTAAATCCGTCAGAGGAGCACAAATAGAGTTAAAATTTTTGATATATTTCTGATAGAATCCACACAACGACACGAAAGATCTCACGTCTTTCTTTGTTTGTGGCCTAGGAGCTCTCTGCAATTTTTCAAGGTTCTTCTGGGTTGGGGTCATACTACCCTGAAACACAGTATGTCCCAAGAACTCCAACTCTTTACAACCAATACAACATTTTGTTGGTCTAGCCGTCAATTTAGCCTCTCTTACTCTATCAAACAGCATAGTTAAAGAGTTAATGTGTTCCTCAAATGTTTCTGTAGCAATGAGGATGTCATCCATAAAGTTTGTGATGCATGGGTTATTTAGTGGATCCAACAATTTTCGCATCATCCTAGAAAATACACTCGGAGCATTTTTCAACCCAAAAGGTAACATGTTGAATTCATAATGTCCTTCCGAAGTGCTAAACGTCAAATAAGGTCTGACCTCAGGCTTCACTGGAATCTGATAATAGCCTTTGCTCAGATCCATCTTCGAAAAATATTTTGCCTTGTTTAGTCTGGCAAATAATTGATTTGTGTCAGATAATGGATCCACCTGATTCTCTGTGACAGCATTCAGTTTCCTGTAATCTATACACAAACGATGTTCTCCATAGGATTTTCTCAGCAAAACCACACTGGAACTATAGGGAGACTCGCTATGAGAAATAATTCCTTCTTTCAATGGGTACTCAATCTCCTCTTTCAAAGCTTTCTCCTTGTCAAACGGGATCGTGTAGGCTCTCATACAGATCGGTGTTGGGTCTACTAGTTTTATATCATATTCCAACAAATTCGTGTGCCCCGGTTTGTCCGTTAAGACGTCCGTATGATCAGTCAGAACCTTTTGAACCTGTTCCCTATGTTTTTTCGTCAAGTGTTTACTGACTTTTACATGTGCAGGTGTCTCACATGTTTTCAAGGGATACTCATGGGAGGTGAGCGGTTCATTCTTCATCCCTGTTGCTATCGACAAGGACATTAAGTGTGTTCCTTTCTGGATTTCCGTGTCCAGATACTTCTTTAGAAGGTTCACATGATATATTTTTTCTTTCCCCTTCTTGTCGATTTTATAATTTGTTCTAGACACCTTCTCTAGAACAGTATATGGACCTTGCCATCCAATTTGTAGTTTGTTATGGCTGCCGGGTAGTAGAAGAAGCACCTTCTCTCCCACAAATAATTCTCTATCTTTACCTTTCTTATTAAAATAGGCAGCATGTTTTTTCCTGGCTTGTCTGAGATTATCATTTGCAAGTTTCCAGCCAGTTTTAAGACGAGTGGTCAGCTCGTTCACATATTGGTATGATGAGGTAACAGTCTCTTCTGCCTTCTCATCTGTGCATGTCCTTAACAATGTTACACATTGACTTTTAATTTTTCGTACAAATTTTTCATAACACTGGAAGCATTGTGTTGAGGACGTTTCTTCCTTTTGTCATCACACAAAAATCTACCACTACCTATTCTTTTCCTGGGGTTTTCTCCCCACTTTAAATTCATTGTGAGAGATCTTCTCTGTCTTGTACCTTCACCCAGTTCAAATAATTCCGACCGAGGGACTGTCGGCTTATTCTGGGGTAAAATCACTCTCTGTACTCAACGCAGAGTTGCCATTCTAACACATTCAAGTGAAGACTGTGTGTGAAAAGGGCGTTCCCATTCCACTTTGTCTACATTATTATTTTCATTTTTCTTTCCATTTTCAGGCCTTAGTTTGCCCCGTGACGTTTCTAGGTCCTGATTATTATTGTCCCCACTTGTGGGTGTTCCCTCATGAAATATGCCGCAGGCTTCGACAAAATTCTCAATAATTATCTTTTCATCTGGCCAATAATATTTTTGAGCTACTTTTTGGCAGATGGTACCTATTTTCTCGTGGTCCCCATCTTTTCCAACATGTAAACTCCGTATTACGTCTGCCCTAAACATCTTGGGAAGTATCAGTTGTCCGTGACCATTTGAACCAGTTCCGGCTTTCCTATATAACAATTTATTCTTCATGCAGAATTCTCCTTTGCTTGGAGGTGTATGGCAGTTACGCAATTTTTGAAAGCACGGCTTCAGTGACCTATCCTCAGCCTGTGCCTTCCTCATCTCTTCTGGATGAGTATTTATAGATTCATATTCTTCCTTCTTGGACTGTGATCTGGTCTGCACTGTTGCCATGACCAGAGGTCTCTTGGGAGCCCCCAAGAAGACATAACGACACCCCAATATCAGAGGGTAAATGGGTGCGTTTATCACTGCTGCTCTGATTACTCCTTCCACATAGCGAGTTTTCACCGTTATCCTGGCAATGGAAAGTGTCATAAGTGGTATGTCCTTGGTCGCCCCTTGTATCTCCACTGTTTCTGTGGTATACTGATCTGGGTTCACCAAGTGCGCACTCACAACAGAATCAAAATCTAAGCCTGTATCATAGAGACACCTAATGATGACCCCATTGCAGACTACATCCTCACACATTGGGGGGGGGGGGGCGGAAATAAGGTTCCTGCTGTCCAGTAGGTTTGTCCTTTTTTTCTTTGTTCCCCATCTTCATAGCAGCAAATCCAGAAGTTTTCTTATGACTAAATTTGATGTCATGACCTTCCCTCTTACACCATTTACAATATAATCTACCTTGATGAAAAGGTTTTCTTTCATCATATTTCCTATCATTGAATTGTGGGTTTTTGTTTCTAAAATCATTGCATGGCCTATCAAAATTGTGCTTACCTTTGTTCCCCTGATCTTTGTTATCAAATCTATTAGAGTTTTGTGGAGCCTTATAATTGTCAATCAGTTTCTTTTTATTGCCAGCTACCTCGGCCTGGGCTGCCTGATACCTCTCAGCGACATTAAGTAACTCACACAGCCTCTCTGCACCCTGTTCCATGAGAAACTTTCTCAAGTCTGGAGCCATGGACTCTCTCAATTGCTCAATAAGGATCATCTCTTTAAGATCTTGGGTTTTCCCCAGAGCAGTCCATTTCTCCAAGTACGTCTCTAAACGTGCAGAGAACTGGTGATAGGTCTCACCCGACAGTAGCTTGGCATTTCTGAACTTTTTCCTGTAAAATTCTCCGTTCTTTTCATACCTTAGCAAAAGAGCCTGCTTTAACATGTCATAATTGTCTTGGTCGTCTTTGCTCATCTTGGCAAACACTTCATAAGATGTTCCCCTAAGACCCTGAGATAACTTTAAACTCCACCTTTCCCTCTCCAACCCATAGGTGGTGGCTAAAACCTCAAATCTAGTCAAAAATGACTCAATGTAATCGCCCCTCTCAACAAAATGGTCTAAATAGAACCCGATAGCTGAAGTTGAGGCGCCCTGACTAGCAGTGGCATCGGAGGTAGAAGGGCTGTTACCACCTTCAGGAGCATGGCCCTGTAACTCCAACTCCCTTAGTCGTAACTCATGTTCCCTTTGTAACCGTTTATCTTCTGCTTCCGTCTCTGCAGCCAATCGCTTGTCTTCGTTTTCAGCTTCCAATCTCTTCTACTTTTCAGCAGCCAGTCTTCTTTCCTCAGCCTCCCTTTCGGCCTTTTTTTCTTCAATTTGGAGCCGCTTTATTTCAGCCTCCCGGTCCGCCTCCAATGCCCTAGCCTCTTTGTCAGCCTCAATCTGCAACCTTTTAATTTCTTTTTCAGCCTCTACCTGTATTCTTTTCTCCTCAGCTAGTCTATCTGATTCTAATTTTCTTTCATCAGCCAACCTCTTATCTTCTCATGCAATAAATTTATCAACCTCTGAGGTTACATTCTGGACCAACTCTGGTCCATCCATATTCATCTCTTTTGCAGCCAGCACAGCAGCAGATCTGAACTTTGCTAGGTCTGCCATAATATCAATCTTTAAAATGTTCTAATATAATTTTCAAAACTCTTAATTAACAGAGTACTAACACTAACTAATTAATTAACCAATTATTTACCTAATTCCTGGCTCTTAACAGTTCATCAGCTTTTATTTTCCCTTTTAAATACTTATATAACTTTTGGGGACACTTGTGCTACAATATTTAAATTTCTAAACAACTAACAAGTTCAAATCCCGGAAGAAGAGACCCCAATTTATTGTGGTGGATTTTGATGTTATGAAATGTTGTTGATATGTTTCCTTATTGTACTGAATGAGGCCAGCTGTGAAGTTCCCTGATTCTAACAAAATTAGGGTTGAGTTATCAGGGTGCCTTGCTGCTACCACCTTATGGCCTCAAGCAGACTTATTCTTGACTAGTATGAATGATAGCTACGTCTAATGTCTAGGGATATGCAAGTGTGGTGTGATGGTACTTTAACAATAATACACATCTATACAAACAAGTATTAAGGTCTATTATTAAATTAAATAACACCTGGGATAAATTTGTACAATTAATAATTTTCTGTATGATTTATTTGGTCCTGAACCTAGTATTCTTCTGGTCAGGACTTTAAAATGAAAAGAATTCAAGATATATACAAAATGTAAATTTTAGACCCAAAGGGACAATTGTCCAAACAAATACTGTTTAACTATACTAATAGTGTTACTAAAATTTGTCTATTACTGGTTTCTAACACTGGATGGCTGTTTGGGATTTTATAATCACTCCCAGTTTCTTTAATATACAATGTCACTGTTAAGTTCTCTGGGGAAATAGTTTATTCTTGTTATACAAGGGTGTGCTGGTCTTAAAGCTGATGTAGAGTTAGGGTGCCAGATATTTTACTTATCTGGGCACACTTGAACAGTCTGTCAACTTGGTGTCACACTATTTCGCTATGATAATGGCCAAAAGTAACAGGGTAGACTCTGCAGGTCCCTGTCACTACTGTGCATGAAACGACTTCTCACTGCTTCTCATAGACATCTGGCACCGGACTAGTGCCAGATAAAAACCCAATAACAATGAAATAATGTCTCCTTGTTGATATCTTACTTCAACTGTGTTTTATATACAAAAGAGAATACATAAGAAATAAAGAGCTGGGTCATATCTAATGGACCAATCCAGCACATCCATTCCACAGTGTACCAGTGTTGTTCACATGTCTCTCCTACAAAGGCGGTACTGCATCTGCAATAATATTATTAATCTGTCTATTCTGCAATACAATAGGATAGGTGAGCTGTGTCCCTCTGGTCACCTAAGAAAACCTTTTTATTTCACAAAACATGTGCATTTACAAAACTGGCAATGTGTTATAGCCTAATTCTCCTTCAGGCCCTGCGTAAATCAGCTTGGGACCTGATTATTTACAGTCGTGATGGCAGCATCTCTCACTCATATTTTTAAACAAAATATATATGAATAATGTCGGTCTTACCAGAAATTCAATGAAACAAACACAGGTACGTTGAATAGCAGATTCCAGATATACTGCTGACTGAACTGTGATGCCTATTACTTTAATATATATTTGCTTTAATAAGGCTAATCACTTTTTCCAGAAATACACAACGTCCTGCTCTAGGGACTACCTTCTACAAATGGCGTCAAACCTTTGAATGTACTCAATAATATGAAATGTTTTAACCAATGGGATCTACTACTAAGATTTTCCATTCAATTTTTTTAATCTAAGGTCCAATTTCGGTCCAATGTTATTGTACTTCTGTCGGTCTGTCCGTCCGAAATTGGTATTTACCAAAAATAAACTTGGTTTTGGCCTAACACTACCAAGAAACATATTCAGTTTGAGCCATCCCATAATTTTTTCTCCCTTTGTCTACCCCTTTCTACGTGTACCCTTTCTTGCTTTTTTCAAGGACGCGTCAAAAAATGTTACCGTTAGTGCAAGTGACAACGAGCATGTGTTGGTCTGTCTGTACGAACAAATGCAGTCTTTTGTCCATAACTTTATTTCTATCTGTCGGATTTTTTATTCGAAAGCATATTACCCATCAGGACAAGACCAGCTCTAAGACTAGCTAACTTTTATGATCTTAACCTAGTAATAAAGAATTCAATATATTTTCCATTTTGGTGTTCGTTGTTTTCTAAGTCTCAACTTCTTGAATGTTATAAAAAATCATCGCAGATCTTCCTTTTCCCGGTAGGAAGTAATTATGCGTGTGTGTATATATGATTCTACAGTGTGCCTTTTGTTAGAAAATGTATTGGACTTGGCGGTTTATTTTTAAATTTTAAAGCTCGCGACATCGTTTTCGACACAAGCTAACGGCACCGTCTTGCACTGTCGGCCTGAGTAGCTAATTCAAACGTCTAACACTTGACAAGCCGGCAGCATATGTCCGCTCTCTCAATCTTATGCGTTCGTGTGTTTTATTATTTCTATCTTTCCTGGAACCACTACGCTTGTCTTTTTTCAAAATTTTATCGTTAACCCTTGACGGGCGGGTTACAAAGTCCAATACTACTAGCGCTGCAATAAGGTTTTAGACTACGTTCTATCCTACCTAAATCAATGCGTTTTCTGGCGCAGGGAAGAAGACGCGTTACAACTTTACTAATTCTATACATATTATTATGACTTTATTACATATAATTAATGATTTTATCGCTGTATCAATGTACTTCATCACAGTATTCCTGATTTGGATCAGTTTGGTTCTTCCGTGAGAACTAGCCTGAAGCAATCACCAGCGCTTGCTGAGGTGGTTGGTGGTTCATGAATGTATCCTTTTCACATGCTGAGATTGCCAGCCTCGTATGAATCTTTAACAACCCTAGCTAGTATAAACCAGTAAAATTCAAAGTATAAAAATATGTACAACTCACCCTACTAACTAGGCAAATCTTAGATGTCTTGCTCAGGTCTTGGCAACTTAACACAGGTGCCCCGAACACACGTCTGGATATTATTTCTTATTCTAGAATTCCTCTGTGACTTGTGAGTAGTTTCTGTAGGAGTCAGGTTCCGTATTAATATTGGCGAGTTTTCTTTTCTAGTGGATAAAAGATGCTCTAATACGTTTTTCCGTTCCTAAAAATTCAGAATCCTGACTCTATTGTTTCCTGTGGCAAGTCCTAGATGTCTACTTTGACGATTTCGGGAATGCTGTGGCGAATGCTAGATGTTCTACGTGATATTGTGGCTCTCGGCCCACGCTTCCTGCCAGGCGTTCTGACAAATCTTCTAATCGCGTGGCTGTTTATTGGCGCCTCAAATGCCAGCCAATACATTCAAAGTTCATATTATGAAAACTTGTCCTCATGTAGTATTCTGTTTGACTCATGCGTTTGAACATTTCAAACAATCATCCTCCGTATATGGAGTTGCTACATCCGACAAATGTTGTCAATGTTTACGTTACAATTTTTCCTTTCGAGTGGGAAGTAATTATGCAATCTTAGCAAACACTTCATGCTCGTATTTACCTGGAGTCAATGTGGTATTATCACGTTTTAGGGACTCAGTTAATCTCTCAGGGATGGGCGATACGTTTGTCTGGCCCTGTCATGCATCGAAGCGGAAAACGTGAACAATGACAGTAGTGGAAAAGAGAGTGCTAACAAAAGAATAATGCACCTAATTCAGTACGCACAGCAAATGTAGTTCAATACTGCCAGACAGAGAAGAGAGCGCACAAATTATGTCATACTTACAACTCCGAGGAATTTTTTCTTTACATTTCTGCTTAAGTTAATGAAACTTGCAGTGCTGAATGTACCATTAAGCACAATAAGCACGTGCTTAGGTCACCAAAGGGAAAAAGAGGGCGGGGGACGGACACATAATTCTCTCCTCCTCCCCCCTCTCTCCCCCCCCCTCCCCCCCAGCTATCATGTCGCTTTAGTTGAATCTTTTGTAATTATTTTGCATCTTTTTATCCATGCATGTTGAAATGCTATGTATCTTTAAGGTTGTAGGATACCTTGATAGGGTAAAAAACTCAAATTTTCCTTTCGGAATCAAACAACCATGGGTATAGTGTTAGTATGGACTTAAAATTTTTGTCCACATAATTACCTAATTAATTATGCAAATTAGCTATCAAATATGGCCGCCGTAGTGAATAAATTATACACCTTTTTTAAAACATCATAACTATGTTATTTGTACAAAAATCTGACTGAAACTTGGCAAATTGAATCATTATATATAGCTTGAGGTCGTGAACTAAAATAACAGAGATTGACAGAAAGGTTAATTTTTAATGAATTTTCAAAATTTATATTTCTGGAATGTTTGATATTTGTGCCTCATTATATATGCATGATGGTAATAAAACTAAAACTTTGAATTCAATTGTATCCATTTTAGGTCAGAATCTGTAAGATTATATGACAACCAACTGTTTTGATTTTCATGTCAATTGAATGTACAGATCCAGAGATATCTTGTTTCAAAGATCACCAATTATGCTAAAAAGGCAATTCCGAGAAAACAAAGAAAAACAGAAAAAGAACTCACAAAATGAAGTTTAATGAGCTCCTGTTGAATAAAGGTCTCCTTCTACTGCAGTTGCAGTGTCTATGAATCCCCTTTTCAGTGCTCTCAGGGTCTTCCTTCTGTATTTTGTCTTTTTAATGGATTTTTTAACAGATCCAAATATGCGCAGCGTGTCTGTTTTGGTCGATATTGTCATGGTACTAAATCCCAAAAAACCTAATCTGTGGCCTCCCCCAATAGAACGCACAAATGCCACCATTCGCACATTTACTTCTTTGTGTTTGTGAGTAACTGAAGATGAAACATCAGAAGTATTGAAATTGGCATTCCATTCGCCACAGTTTGTGCACTTGATACTGATTTCATGACAAAAGCCATTCCGAGTCTCTTCGACGATCTCACAGGTCAGTGAGTACTGATAACATTTGTCACATCTAAAGTTAGCGCATAAAAACCCAAACAGTAGTTTTACATCCATAAGGATAAACCCATTTCCTCTGTTGTCATTTTTAGCTTGTCCTTCACTTTCTTGGTCCTTTATTTTCTTTGCTGAGGAGCACAGAGGCTTTATAGCGTCACTATCGACAATAGGTGTCTATTTTCAGGCAACGGTTTGTTGGTGTACCGATTTCTAAGGGACTTACGTTTAACACGCCTCCCAGTCTTTGTCTTATTTCCCATTGTGAACAAAAGAAGCTCTGCTAACTACTATTATACAGAATCAGTATAAAACTAGCAATAAATAGAGTTGATGTGGTTGAAAATGCACAATGCATGTAACAAATGTTGAAATTTACGATCAAATCTTTCTAGACACACACTTTTGAAAAATTCATAAGAAATCATAGAGTGATACCCCGTGGAAAAGATATAAATATCTTTTTCCTGTTGCCTCAGAATAATTATAATTTCGCAGTTTTACAATTATACACCTTCATGTTGGGTCATTATTCACATGTTAACCAACTATAAACATTGGTTGCTATGCAAATCACTCAAGGGGGTGTTAATAGAAAAACACTAATTCCTATCATACCAGAGTATCTCTAAGCTTCTATGAATTATTTTTAGTTCAAGAACACGTTGAGTATGATTTAAAGCATGAAAATGAAAACTGTTGGATTTTTTTTTTTTTAACCTTTTCTGGGTATATTACTACCATAAGGTTAGAACGTAATGGAATAAAAGATGTTTTGTTTCCGTAATTTCAGTAGAGATAATATCAGATCTCATTTTGCCTTATAATCTTTGGGACTGTGATCAAAAATCGTTTTCAATTAATTTTCGTATCTGCATTTTTCCTCTTATAACAATTTTATTAAGAAACGCATAAAACAGTGTTGAAAATTTGCGTTTTGTCTGTTACTCTAATTATAAGTAAATAATTTGCATATATTGCTTACTCCTGTTAAGTGTTAAATAAAATTAAAAAAAAAAACTAACAGTTTTTATTTAATATAGTTGGGAGTCTGGCCTGGAAGAAATCTGAATTTTCAATCTCTAATTTCACCTTCAGCAATAATGGAGCAATGGAAGGGCCGGGAAGAAGGGGGGAGGGGGGGGACCATTGTTTGGTTGTGCTTAGAGCTAAATCTGGTACTGAAAACTGCTAGTTTATTTCATCAAATTTGGTTTTGGCAACACCGTGCTAAGGAAACTTCGTTCAGTTAACGAGATAGGTTAACATTCTAAGCTGTGTCAGTCACGGCACAGATTAAAACAACCAACAGTACTTCTAATTATTGATGTACGCCGTTAGCAGTTACACAACACAGTGTGAAGGGTGGTTTGGTTTTAGTAAAGTAAAAGAGTGTAGAAAAATGGTTTAGGAAATATGAATGGATTTGGATACAGACTATTTGTCTTAGTTGAAGGGAGATAATATGAGTGAAGGAATGCTTTGAGAAAAGGGAGGAAACTCCGCATATTACGGTTGGTAGATGAAAATGTTGAATTAGAGTTAAGCAGATTTAATGTGTTCTCAATTATGGTGGAGAAAATTAGCATGTAATGATATCGTAGTAAGCTTTAAAGAAGAGAGTATGGTGTTCAGTTAAATCATCAAAGGGAGATAACTTAGAATTAAGTCCCTTGCAGGTTTTTAGTGAGTTGAGCAAGAAAATTACGCACGGGAAAATTGTGATGAATGAACACATTTTTAGGGGCAAAAGAAGAATGTAGAACGGGGAATAGTTAGTGGGATGCATGAACACGCTCAGCGTAAGACGTGTGTGGGTAAACGCGCTCAGCTTAGGTGGTTAGCAAAATTGTGCTGTGAGTAAAGGAGTGATAGAAACCGCTCGAACATTACTTATCATAAATTGGTGTACGACAGTATTTTTGTGATAGTATTTATTCTGAGGACAAAATGGTTGTGAAAGAAAAAGTATATTTCTATAAAACAAAAAAAACCAGGTATGTTGAACATTTTTATGTATTACTAGCATGTGTAACTCAGCAGACAAGGTCAGATCAGAAAAGAAAAAAATACTAGTAGTGTTGGCAAAATGTCAGCCCTGGCGGTAAGGCCAGTTTTCTCTCAGTGAGATATACCAAGAGATATATGGGAAAAAACGTAGATAAAACAGTCAGTACAGAAGAGAGACAAGAGGTTTCGCCTGAAGAATTAGATGACATTTTGATAGCTGGAACAAGCAATAGCCAAAAAGACAAAGCAAATGTATGTGAAAAATTGATACTGAGATTGTTTGAAAACTGAAGTGTTTATTATACAAGACTGCCAACCTTGAAGAGGAAGGTTGGGCATACCAGTTTTACCCATTTATCAACTTATGTTAATAAAGTTCGACATTTGATATTTTCACTGCTGTTTTTGGGTGAATTCGATTGATCAACAGTGGGTATGAGAAAAAATGTAGAGTCAGTCTGAGAGAAGGAAGTTTTTCGTATTTACCTTACAACATACTACATACTGAAAGGGCAGTGGTCCGAACCTCTAATACTATCAACGGCCACAGGACCGATGTGGATTTGTGTGTATGTGTGTGTGGGGTCACCCGTGTGTTACCGCGGCCCGAAAGGGGAGCAAAGAATAGTAACACTGTCCCCTGCCAAGCATGTCGTAGAAAGCGACTAAGGAGGGTTGGGCATGGGGCCGGTTACCCCATCCTGTAAAAAAAATTTAAACCACAAAAAACTTCAACAAATATGGACAAGTCAAATAAAGAAAATAAAACACAGCCATCCAAGACAGGGGAAGGTCCTCTCATGGGGAGGCGTATGATGCAACACAGAGAAAGCCGAAAGGAGTCTGTGTTGCTGACTAACCTTCTTTCTTCTAGGAGAACTTCCAGATTTGGCACCTGGAATGTTCGGACATTAAACGAACAAGGGAAAGTGGCGCAAGTAGCAGCAGAAATGAGGGAATACAAAATTGAGGTTCTGGGAATGTGTGAAACAAAGTGGAAGGGGGTAGACAGGAAGAAACTCATCACAGGTGAATTGGTGCTGTCCTCAGGACATGAAGACGAAAGTTCACACCACAGTGAAGGGGTAGCTCTTATGTTATCTAAAGAAGCACAGAAAGCACTCATTGAATGGGAAGCTGTTGGACCCAGAATAATAACAGCTACTTTCAAAACAGCTAAAAAGAAAATTCATGTAAATGTCATCCAATGTTATGCACCAACTAATGACAAAGAAGAGTCTGTGAAAGAAGCATTTTATACTAAACTACAGGAAATTATGGATAAAGTAAAAAGAAGAGACATCACAATTTTGATGGGTGACATGAATGCAAAGATAGGTACAGTGAACACCGGATTTGAAGAAGTCATGGGAAAACATGGGCTAGGCGTAATGAATGAAAATGGAGAACTATTCGCAAACTTCTGTGCTTCAAATCAACTGGCTATAGGAGGAAGCATGTTTCCACATAAGAGAATACACAAGGCAACATGGATATCACCAGACCATAGAACAGAAAATCAGATTGATCATATATGCATAAACAAGAAGTTTAGATCATCATTGCAGGATGTAAAGGTATATAGAGGAGCAGATGTGGCATCAGATCACCATCTTCTGATAGCCAAAGTAAAAATGAAACTCAAGAGATATGCAACAATGCAAAATTATAGACAACAGTATAATGCAGGACAGCTAAGAAATCAAGAAACAAGAGACAAATTTGCGGTCACAGTATCCAACAAATTCCAAGTGCTCCAACAGCTGGAAGATGTAGAGAATACAGAAGACTATTGGCAGCAGGTCAAAACTGTATGGAAGGAGACATGTGAAGAAATACTGGGGAAAAGGGAAAGACAACAAAAAGCATGGATAACAACAGAAACCATCAATAAGATAAAAGACAGAAAAAACAAGAAAGCAGAGTTAAAAGAAGTTTCAAAGCCAAGGCTCAAGAAGTGTACACAGAAGCAAACAAAGAAGTAAAAAGAAGTATCAAAAGAGACAAGAGGAAGTATATTGAGGAGTTGGCAAGAGAGGCAGAAGATGCTGCAGCCAAAGGAAATATGAGAGAACTGTATAGCAGCACAAAGAAGCTAACAGGGAAATACAAGCAAACAAGTTGCCTCATAAAAGACAAGAATGGGAAACTGCTCAGCAATATACAAGAGCAAATGAAGAGGTGGACAGAATATTTTGGGGACCTTCTCAATAGACCAGCTCCACAAAACCCGCCGGACATCCAGCCAGCAGAAGAAGAGCTACAAATTAACGGTGAAAGACCAACGAAGGAAGAAATAAAGAAAGCCATAAAGCTTCTAAGAGATGGAAAAGCGTCTGGACCTGATGGCATTCCAGCAGAGGCCATCAAAGCAGATATCGACACGGTGTTGCTGTCATTTTCGACGGAGTCATCTGTCAAGTTATTTAGTTCGGCGTAGGCCTAGGGGAAGGTTTTTTTTTAAGCGGGAGTGAGATATACTTCCGGGAAGCCGGGAGGTCCTGTTTTTCTGAAGGGACCAAGAGTCCATTGTTTTTCGGGGAGAATCTTCGAAGTAACTGCTATGGCAGTTTTCCCCAGTGAATCTCTGTGCGTCGGGATGACGACAGAATTCCTTGTGATGTTCTGAGGATTCATTTGCCAGGTAATACCGACCTTTATGCATTATTACGCTTTTCGGTGGCAGAACATGTAAAGGATTACCTAGGGTGAACAGCAGCTCACTGATCCGCCATTTCAGAACTTATATATTTGTGCTCGAGGTAGCCATCCAAGACTGTTAGTCTTATATTGTCCAGAAATCCAGTGACGAAGATATATTGTGGGAGCCGCAGATTGGCGGAACTTCTATCTACAATAAGTATTACTGCAGGGTTGATGATAACCTATTTAACAGAAGTACACGGCCGACGTCAGAACGAGGCCTGTGCTTTCGGCTATTATACTACAGCCTGATATGTGCAATTGGCGGGGAGTGCCAAGTTGCACCTATGTGTCATAGTAACTAAGGCATCTGACGCGTTTAGTCAGAGACGCCAAGGGCGACGCTACGAACTGTCATTACTGAAGAACTTTGCTATTGACCATGCACGTCTATTCCGATGTTTACCTTTTTGAATGCCAAATGTATACCTATCGATGTCAGGTCAGCATGACCTTGTTACACTGACTGTTCCTGTTGATACTATGTGTGTTCTCGTAAATAAATGTCTTGAAACATGCCTGCAGTGTCAAAGCATCCTTGATTACTGCATGTGAGAGTATGGGTTGCAGGATCTACATCTATACGAGCCTAAACACATTCGCGTCTTCATTCGCACCCACACTCAATTCATCATACGCTCGCACTACACATCTAACAACATGTATACTGTCTTGGGCCGGTGATCACATCAACAAGAAAAAAAAGACAGTTACATTTCTGGTGGACCAGTTACGTGGGCTCTTATGATACATTTCTTGTCGCCAATGTGGCCTAGAAACTTACATTTCTGATGGACCAGATCTGTGGGTTTAAAAAGAACAGAGCGAGCATTTGACATTATTGTTGACATTTATGGATCCAGAAATTTACATTCCTGGTTGGCTGTTACATGTATGATGTCTCCAGTTTTGTCGAGAAAGTTACAAGAAGGACAAGTACACATTACACTTCTGATCTGTGGGTCTAAGCTACACACGGGACAGCCGTAACACACAGCGCTAATTCTACACTTGCAAGTTTTGGCTACAACAGGACAGATATAGGTCATCAACGGTTGACCCAAATAAACAGTACGAGCATTTATATTATAATGCTAGATAAACCATAACAAGACATGTACTGAAGTTAACATCTAGGCATTTGCTACGTGGACCATAACTGCATAGAAGGCGGGTTCCTATTGTAAACAGTACTGCTGGTTGTTACACGTTTCATTCAACAACAGACTTTTCTAGGTCAGAGCATTCAAGCTACATTGTTGGAGGTCAAGTGTCTGTAAACAGTACGTGGAAATAGTAAACATTCAATGTGCAAGCCCTAATTTGAGAAGGTCATAGTAACTTTGGTTCGTGAATACCACTTTATGTTACAGTGGATTTGACGTTCAGTGCGCGTTTGACATTTCGTTTCTGTGTTCGCAAGGAGCAAGGAATTTATTTTAGTTTCAGCTGTGACTGAACTTGTTCTGCAACACATTGAAATTGATTGCTATATTATGTTACTTCTACTGGTTTTTGTGTATTTTTCTGCGGGTTTTTCGGTTGGTGGGTCTTACGGTAAATATGCCACTTGATCGAGGCTTACTGTAAGCGTTCTGTAGGTGCAAATTTTCTTAATTTGGAAATTTGCTAGTGACAATTGGTCGCTATTGATGTTAGCTGTGATGTAATTGTACTTAACGTTGTTTTTGTAATATTTTGTCTGTTTTTCAGTTTTGATTGTCGATTTGTTTTGTTTGTATTCTGTAGGTCTCTCCTTTCTTGTGTATTTCTCTACACATTTTTGGTTAAAACAGTGTTGCCATTTGTATTGTTTTGTATTTTTGTTGTCTTTGTGTTTTTTTTTTTTGGTTGTACTACATTACTGTCATGCACAGTCTACATACACATACTTGGTCATGTTTTGATATTATTGATAAGGTAGACTCTTCATATAGAGTTTGTTAAATAATATTATATAAGATATTTATACAAGTTCTTTGATAAAAGACTTGTTATCTACAAAGATTGAGACAAGGTGAAATACATATTCAAGTTCTTTATAAAAAAGACTTGTGCCCATAGTGAGTGGGATATAAGGGAATTTTTTTTTCCACAGGTACTCAGGTGATTTTTTGGGTACATTATAAACAAGACTAAGAGTGTGAAAGAAAGTGAAGTGAGTATACAAGTCTAGCATTTCAGACTTGTCTCCCATTGAAGTGGGATAAGGTAATTTATTTAATTTTTTTTCAGGTTTCTGATCTCATTAGACAAGATGTCTACATTGGACTACTTTATTACACAAGGGAGAGCCCTTGATAAGACTGGTCAACAGTTAGAACAATGGGCTGTTGCTCAGTATGACAAAGCATTAGCTGCAGAAGAGAAAAAAGCTCAGGCTGAAGAGAAAAGATTAGAAAGAGAAGCTAATATTGCTGCTGAACAAAAGAAATTGCAGATGCAGGTCGAGGAAAGGAGATTTGAAGCTGAACAAAAGAGATTAGACAAAGAAGCTGAACAAAAGAGATTAGACAAAGAAGCTGAACAAAAGAGATTGGACAAAGAAGCTGAACAAAAGAGATTAGACAAAGAAGCTGAACAAAAGAGATTAGACAAAGAAGCTGAACAAAAGAGATTAGACAAAGAAGCTGAACAAAGGAGATTAGACAAAGAAGCTGCTGCAGAGGAGAGGAAAGCTCAAGCTGAGGCTGAAATCAGAAAAATGGAACATGAGGAAAGAAAACAGAAGATGGAACTTGATGAAAAACTCGCAACTTTGGAGTTAGAGAAATTGAAATTGGCGAGTACGGGTGCTCAGCAAACAACTTCGAGTACGACAAGGGAGTTTGTTAGTAGGATTAAATTGCCTCATTTCAATCCTTTAAAGGATGACGTAGCAGATTATCTAGATAGATTCCAATTTTTGTGCGATACGCATAACATAAAAAAGGAAAAATATGTTGAACAACTGATGCCATTTTTTACAGGTGACACAGTGACTACTCTTATGACAATAGACGAACATGAGAGGACTAATTATGATGTTGTCAGGGCAGCATTACTAAAAAAAATATCAACTAAAACAAGAAGACTATCGTCTTCGTTTTAGGACAATGTTGCCAGAAAATGGAGTAGATTTCTCTGATTTTGTTACAAAGATACGTCGTACATTTACACGATGGGTTGAGTTGTCTCAGATTGAGAAAACATATGAAGGTCTAATGGACTTATTATTGCGAGATAAGGTTTTGTCATCTGTTAATGATTCTTTTCTTGCATTCCTTCATGAGCGTAAGCCTAAAAACTTAAAAGAAATGGAGGAATACTGTTGTCAGTATGCCACAGCACATCCCCATGCTACAGTTAGCAATTCTAAAGTGAAAGAAGGGTTGCCAGCTGCTTCGGCAACACCATATGGCCCTAATTTCAAAAAAAAATTTCAGGGTGCTCAACAAAATTGGAATAGGGGAAGTAATCAAAATTACACTCAGAAGCGGAGTAATCCAACACATGATGGTTCTTCGTCTATGCAGTGGAGACAAGATGGTAGTTCTCGTAATTTTAGTGGTAATAATTTGAGACACTTTCGCAAAGGCTATCCAAATATAACTATTCAAATTTTCGAGGTAATCATTCTCGACGTCAAGATTATGACGATGGTGAATTTAGAAACCGGGATTCAAACCGGAATGATGATTACAATAGGCAATATGATAACAATTACAGGGGAAATGATAGTCGAAATAATTACAGGGGAAATGATAATCGAGGTAGACCTAGGTTTAACAAGAAAAGACCTTACCAACAGGCAAACTCTGCGCAACAAGAGTTTGATGGAGCCTGTAATACAGTAAATGATAGTGGTAACTCTAGGGCTATCACTGGTTGTGCTTTCGATTTTGGGAGAGCAACTGAATGCCCCCAATGCTTAACATTGTTTGACTCATCAACTGTATCTACGCTAAGTTGTGGTCACCCTCTTCCTGCTCTACCTGCTACAGTTGCGCATGATGGGAGAGGATCTCTCATCTTAGATAAAGGTCTAATAAATGATAGGCTAGTCTCAGTACTTTTCGATTCGGGATGTACTACCGTCGGGGTTAAGGAGTCTCTGATAGATCCTTGCTGTGCCACGGGAAAAACAATCAAATGTGTTACATTTGGTGGTACTATGGAAAGCTATCCTACTGCTATTATTAGGATTGACACTCCTTTCTTCACAGGAGATGTCCATGCATGTCTTCTTCCTAATCCTATTGCGGATCTTATAATCGGTCGTATTCATGGGGTTAAGGAATGCACCCCGCAACAAATTTCTAGTTGGGAAGAAGAAAACATTCAAACGGTCAATGCAGTGATGACAAGAGCTCAAGCTCTTAATCCCCCAACTTCATCTGATAATAGTAATGAAGTTGATAGCCAAGACGAGCACTTGGTGATTTCCCATGACTCGTTTGTTAAACGTCAAGAAGAGGATCCTTCTTTGAAGAAATACTTCCTTCTTGCAAAGAAAGGGGATCCCAATCAAAATACGAATCACAAATCGTATATTACTATGAAGAATGGTATATTGGTACGAATGGTACAAAACTCGGACAAGTCTATGCATTCGCAAATTCTTGTGCCTAAGTGTATGAGAGCCTTAATTCTTCGGCATGCACACGATTCTCAGTGTGCTGGACACATGGGTTTTTCCAGAACTAAAACTAGAGTCCTTGCGTCATTCTTTTGGCCATTCGTGAATAAAGACATCCGAATTTATTGCCGATCTTGCAAAATTTGTCAAGAGGTCAAGTCTAGGGGTCCGAGACATGCTGCTCCTATTCAGGCTGCAGATATTCCGATTCGGCCGTTTCAGAAAATGGCTATAGACATCATTGGTCCGTTCAAAATTAAGTCAGCCAGAGGACACCAATTTATCCTCACTTGCGTGGACATGTGCACGCGTTGGCCAGAGGCTATTCCTCTGAAGAGCATATCAACTGTCGATATCGCTGATGCTCTTTGGCTCGTATTTTCTCGTCTAGGATTCCCCGGAGAAATACTGTCGGATCACGGCACTCAGTTAATTTCGGACGTTATGTCTCAGGTAATGGCTACGCTAGACATTAAAAGGTCTCTCAGTAGTATTTATCATCCAATGTCCAATGGATTGGTAGAACGTCTTAACAGGACACTAAAGAACTTACTTGGCAAGATAACGGAGGATCATCCTGAAGATTGGGACAGGGTTTTACCTGCAGTCCTCTTTGCCTATAGAGAGGTTCCCAACGAGCATACAGGGTTTTCTCCTTTCGAACTTGTCTTTGGCGCGCAACCGCGCGGGCCAATGTCCTTGTTACACGATTTGATAACTTCCGATGATATTGACGATGATACACAATCGTCATATGAATATGTTATAGCTCTTAGAGAAAAGATTATCGAATCGTGCAGGTTAGCAACTTCATCTTCCGAATTTGCGAAAGAAAAAGCTAGGCGATTTGCTAACAAGAAAAGACGCCTACGTCAACTTTGTCCTGGAGACAAAGCATATGTCTTACTGCCCTCAAGAGAGAATAGACTTCTCATTTCTTGGAAGGGTCCATACACTATAGTCTCGAAAATTTCTGATGTCGACTATATTGTCGATGTGGATGGAAGGCATAAAACCTTCCATATAAATATGTTAACAGAGTTTATTGAACGTCCAGACTATTTACAGCCTATTTTCCAGGCGACGGACGACTCTCCAGTTCAACATGGTCACATCTCATCCCTGTCCGTTATACAGGATGAGGAAACTATTTTTTCTGACGTGAACTTACCTCTTCCTGCGATTCCACTTACTTCAACGGAATCGTGGAGAGACGTTACAGTCTCTTCCAACTTGTCTTTTGAGGAACAACGTCAAGTATCCTCTACGTTACAATCATATCAGGATGTCCTTACCGACATTCCTGGACACACAGATGTCATAGAACATGACATCATACTTACTGATCGTAATCCGATCAGAGTAAGACCATACCCAATACCTATTCATTTTCAAGCACAAGTCGAGAAAGAATTGGATGAAATGATTCAACTACAAATAATTGAACCATCCACTTCAGCTTATTCTTCGTCAATAGTTATTGTTCGAAAGAAAGACAATAACATACGTCTTTGCGTTGATTATCGCAAATTAAATCAAGTTACGAAGTTCGATGCTGAACCTATGCCGTTATTAGATGATCTACTTATTAGACTTTCTAAAGCTAAATTCTTTACTAAACTAGACTTGTCGAAAGGTTATTGGCAAGTCCCATTGACGGAACACGCCAAACCTCTCACTGCTTTTTCGACACCTAGGGGTCTGTTTCAATGGAATTTTATGCCTTTCGGGCTTATGAACGCCCCAGCGACTTTCGTACGCATGATGCGACGAATTCTATCAGATCGTGCAGATGTCATTGCATATTTAGACGACATCTGTCTTTTCAGCGATACTTGGGAAGAACACTATGTGGGTCTGAAGGAATTGCTATCTACTCTACGTGAGCATAGTTTGACTGCTAAACCCTCTAAAGCTTTTGTTGGGTTTAGTGAAATTTCCTTCCTAGGTCATCGAGTTGGTCATGGTCTGTTGAAGACAGAGGACCAAAACATTTCAAAGATATTAAATATCTCGGTTCCGAAGACAAAAAAGCAAGTGCGTAGTCTCTTGGGATTGATACAATTCTATGGAAGATTCATTGAGAATCTGTCCTCCATTATGGCACCACTTTCAACGTTATTGAAAAAAGGTTCTCCTAATATGGTGCGTTGGTCCCAAGAATGCCAATCTTCATTGGATCAGGTTAAGAATTTGTTCTCATCTCATCCTATCTTAAGACTACCGACGATTGATAAGACTTTTGTCCTTCGTAGTGATGCCTCTTCCACTGGCATTGGAGCGGCACTAATGCAGGAATATTCAGGAACTCTGCATCCTGTAATGTATATTTCTAGGAAGCTGAATGCGGCAGAAAGGAATTACTCGGTTTTGGACCGTGAATTGTTGGCTATGGTTTGGTCCATTCTTAAGCTACAAAGGTTCCTTCTGGGCGCGCATTTCTTTATGGAAACCGACCAAAAAGCTCTTACGGCTATGCAAAGTAAGGATTTGAAGAGCTCGAGATCTACTCGTTATGCTATTGCTCTTCAGCCTTTCCATTTCACGGTGCGAGCTATCCGTGGTTCGGATAATGTGATGGCGGACATATTGTCTAGATGCCCACATGATTCCAGTTAAATCTTGTGTCCTAGTTTTTCCTGATATATTTTCAGACTTAGGTCTGTCCTTAATATCATAATATGTTGTAATACAAATGTATTTGGATGATGTTTAGATAATTTAACAAATTTCATTTTGTCCATCCATCAGTGATATGTTGCTAAAATAGCATTGACATTTGTATATTGCTATGATTATATTATTTAGTAATGTTTGATATATGATTGGTATTGCCAGCAACTTAGGTTTCTTGAATGGTATCCCTTAGTTTGTTTGGCTTAAAGGAAATATTTTCTCCTATGTTGGGAGATGATTTGTACCCTCTTCTATTGTACCTGATATTAGGTTCATTGTTTGCATGAGCACAGAAGTGATACTGGTGCTATCTTGCTCATGAACATATTAAAAAAAAAAAAAATTGCATTTTTTTTTTACAGGGGGGTGGTAGTAATGTTGCTGTCATTTTCGACGGAGTCATCTGTCAAGTTATTTGCTTATGTTTGTATCATAAGTATAATTGTGTCTTTACCTGCGATGTCAGGTTGATTAGGGGTTGTCTTCCCTTGTTTATTCATTCATTGTGTTTGACCTTTAGGGTCAGAGGTTGACAGTTCGGCGTAGGCCTAGGGGAAGGTTTTTTTTTAAGCGGGAGTGAGATATACTTCCGGGAAGCCGGGAGGTCCTGTTTTTCTGAAGGGACCAAGAGTCCATTGTTTTTCGGGGAGAATCTTCGAAGTAACTGCTATGGCAGTTTTCCCCAGTGAATCTCTGTGCGTCGGGATGACGACAGAATTCCTTGTGATGTTCTGAGGATTCATTTGCCAGGTAATACCGACCTTTATGCATTATTACGCTTTTCGGTGGCAGAACATGTAAAGGATTACCTAGGGTGAACAGCAGCTCACTGATCCGCCATTTCAGAACTTATATATTTGTGCTCGAGGTAGCCATCCAAGACTGTTAGTCTTATATTGTCCAGAAATCCAGTGACGAAGATATATTGTGGGAGCCGCAGATTGGCGGAACTTCTATCTACAATAAGTATTACTGCAGGGTTGATGATAACCTATTTAACAGAAGTACACGGCCGACGTCAGAACGAGGCCTGTGCTTTCGGCTATTATACTACAGCCTGATATGTGCAATTGGCGGGGAGTGCCAAGTTGCACCTATGTGTCATAGTAACTAAGGCATCTGACGCGTTTAGTCAGAGACGCCAAGGGCGACGCTACGAACTGTCATTACTGAAGAACTTTGCTATTGACCATGCACGTCTATTCCGATGTTTACCTTTTTGAATGCCAAATGTATACCTATCGATGTCAGGTCAGCATGACCTTGTTACACTGACTGTTCCTGTTGATACTATGTGTGTTCTCGTAAATAAATGTCTTGAAACATGCCTGCAGTGTCAAAGCATCCTTGATTACTGCATGTGAGAGTATGGGTTGCAGGATCTACATCTATACGAGCCTAAACACATTCGCGTCTTCATTCGCACCCACACTCAATTCATCATACGCTCGCACTACACATCTAACAACATGTATACTGTCTTGGGCCGGTGATCACATCAACAAGAAAAAAAAGACAGTTACACGCGGCTACAGAGATGTTATATAAATTACTTGGTAGGGTCTGGGGGGGGGGGGGGGGAGAGAAGAGATGCCGGCAGGGTGGAGGAGGGGATATCTGGTTGGGTTGCCTGGGGAGGGAACTTTACAGGGGTGCACAGATTGTGGAGGAGTGGTGTTGCTGTCGGTGCCGGGAGGGGTGTTGGACAGGATTGTCCTTGAGAGATTAGGGGAGTCCATGGGCAGGAGGCTGGGAGATGGGCGGGCAGGTTTTCGACAGGGCGGATCATGTGCAGACCGGATGGCCACTTTGAGAATGGTGGTTGAGCAGGGTCTGGAGTGGAGTTCACCGCTGTACATCGGATTTGTGGACTGTGAGGGGGCATTTGACAGTGTGGACAGAGGATCGCTTTGGAGGTTGTTGAGGCATTGTGGAGTTCCCCTGGGGATCATTGATTTGGTAGAGAAGGCATATGGAGACATGGCATGCGGAGTTCTTCACGGGGGGCAGCTTGCAGAGCCGTTTGGGATGGGGGCGGGAGTGCGGCAGGGATGCCTCTTGTCTCCATTTCTTTTCTTGCTGGCGGTGGATTGGGTTGTGAGATCATCGGCGGCACACAACAGGGGTGGAATCCAGTGGACTCTGAATAAGCAGTTGGATGATCTGGATTTTGCTGGTGGCTTGGCTCTTCTGTCCCATGGCAGTAGTCAGATGCAGGACAGGTTGAAAACACTCGGTGAGAGGTCGCGGCAATTGGGTCTGAGGATACACAGGGAAAAGACAGAGATAATGCGAATGGATGCAGGTGGTGATAACAGGGTTGAACTTGAGGAGACACCAATACAAGATGTGGAGTCATACGCATGTCTTGGCGGTGGTGTAGACAGGGTTGGAGGGACGGACAGCGATATCAAGGTGGGAATGCGGGGGGCAAGGGGAGCTTTCGTTGCATTGGGGGATATGTGGAGATCGGGAGAAATGGGATCCGACACGAAAATGGGAGTCTTCGGCTCAAATGTGGAGTCAGTCCTATTGTATGGCTCAGAGACATGGAGAGCAGCAGGGACAGCGGCCGAAAAGCTGCGGACTTTCGTGGATGGGTGCTTGCGTAGAGTGGAGGGATTGAAATGGTATGACAAGGTTACCAACGGGGAACTGATGACGGGGGCTAGACGGGTGCCGGTGGAACGGGAGGTGGGAAGAGGACGATGGCGATGGATAGGACACACACTGAGGAAACCTGTTGATAGCATTACAAGACAGTCCTTGTTCTGGAACCCCCAGGGCAAGAGAGGCAGAGGAAGACCAAGAAGTACATGGAGAAGAGAGTTGGAAACAGAGGTGAAAATGATGAGGAGAACATGGAAAGAACTTGAGATGATGGCACGTGACAGGAGGACTTGGCATGTGTTTGTTGAAGGCCTATGCTCCTTTGGGAGTGGAGGGTTATGAATGTGTGTGGGGTGGGGGTGGGGTGGGGGTTGCGTGAACAGCATCAAAATTGAAATAGTTGTCACAATAGAAGTCCATGAAGCAGTTTTAGACAAGTGCTAAACATTAATAAAAACACAGAAAGAGAAATTATATTGATTATACAAAGCCCTTTGAAAGAGTCTATCTTGATAAACTAACTGATTTAGGAAAACATATCTCGGCACGAGGATAGGGTGACCATCTGTCGCAAAATGACCGCGCTGTTCATTTTATTGTGTTCTACCAGTCTTCTTTTCTATATTATGCCATTCTTTTATGTCTTCCTAGCCCGTATTTTCTATCATATTTGAACGCATGACTCAGGTTTCATGTTGTTATTTTCGCATGATCTACTGCGGGTTGACATAAAGAAAACAACCTTGCTAGGAGCGGGCAGATAAATCAGCCATACCGATGTTTAATCAAACTCTTGCTTTCTCTTGCGTGCCATTCTGGGCGTCCATACTTACCGTATTGACAAACGGGAGATAAACCCGAATTGCTGGCAGGATAGTTACATAACCTACCGGGGGATGGACACTCGTGTTTGTCAACATTTATAATGACAAATTAAACAGACGATTTGTTATGAAGTACAAACATGAGTCATCTAAAAGTGGTAGTGTCAATACCTTATATGGCAGGAGTTTGAAATGACCTGTGTCACGCGAAATGTCATGCGACAATGGCCGGGAGGGGGGGGGGGGGAATCAATATATGCTAAAGTCAAACTGTTAGATTTGCTTGACCTTGCCAAGATATATTAAAATAAACTACATTTGATTGGCGACTCTCGACACGTAGAAAGTTTACAGTGCGTGAGCGAAAGGACTCATACAATTTAGCACATTTTCAGACTCCAGAAATGTGTTCCAGTGAGTCAAGACGGCACCTTCAGACTAGCAAGGACCGAAGAAATATAGGATTTTAAGAGAAGGGATTAGACCAAGTATTGAGGATCTTCTGAAAATAACCAGCAAGAAAACTCGACTTTATAACATTGGAAACCACAAAGTCCTCAGTAGGTATAAACAGGATAATGGTGGGATAATCATTAAAGTAAGACTCGACTACCTGTAAGACGACACCAAAGCATGTGGCCCGACATTATTTGGAAGTCTTCCTGTGCCAGAAGTCTGAAGAATAATATAAACCCGATACGGGATGAGTTGTAACATACATTTTATCATTTTATATTTTACGTTTGATATGTTTAACTCGCTGGTGGTTAAACAAGTTCATGCGAGGCTGGCAACTTCAGTATATGAAAATGACAAAGTCGTGAACCACCACAGCATGGGCTGGTGACTGCTTCTTGCCGTTCTCCCACAAGGAACCAAAAGCAGAGATTGCCACAAGTTCAAAGTGGAGCAGGGAGCGGATGATGATGACATCAGTGTGTACATATTTATTATATTAACATTTTAATATGTTCATATGCATATTTAAACATGCTTAAATCAGACAAAAGTCGTTTTCTGCTGTCCCGCCACATTTTGTCCCGTCAGATTACCTGAATTAACGATGATTTTTCATCCTGACCTGTGGGTTTATCAATGATGCTCAGGGAGGATAAAATTACTGATTAAAAAGGGAAGGTTCGGTGGAACGAACAACAGGGAAGGCGCCTGAGTATGTCAGAAAACCAATACTTAGCAGAGACATTTGTTTTCTTCTAAAGTTCGTGGTACAAGTTAAAGATACCAATGTGTGATACTAGCTTAATACTAGTCTGTGGATCAAGAGCTTGTGGTCTACGCTAGATGCTTGCCTTTGACGGGTTGTGAAGATCCTTGCCTTGACATTAGAAGAGGTTATCCCTGCAACTACGCTTGGGAAGTGCCATCACCATAGAAGTCGATATTTGATGGAACAGTCAGCAAACCAGTCAACATCTGGCCAGATAAGTCATTGTAATCTGGCCAAAGCAAAATAATTTATCACCCAATAAACCACCACCTGAATTAATTTTCTGTGAAGAAAACTACAATTTTTTTAATTCATCAACTCCACTTATTTTTTTTTTACTTATGTTAAACAATAATTGATTATTAAATTTGATATATGTACTTAAAAATTAATAGTTGATTTAATTATTACAGAGAGAAGTGCGTACGTATGAATCCGTTATCTTAAATATAAATACAACAGAGCTACTTAAAGAATATTTTGCTGAATAATTCTGTTGGGGGCTTAGAAACGAACTAATAAATCTTTATCTTCATAGAAGGGGAGGAAGATGCAAAGTTCACGATAGCCTTGAAAAATTCAGCGTCGTGCTTGATTTCTGAAATATCCTATTAAGACTCCCTAAAATAGAAACACCATCCATCTATTTACAACTCTGCTAAGAGTAAACTTGAGCGAAGGTAGATAGCTTTAAAGTCCCTCAATTTATAATCTAAATTTTGAACATTGTTGGACCATCACTGCAGAGCAGGGGGGACAACCTGTGGCACCAGATGTCCTCTTTTCCCCGGATTTGTCCTCCTTTCCACCCAAAGAATGAGCTTCCGGGTGGCTTTTTTCAAAAGTGCATTTTGTTGGACTTTTTTTTTTAAGGAGATTGAATATGATTAGGTCTATTTTATACAAGCGAATTCTCTAAGGAATATTTTACAAGTAAATATTGAACGAATTGACATTCATGTCAATTCGTTCAGTTGTTCTAAATTGTGTTAAACCTGTGATAGACATTCTAAAGTAGCACTTGTGTCAGAGTCTGTGCCCTTGAAGATTTCTATTACGCTTGTTGAAAAAGGAAGAGACGTACTTGACAGTTTGTATTAAAGTTTTGTGTTAATAATAAATGCCTGTGCATCAATTGTTTTGATGATTTAGAGATATCGATAAAACCATTACAATATGTCACATATTTTTCATGGATGACCTTACACGAAGTACCAACATGGGTAGGTATTGGAGCTTCTGGTCAGTATTTAATTGATAAAGACTTTGCATTTGACGATGTAAGTGTTGTGATCAATTAACAATCCGACAACATTTGTTGAAAGTAATACTAACGATGAAGGATTCATGCAGTTGCTGACATGAGAAATGAATCAAATTTTACAAAAGTCAGTAAATATTGAATTTCATTCTTAACTAACAATCGCACAATTTTTTTCTTTTGCGTTACACCATCACCATACAAACGCGGATAGTCTTATTCCATTGGTGGAAAGTCACTGGAGAAAGTACAGAAACCGTTTCTATGTGGAAAAGGGGAGGCAAAAGCCATCAATTGAATTTTACTTTCGCAATATCATTTCAGAAAAGCGTTATACTGTCAATTCCACGATTACTTAAATGGAAATACTGAATTGTTGAAAAAGACAATGTCAGAAAAATAAATAAATAAATTTTTATTTTTATTTTTTTTAAATACCCCTTCTGGGGCTCAAAGTGAGGTCTGTTTTTATTAGGTAGAATGTGTAAAATTATGTGTGATCCCGCATAATAATATTAACACAGTAATGATTAAATAATTATTTCAGTACTGATCAACATGTTGTAAGTTAATGTCTGAGGTTAAAATGATTTAACTGCGTATATTTTAAAGGGCATTTTATTTCTAATTTTTCTAACCTTTAAAAAAAAATATCTCTAATGATGACAATCATGCGTTAATAGATTGAAATTAATGTCCTCTTTTTTGTCTTACTTTTTGGCATGTATTTATCCTCTTTTTATATCAAAAAGTCAGAAGATGTCCTCTTTTTGTTAAATACGAAATGGTCTCCCCTACATAGGGGCGTATTAATTAGGGATTTGGAGCAGGACATTTTTGAATTGCTCCGGTCCGGCATCGACAGCGACTGCTACAGCTACGCGCTCCGACTCAAATTATACTTTTTAATGTGAAATTTTTTTTTTAACTCTCATTGTAACTTTGAAAAATAAACTTTATTTATTCAAGAATTCTCAAACACTTTCAAAGGAACTTAAACTAGAATCATTCCTTAATTCTTATATTCATTATTCATTATGTCAAATATATTACTGCAATAAAATCGTCTTTATAGCCTTTCTAGATCATTGAACATTAACGATAAAGCCGAAAACAGTCGTTCTACACAAACTTGAATTGTCGATATGCTCGAAGCGACTCAACAAGTAGCCAGAATACTGTGTGGGCAGCTGCAAATGGCTTCAACAACTGACTAAACCTTTAGCATACTAACAGATTGTCGCAGGGTAAAGGAAGAGACAGAGTTAATCACTATAATAGGCGTTATAGTGTAAGGGACGCGACTGCGCTTATCACTGTAAGAGAAGAGGAGGCCATGGGTTATGGGAGAATAAGAGAACTCTTTTATATAAGCAGACAAAAGACTGGTCGTTACGTAGAATACAGAGAACCTTCGGAAACATAGGACTTAAACCACAAGAACGTTAGAACATTCTAGAACGAGACTATAAAAGGGAATGTAAAAGCCTGTGTTAAGTCATGTTTTATTAATGGGAGTTAGGTGTTAAAGATGTATATGTATGGGTCGGATTTTTGTACACACGTTAGTTAGCACGCTTTAGTGATGAGATGATTTTTTGAGTTGGGGGCTTATTGCTCGATAATTTTTGAACACAGCTCAACTGTGTGGTTGCTAGTTTGTTTTTAAAAGAAATAGGATAAAGAAAGTTTTCGAATGTTCTTAGTGTGGTTTTTGGGAAGAGACGGGTTGAGCTGAGCGATAGTCTCACGCGGTTAGTCCGCGCATGAGTAATTTTTACTGAGCTGTTCTGAGATGCAGTAATCTCGTGACAGTACGTTCCTGGCAGAGCTTCGAGATGGTCGTCCCATCTCGCTAGTGTGTTCCAGTGGGTTCTTTTTGTAAAGGAGAATATTTGATAAGTACAGAATATATATATATTATCGAAGTGAAGATAGAGAGATTTACGGGAATGTTTTTCTCCCGGTGTATTTGTCATACAAAGCCTTGGATTGCTCGGGCTTATTGTTATACTGCATTTTGTTGTTCAAAGCTTGGATTATGATGGATTACTGATGTACTGCGTTTATTACTCAAGCATTGGATTATGATGGCTTGTTGTTGTACTGCATTTGTGTTCACAGCCTTGGATTTACTATGCTGACTTGTTTATGTATAGTACTGATTATTCAAAACCTTGGAGTAGGTCAGATCAAGTTATGTTATTATGAACCGTGATGCATGCGGTCCCGGTTAACGGATATTTGGATTTATTCACCCGATGCTGTATGTTTATGCTGTGAACTATTTATACCATGATGTCTACGTCACTGTGTCGGTAATAAACCGTGTATAACGTTACCAGTCGTTTCAACATTTCCTGACTCTTACGTTTACTGTGGTGTGTGGTTCCAGTCTGTGTTGGTATGCCAGAACCCTTTGCATTCGCGTATGTTGACAGTCATTCACTCACACACCGGTCAGCCATCCGTAAGCCCGACCTAAGCTGATCGTCATTATCAGCGTATATATATATATATATATATATATATATATATATATATATATATATATATATATATATATATATATATATATATATCAGCATTGCCTCCTTTCCACCACTATAAACTTGACTTAGAAGCCGAAGTATTGGCCAGTCTAAATGTGTTAAAGAAAATAAACTGGTAACATAAAGTGGTGAGCCAGTTCTCTGCGGTGCCATACTAACTATAGAAGGAGATAAGCAAACAAGTTCAACACCATTCTATAGGACATTTAATAGAAGATTTTTGGCGATTTCAAGTTTCACAAGATTTACAATGCTGACAATCCTATTTTTGGTGACCAAGTATTTCAAGTAGACATCATCCATGTTCAATTGTTTCCTTTCAACACTCGATGAGGAGATCCTGTAGCCATCAACGTTGGATTATATTTTCATACCCGATGTCCATCATTACTGTTGTTACGGAAGCTGGGAGTTTTTTCCTTTTCAAGATAAGTGGTTGTTCGTATGTAAACTGTACCACTGTTCGTTGTAGTTGAGCCTTCCTCAGAGCTTACACTATTATATTCCTTCTTCTATGTTATATGTTCTATGTTTATGTGGGAGGTTGGAGTGGTGACTTACGAAGGGAACATCCCAGTTCACCCAGGGCCTTCGTAAGCGTTCTGTAGGGACATTCTTGCGGATTTCCCGCAGTGGAATTTTTCCAGCGTATTTTTGCTGAAGCAGTTTAATCCACTGTGTTTGGTAATCCGTGACATCTTTGTTTAGGTGTGACGAAACGTTTCATTGTTGTGGTCATAGTATTTTCTCTGTTCCTTCGTTTTTTTTTTTGTTGATTAATTTGTTTGTGGGTGTCTTCCTCTCCTGGCTGTCTTTTATTTCTATACAAATTTTTCCTTTATACACTGTGCTGTTGCTTGTCTTGTCACGCTTTTCGCAGTGTCATTGCATTCTTTGCAATATTTTTTCTTTAGTTTGCTGTATTGATTAGTTGATTCTGCGAACGTGGTCATTTGTTCTTTATATCTTGTCTTCGTCACTCTTGTTTACGTTGTCTATTTCTCTCATGGTCAGATAATATTATGATGCATATTTTGTAAGTAATTAATGACATTGTTAATAGGTTTAAAAGTAATTATACAAGTTCTTAAGCAAGGACTTGCCACCCACTGAGTTGGGATAAAGTGAGCTTCTCCAGGTATATTTACATAAGTTACCTATCTCATAAAATTAGACAAAGTGTCTACTTTAGACTACTTTATTAAACAAGGGAAATCCCTTGGTATGACTACTGAGGAAGTAAAAGACTTCGCACGTGTCGAATATGACAAAGCTCAAAAGTTCGAAGAGAGATAACTTCAACTGGAAATTGAAAAACAGAAAATGGAGGCTGAAGATAGGAGATTGCAGATGCAGGCAGAAGAGAGAAAATTTCAGTTGGAGGCTGAAAAACAGAAATTGGAGGCGGAGAAAATTCAAAAGCAAATGGAAATGGAAGAGAGGAAACTTCAGTTGCAAGCTGAGGAAAACGTTAGACTCAATGAGCAAAAGTTGTTATCCATGGAGCTGGAAAAAATGAAGGTAATGAATGATATTAATACACAAAATCCTACAAATACTCAAACAACTTCTCATAAGACAAATGCTAATTCTTAGAAACTTAGATTACCTCAATTTAAACCTACCTCCGACGATATCTTATTTTACCTAAAAAGATTTGAACTTACATGTGAATCTCAGAAAATAGACAAGTCGGAATATTGTGCACGACTTATGGAACTACTTGCGGGTGAGGCTATGAATGTTGTAAGTAGGTTGGAGGGGCCTGACAAAAATAACTATGATACTGCCAGGGCTGCCTTTTTAAAGAAATACCAACTTAATGAAGACGGTTATCGTCTGCGCTTTAAGACTCTGTTACCGGAGACTGGGGAAGATTTTTCAGAGTTTATAGCAAGTATACGTCTTACGTTCTCACGTTGGATTGAACTTTCAAAAACTGAACACACATATGAAGCCCTTATGGACTTATTGCTTCGTGACAAAGTCATTTCATCATTGAATGAGTCTTTTCTTTCCTTCTTACATGAGTGAAAGCCTACAAACTTAAAAGATATGGAACAATACTGTTGCCAATACGTCACGGCACACCCAAATGTGACTGTTAGCCACTCTCAAGTTAAAGAGGGTTTACCTGGTCCTTCAGCAATACCATATGCTCCTAATTTGCGCCGTAGATCACAAAGTGCTGAACGCAATTTTGGTAGGAGAGATAATCGTGATTTTAGACAGTACCAAGAAGGTCCATTACGTAGTAATTCTCCCTCTCCAAGAAACTGGAGACAATTTAACGGACCTCAACATTTTGGTTCCAATAATTATGGAAATTGTGGAAGGGGTAACTACACTAGAGATTATCAACCTTACAATAATTTTTCTCGGAGACAACAAAATCCATCTAATAGATATTTTGATCAAAGGGGAAATAGTAATCGCAACAATGCTAACTGGGGTTCAAATCAGAACAATGGTCCTAATAGAGGAAATAGCAATGGTCCCAATAGAAATAATGGTTGTGCTAGATCTCGATATGACGGTAGATCTCCAAATGATAGATCGCATCGCCATGCTAACTCTGCTCAACAGGAGCCCAGGCTATTGGTAATCAAGGTAATAATGATAATAGTGTTTCTAATGCTACTGCTTGCGTTGCTTTCGATTTCGAGAGAGCATCTCAGTGCCCGGAGTGCACAACTTTGTTCCAGCCTATAGCAGTGACTACCTTGAGTTGCGGTCATCCTCTGCCTACTCTTCCTGCCTTATCTGCGCATGACGGAAGAGGGTCTCTTACCCTACACAAGGGATTTGTATATAATAAGCCAGTCTCAGTTCTCTTTGATTCTGAATGCACGACTGTTGGGATTAACCAGTCTCTAATACACCCTTCTTGCGCCACTGGTGATGTTGTGAAATGTGTGACATTTGGTGGGACAATTGAGACATTTCCAACTGCTATTGTTCACATAGCTACTCCCTTTTTTACGGGACATATCCATGCAAGTATGCTCCCGAAGCCTTTTGCAAACTTTATCGTCGGACGTATACATGGGGTTAAAGATTGTACTCCACAACAGATTGCTATCTGGGAAGAGCAAAACATTCAGGCTGCTTATGCAGTCACAACTAGAGCACAAGCTCAAAATCTTTTACATACCCCACCTGCTGAAATTAACGAGGTACATTATCAGGATCCTCATTCTGTTATTTCACGGGAGTCTTTCATCAAACTTCAGCAAAAGGATACATCATTGCAAATTTTTTTCTACTAGTTAAACAAGATAATGCAAACTGTGACACAAACCTTAAATATTGGTTCTTAATTAAAAATGGAGTGCTAGTTCGAATGGTACGGGGTTCTACTTCGTCCATACGTTCGCAAATTCTGGTACCTACGGACATGAGAGTTCGTATTTTGCAACATGCCCACGACTCTCAGTGTGCAGGACATATGGGATTTTCCCGAACTAAATCTAGGGTTCTTTCTTCCTTCTTTTGGCAGGGCGTAAATAGAGATATAACTATTTATTGTCGCTCCTGCAAAATATGTCAGAAGGTTAAGTCACGAGGTCCGCGCCATGCAGCACTTATCCAAGATGCAGATATTCCTATTCGTCCTTTTCAGAAAATGGCAATTGACATTATTGGTCCTTTTAAACTCAAATCTGCCAGAGGACACCAATACATCCTTACATGTATCGAAATGTGTACGCGTTGGCCAGAGGCTATACCTCTTAAGAACATTTCTTCTGCTGATGTAGCAGATGCTCTTTGGCTAATTGTCTCGCGTCTGGGTTTTCCCAAACAAATCTTATCTAATCATAGCACACAATTTGTGTCAGACTCTACGTCTCAAGTAATGGCCATGCTCCACATTGACAGGTCTCTAAGCAGTGTGTTTCACCTTATGTGAAACGGTTTGGTTGAGCGTCAAAATAGAACGCTTACAAATTTACTTGGGAAGATAACTGATGATTATCCGCAGGATTTGGACAGGGTTTTACCCGCTGCACTTTTCGCATATCGGGAAGTGCCAAATGAGCATACTGGTTTTTCACCATTCGAGCTTGTTTTTGGTGCGCAACCTCGTGGTCCCATGTCGTTACTTCACGACCTATTAACAATTGAGGATATTAACGATGACACTCAATCTTCTTACGAATATGTCATTGCTCTCAGACAGAAAATTATTGATGCATGTAGGTTAGCTACCTCAGCATCTGAGTCTGCCAAGGAGAAGGCGAGGCTCTTTGCCAATAGATACAAGTGTCTACGACAACTCTATCCTGGTGATGAGGCATTTGTATTTCTTCCTCGAAGGGATAATCGACTTCTTATTTCCTGGAAAGGTCCTTATACTATTGTCTCAAGAATTTCTGACGTCGACTATGTTGTCGATGTTGACGGGAAGCATAAAACCTACCACATTAATATGCTGAAAGAATTTCATGCCCGTCCATACTATCTACAGTCTGTTTTTCAGGCGACCGACGATCCTCCAGTTCGTCATAATCAATATACATCTTTGTCTGTTATTCAGGAGGAAGAGGCTACTTTCTCCGATGTAAATCTATCTCTTCCTGTTATTCTTTTACATCCAACAGAATCACGGGAAAATGTGACTATTTCTTCGGAGTTACCTTTAGAAAGACAGCAGCAAGTCTCTTCTTTATTGCAGAATTTTCAGGACGTCCTTACCGACATTCCTGGTCAAACATCGGTCATTACTCATGACATTATACTCACTGATTATAACCTTATTAGAGTTAGACCTTACCCAATTCCATTACACTTTCAAACTCAAGTTGAAAAAGAATTAGATGAAATTTTACATTTAAATATAATTGAACCATCTACGTCGGCATACTCCTCTTCTATGGTTAATATCAGAAAAAAAGACAATAACATACGTCTTTGTGTCGACTATCGCAAATTGAATCAAGTGACTAAGTTTGATGCAGAACCAATGCCTTTGTTGGAAGATCTGCTCATCAAACTTTCTAATTCACTCTTCTTTACTAAACTCGACTTGTCCAAAGGATACTGGCAAGTCCCACTTACTGAACGCGCCAAACCTCTTACTGCATTTTCAATACCTCGGGGTTTGTTCCAATGGAACTTTATGCCTTTCGGGCTCGTCAACGCCCCGGCTACTTTTGTACGCATGATGCGTCGAATTCTTTCTCATCGTCCAGATGTTATTGCGTATCCCGACGATATTTGCCTTTTTAGTAATTCTTGGGATGATCACTTTAAAGGTCTTTCTGAACTTTTGTCTACACTACGGTCCCACAATTTGACGGCTAAACCGTCTAAAGCCCATGTTGGGTTCAGCAACATCTCTTTTTTGGGCCACCGTGTTGGTCATGGGCTCTAGCAGACTGAGGACCATAATACTTCGAAGATCCTCAATATCACTACTCCTAAGACAAAAAAACAGGTTCGTAGTCTACTAGGTCAAATTCAATTTTATGGAAGATTTATTCCACACCTATCATCGATCACTGTACCTCTTTCTAGTCTATTGAAGAAGGGATCGCCTAACATAGTACACTGCTCCCCAGAATGCCAGACTTCTTTAGAGAAAATTAAGCTGTTATTTTCATCTGCCCCTATCTTGTGACTACCCAATTCAGATAAGCCTTTTATTCTTCGCAGCGACGCCTCATCGACAGGGATTGGGGCCGCATTGATGCAAGAGTATTCTGAAACTTTGCATCCAGTGATGTATGTCTCTAGGAAATTGACTGCAGCAGAACGGAACTATTCTGTCCTAGACCGTGAATTGTTAGCAATGGTCTGTTCGATTCTGAAGCTTCAAAGATTCCTTCTTGGCGCACATTTTATAGTAGAGACTGACCAAAAAGCTCTCACAGCTATACAGAATAAGGACTTGAAGAGCTCAAGATCCACTCGGTATGCCATTTCGCTACAGCCCTTCCACTTTTCTATACGAGCTATTCGAGGTTCGAATAATGTGATGGCAGACATGTTGTCTCGATGCCCACAGGATTCTGCTTAACTATTTTCTTCTAGATTTGCTTATAGATTTCGGTATCACTTTATATACCCACGACTCCATTATGCATTATCGCACACTGATAGAACACTTTTATGACCCTATTTAATTCAAGATTCTAGTTTACGCTGTGTTACTTTCTCTGTTACCCTTTCTTATGTAACGGAGGACGGTTTGATTAACATCGTACAGGGGTCGAAAGTTTACAAAACCACACGCGGTAGGTTAAATTTAAAGTTAATTGTTGCCTTTCATAAAATCCTACCGTTATTAAAATAGTGATTTTCATTTGTGTTTTTTCACAGCGACGGCTTTCCCATGAGAATCAGAGTTGCTATGTTACGTGATTAGGCTATTACTTTTCAACCTGTTGTATATGTCGCCTTGGACAAGTTTTCCTGTTCCAGTGAAGACAGACAGAATTTTGCCGCCACACTAGATGATTATGTATCCTCATGCTCACAAGAGTTTTCAAGATCACTGGAGCTGTGGATATTTATAGTATATGTTGAATTTAAGACATTGTATTATTTCCTTTTTATGCACCATGCCATTGCCATATTGTTCTTGTGTGACTGTGTTTGGTATAAACATTGAACGTGTTACAATTATAGTGATAATGCGATTTAAATTTAGATTATCATTACGATACATTTCCGTATTGTACTTTGGAAAGGTGTTTTTTCTGACATTGTGAGATATTTTCATTACCCAGCGCTTGATTGTGCGCTAGGGGTAACTATTTGTAGCAGTATTGTTAATATTGATGTCTATAATAAGTTCATCATTTGTACTGCATAAGTTTAGTAATTTGGCTATTCTTGCATATTATGCTATTTTTAAATGGTAGATAGCTATTTGTTCTTTGGTTTAGATATGCATTGTTTTTTCTAGTATATTTTGTTTTGCCATAATAGTGTTTATTTATACAATGCATTGTTTAATTTTATGGTTACCATTTTGTATCATTGTTCTCTTTTCCTACTCTCATTTCATTGTTTTCTTTCTTTGCTGGTCATTCTTCATTTCATTCCATCTCTTCTTTTACTATCCACTTGTTGGTTCTTATTTTGTTTATGCTTCCATACTTCATCTACGTTTGCATTTGATTCTAGTTACATACTTCTTCTTCATACTCTACTCACACTTCCATCCCCTTATTGTTAGGGTAACTGTATGACTTAACATAATATAATTATTTGTTGTAGATATTAGAATGTCATCGACCTCACTGTAACCGCCTGTTTTGTAACGGCCACCATTATGATGTGCTGAGTGTGGGTGTAGACGAGAACACGAATGCTTGAGGCTCTTAGTTAAGTCAATAATGCACCCATACACTCACATGCAGTAGTCAATGATGAATTGAAGACTGCTGGCACGTTTCAAACATTTATTTACGAAACTGACAGTAGCATCAACAGGACAGTCAAATCGACGAGATGAAGGACTTCACATAGATAATAAATGACTGTTAAATGTCTGGTAATCAAAGGTTTGCATCATACATCAAACATCATCTGTCCTAATGTTACAATATGTAATGTAGCTTCCGTACCATTGACTCAGCGCGTCAGGTACTTAATTAGCCCTGTCGTCCAACAAACGAGCTCCTAAATTGCGTAGCAATAATACATAAGGCTGTTATTCAACTGGCATAGCTCGCCAGAAATATTTCCTCTTGCTGAAAATATTGGCCGTAATACAGGGCCTCAATATGTAGACAGCTGTGTATCATTTTTTTTATAGTAGGCACGATCAAACCATGCTAAACATATATATATATATATATATACCGCCAACCTGCGGCGTCCACAATAATTTATCATCATCACTAGGCTCCTGTTCACTTGAAAACATATAGTCTCATTTGGCTAGAACTAGAAGCAAAGAAGAAATTCTGTCTCTCAAGATCTGTGAGCTTCACTCACAGATAGGTAACTTCAAATGTTCTGCAGCCAAAGGCATAGTAATAAGAATGTCATTTACCTTCATACAGAATCTTCCGGATACACACTTAACAAAAGATCACTGGGGAAAACATTGACATTTCAGTCATATCGAAACTTTCCAATCCCCATGATGATCTAGAGAAAAACACAACGGACATCGTCGTCCGACAGCCCAGATCACAATCTAGATGACGGAAGTCACAGTTCGCGCTCAGAACTCTGCGCATGCCTAGACAGCATAAAACTGAGCATCGTTCAGACAGATCAACGACAACGATTGAAAGAAAGAGAAGATAACCCTTTAAACAACCTGTCATAGAAGTTAATACCCAATTATCCAACTTTGACCAACAAAGTTTTACAACAAAATTATTAATAGATTTACCTAAATTACTCCGTCAAAAACGACAAAAGTATTAAATAGATTTACCTATCATGACTCCGCCAAAAACGACAGTAACACTCACATTTTTGTTCAATGTAATTGTCAAAAAAATGACGATATAATTTTTTTCCCCGGGGGTCGGTGTAGTCTATTAAGTCATGTTTTATTAATGGGAGTTAGGTGTTAAAGATTTATATGTATGGGTCGGTCGGAGGTCCCGGTTAACGGATATTTCAATTTATTCACCCGATGCTGTATGTTTATACTGTGAACTATTTATACCATGATGTCTACGTCACTGTGTCAGTAATAAACCGTGTATAACGTTACCAGTCGTTTCAACATTTCCTGACTCTTACGTTTACTGTGGTGTGTGGTTCCAGTCTGTGTTGGTATGCCAGAACCCTTTGCATTCGCGTATGTTGACAGTCATTCACTCACACACCGGTGGGCCATCCGTAAGCCCGACCTAAGCTGATCGTCATTATCAGCGTATATATATATATATATATATATATATATATATATATATATATATATATATATATATATATATATATATATATATATATATATATATATATATATATATATATATATATATATATATATATATATATCAGCATTGCCTCCTTTCCACCACTATAAACTTGACTTAGAAGCCGAAGTATTGGCCAGTCTTAATCTGCTGCTAAAAAAATGTGTTAAAGAAAATAAACTGGTAACAGCCTGTTTGTAGCATTTGAGGACTTTGGCGAGTCCTTTTTAGGGCAATTCTTTTTCAGGGCTTCAGGCTAGCAGATAGATAATTTTAGTCCTGTTCAGGACTAGTATCTATCTACGCTGAACGGGCTAGCAGTCCTTTTCATGGCTTTTTCATGCTAGCTAAAAAATGCTAGTAGTACTTTTCAGTGGTTAGAGTTTATCAACACATCGCTTCAGTTAACAGAGTTCACTCATAATTGTGACTTGCAATTTGCGCTCTGATATTACCAAATAGGTTGAAAGGACGCGCCTCGCCACAAAAAGGCAAACCCCACAAACAAAACTTAAAAACTTGCAGAGATTATCTTACTTCTGTGATAGAAAGCATCCTCGTACCACGTCATGGGGCCGAGAATAAATGTTTTGAAAAGGGTACAATCATTTACGGACTCCCTGCACACACATACACACACGCACACACACACACACACACACACACACACACACACACCCACACACACACACACACTCACACACACACACACACTCACATATGTATATATATGGTAACCGATTCTAAAGGTGACATAGACTAGAGGAGTACCAAAGTGCTAAGTGCTAAATGTGCGTGCTGCGACAATAGATCTGAGCAACATTCGTTCAAAGCAGCCAAGTATAATAATCTGGCGCAATCTGAGACACGAACTGCCAGGGTCATGGCTGTTGAAGTGGGCCTTTCACAATTGCCTCCACGGCTGGCGGAGTTGTGGATTTTAAAGTTGCTACTATAAGTGAAATGGGTTCATTTTCGATACAAGACAACAGGAGGCTGAGACGCTTGGGAGTCATGACCCAAGTGGGCCCGCCCCCCTTAGAGTGTAAAGGAGTATATCGGGCCGAAACACTTGTCGGACGGGGGGACTTCTTCTGATGATCAGATTACCTCCTGTTGTATCGCTCTGTAAAGAGTTTCCAATCATAGAGGAGTACCAGCACAAGTGGATACATTTTTCTAATACTAGTGGAAGATTCCAGATGAACTTTTATCAATTTTATTTTATGATCATCTGATGTAAATATACTACCATAATCGTAATCATCTTCCAACATTCACCATTCAGCACACAAGTAGATAGATGTATATACATATTAAAAATTGAAATTGTATTAACTGACTTATTACTTTTATAACTGTTGCAGTTAAGCTTTTTTTTTTTTTTTGATATTTACAGTAATTACATATTACTGGGGGTTACATAGGGAAGGGGCATCTTATAGTCTGATGTTCAATGTACCTTAATTCCTAACTCAGATTATTCACAGCCGTAACTATCTGGTGATACCAGTGTTCTTCTCAGACACTGGGGCTTTACCATTTTCTGCAGAATTCTATTTCTGTCCAATCAGTAATTCTACTGAGTCTATATTCTTAAAATTACCTTCCGCTACAGTTATTTTGAGTAAAGACCGAGCTGATCTGTCATGTTGCAAGTAGATTTGTAAACAGTACAATACTGTAATAATAGTGTCCGATAGCAGCCCTATCCCCCTCCTTTCCGGGCTGTCACCCAGGTCGGACCGCGCGCTTCGCACCTCCCTTACAACCCAACTGCTTTGACATCATACTACTTAGTAACCTATATGGGTAACAAACTGCAACCTTAAGATCTGGCAAGAACTGCTTGTCGCGAGAGACGAATGAGTTTGTATTTCGTTTCTATACCCATTGTGTGCATACCAGACAGTCGTGGGAAACCCACTAATTTTACAAGAAATGTTTACAGAACACTGAGACAGCACGCAACAACATTCACCTGAAATGTTTTCACAACACGCGGACATTGCACCAACAGACTATCGGAATAATTGATACTAAGTTGCGGATATGTTTACACACGGCCAGTGTTAACCAAGTATTGTTGTGACTAAGGGAGACTTAAAGTCTGCACAAGGACAACATGAAAGCAGTATGAATACGAAATTATAACGAGAAGAACAACACTGTACGTGCCCCAAAGGACGCACACAGACAGTTGTCTGGGAGAGGAACAACAAGGAAACGATAATAGAAAAATATTACAGGAAATGTACCTAGGAATGAGGACTGAATTCTGACGAAAGGAAAACAAACGAATTTTCACATGACCCAAGAAGCGACCGGAAAAATAGCCCTAGGCGATTCAGACAGTATATACTGAACGAAATCTATCGTTCGGGCAATGATATGAAAAAATCATTCCGCCCGCATATACTGGTTTCCATATTTCACGAGGAAGATTCAGGCCAAGTGTCAGTGAAATTCATGATATGGACATCAAGGTTAGTGTAATATAGATTTGTACCTTATATCATTATATCTTAACCTCAGTCAGATTATATATACATATTTCCCATATATGTAAATAAATATAACACTGTAATTACCAGTCACGTTTATTATAATATTATATCGCATACTCATAAGTACAGATTGCAATAAACACCATGCAAAGAATTATTATACTTATAAGATCGCACAGTTTCATTAATTATAATGAAGTAAATACAAGACACGTTTATTTTGTCTCTTACATTACCTGTTAACCGTACAGTAAACACCGCACAGTCATTCATTATAAGGATAAGATTTCACAGACACAAAACACACCGCATGCGGAGCATAGGTGACGGGGTATTTATACGGGATTATCTTTTTATCCATCGCAGTGGTAGAGACCGGGGGACCTTTGAGAGAACTCAACCTTTGTCTACTACATTGCGGGCGTTAATTACGGGACAAGCTAAAAAGTAGGGCCGACCAGAGATACTGCGACGACACGCATCTCACATGTAATTAACGGCACCCACTTTACCCATTCTCCACGGGGGTTTTGAGAAAGGAATTCGCCAGACGGTGAAGGGTCTTTCCATCATCCGCAGCCACCCACGCAGAACAGGGTGCAGACAATACCAAGGCAGGATTGTTGCATTACTAAAGAGCTGTCCACGTTACTTTAATTATCGGAAGGGGCAAGAGCCGACTGACGAATTTGTAAACCAGCGCCTACGCAAATTATTGAGATACAAAATTACTTGTAGTAATGGACAGATTCTCCCAGTGAAATATATATGCGCCAACAAATACCAAGATATAACCTGCTTCCACCATCATCACCACCCGAGACCAATATCTTCACCACACAGGGACATCTGCATATCAGCGGAAGTCTCCACCGCATAACATTGTTTAAACAACAACATAGGAACACGCCAGCTCAGACACGCGGGGCAATGTCAACACTCGCTTTGTGAGCGACAAAAGGAACAGGCCATCGACACCTGACGAAATCCAGTGGACCGTCCAGTGTTATTGAATGCAGACTAAGACTTGCCCGTGTATACAAATTCCCAGAGTTTTATTGACAGTCATTCCGAGCCCCGAATCAAGATATCCTTTTTTGTTGGGGTTAAGATTAGGTTAATTCATCATCATCATCACATCGTGTAGACTTAAGTTTAGTGAGTGTATTTTTTGCCTAACTATTATCTTCTTTTCCAGGCATAGTTAGGTTAGTTCTTATTACATTTGTATTGTTGTAACTGAATGTTGTTATATTTCAGTATTTTAATAAACGTTGTAGTTGTGGTTACATTACCCACACACGTTATTACATATATAGAGAAGGAACGAAAGTGTGCGAAAGAGACATACTGTTCTTCTTCTCTGTCTCTTCTGTTCACTCAGTGTAATAGGGGAGTGGGGGCTCGTTAGTATTATAATATAGAGAGGGAGATAGAGTGGTAGGAGGTATATGTCACGAGATCCAGAATCACTGGGGCTATATGCTGGGAACTCATCCCAAAGTCTTATATTCACCTTCTCCACTCCTGCTGCTCATCTTCAACCGGGTGCCAGGCGAATCTGAGCCATTGACAAAGCCGGCACCTCACAGATAACTCTCTTTGGTTACCCTCACAGGGGTAACGTTGTGACACTGCTCATCAAATACTGTACTGACAGAAAAATTGGATCGAGGTACTAATAATCACAGAGAGTACTCGAAATTCAGTCATGGTTAATATCGATACATTTAACCAAGCTTCACGAAAACTGCATACTCAGTGGTCCAAAGAAAACGGTTAGTAAACATGCAATGTAAACATTCTCCAATGTCAGCTTGCATTTTATTTTAACGCTTTACTAGAATAGAAAACGGTAGAAGTAGGTACACAGGAATCCGCCATGTTTCCCCAGTGGCTAGCTATCCATTTTCACGCTACAGCTAGCTTTAACCTAACCCCAACCTTTTCTCGAGCGTTGTCAAACAGCTAGCTTTAACACCAACCCTGTTTAGAGCTGTGACACAAATGATAACATCCCCCCCCCCCTTTTTTTTTCTCCAAAAATAAAGAAAAAAGAAAACGAAACTCCGCGTATCGATAGATACTCGGGCAACATGGCGGCCTCTTGTCTACGGTTCCTACTTTAACCTAGAGAAACTCACAGACGGCAAAATCAGTATATTCCTGGATGTATAACTGGGACACCACAACGCACCACACAGTAACTTCCCCCGTACATGGTAACACTGCCAAGTGCTTTTATTGTGATGAATTCAAGTCTCTGTGGATTTTCTGTCTCGTCACTCTTTTGTTAGAAGACTTACTGGAGTTGTAGATCTCCAAGTAATTGTATATGTTCTTAACTTATCAAATACTCATCGACTAACAGATTTTCTTTCTCCCCCCCACCCTCCTTTTTTCTCTTTTATCTGTTTGCACGTTTGTTTATTTTTTTTTATAAATTTCGTATGCCTTCATTGTGCAGATTTGGTTTTATTATTATTATGTTACATTATTCACCACTTTTCTTGTGTTCCACTGTGCTGTGTTGGCTGCGTTTGTTTTCTATTGTGGACCCAGGCTTCTCTATCTTACTTCCTGGTGTACATTCTTTTTGTTCATAGGAAGCAGCTTTTATTTCATGTTATGTCATTTAATAATGAAGGTGTACTCTCTATCTTCTCGGCACTTGATGAAGTGCTGACAAACGTACGTACAGATCGAACTAATAGTACGTTACTGAACCACGTGGCTAATTTAGTTTCATAGTTAATTTAGTGGCTAATTTTCTTCGTTAAGAAAATATAACGAAGCAATCTGTCCATAGTACGCATAATTACCTTGACAATGTCCAACCTTGTACATGTTCGTCAAACACATAGACATTGAATGGATGGGCCATGGAAGATTTGGGTTTCTACAGAGTCCCGAGATTTATTCAGTTCTCTCTTAATTTCAGTTCTCACACTGCCTCTTCTTTGATCCTTAGCCGCCAACTGCCAATGCAGTCAGTGGCCATCACGCTTGGTGGCGTCTTGTATGGCAGCAACAAACTGCTTCCACTTTATTCGGTCGAAGGCCATTCTTCGTACAGACAGTGCCCCAGCTCTGGTTCATTCTTTGCATTTCGGCCTCCACATTTGTTTTTGGTCTTTCGCTTTTCTTCGGGGGTCCATAGCATAGCTGTTCTTGTGATGGCATCGCGGTCTCTTCTGAGGACGTGGCCAACCCAACTCCAGTGTCTGCCAGCTATGATGGTGAGCATGTCCTCTTGGTTACTCCGAGTAAGTAGTTCTTGGTTAGTGATAGTATTCGGTCAAAAGATTCGGAGAATTCTCCTTAGGCAGATTGTGTGGAAGGAAGACAGTTTCAACAATTCCTTCTCTGTTACTCTCCAGCATTCCGCACCATAGAGAAGCACAGAAAGTCTCATACTAGTTTTGGTTATTTTATAATTACTGGTGCCCTACCAGAGAATGTAGAATTTTCCCAAAAACACTATCATTGTATATCACGGCGTTCTTTGATTCACTACTCTACAAGGTATGTTCACTGTCATTGGCCCTCCCGCACATGGCATTCGTGTATCAATACTGGCACGTGGTAGTTCATGTTCGACACTTTTCTTCTTAATTAACGAGCGTCTACATACTATCAAAAATATAGTTGTTTCACGTTGATTATCTGCATGTTCAACTTAGTCTATCTCTTACTAGATTCGCTGGCTACAGCTTTCAAAAATCGTCTGTTTCCCACAGACTCACAACCCCACATAGGTTGTAACAAGAGCTGTTAAACTACTACGTCTCTATTACATATCGTAGAGTACTACCCACAACTGCAGACTGGAGAAGGAAGAGACTAGAAAAAGCTTCCCTTCTCTATTTATAGGCTCTACAACAGGGGGTCATGTGAACTATTTTTATTGTCCTATTCTCCTACCCTAAAAAGCTCCCATCAAACTTCATAATTCTAGCCGTTTGTACGTCGGTCCCATCTACGGGATGCAACTATGGTTGAAAGTTAGACATTAATTGTATTGTTTCCCTTATATGTACTCTCCCGAAAATAGTAACACTCAACGAAGAAAAAGTCGGTGAATTGTGCAACACAAAGTGAGTGACAGTCATATGAATAAAATGTAAGTTTTTGATTGTAGAACCCAGTTATTCCAGAAACGGATTCAACTCATTATTTTGTTAAAAATAACCTTAAAATGTAAGTTTTTGATTGTTTCTTCAAAACAAAATTTTAATTTAAAGTATTGCAGACTTATTGTTGGAGCTACTCGCTGGAAATGAAACGGTTTATTGGAGCATAGATACCATGATTTCCGATGATCCCAACGACGCAGTTGATTTCTCTACCGAGTTCCTTAACGAGCAGTGCCCATCAGGAATGCCACAGCATTTGCTGAAATTAAAGGTTGCTGCATGTATCACGCTATTGCGAAATCTGAACGCAAAAAACGGACTATTGAATGTCACGCGTTTGGTCATAAAAGTCTTGCATCGGAATTCCATTGATGCAGAAATTATCACTGGCAGTAATAAGGGAGAACGAGTCTTAATTCCTCGCATTGACTTAGAACCGAGCGAGCGCATTTTGCCATTTAGGATGCGACGTCGTCAATTCCAGTGATTTTAGCATTTGCAATGACAATCAATAAGGTGCATGGACAATCTTTTGATCACATAGGAGTTTTCCTTCCTGAACCTGTTTTCGGACACGGCCAGCTCTATGTCGCCCTCACCCGAGGAACAAATCATGAAAACTTGAAAGTTTTTGTTAAAACACTTTTTATCAGGGAACATTATTTGAAACAAATCCACGCAATTTCACAAAAAATTTTTTGTCATCAAATAACTTGTATATTGAATTTAAAAATATTTTTAAAATATATTACAGTTTTTGAGTTACTTCCGTCATTATTGACGGGTTATTGCTAGTCTGACTATAACTCACTACTACTGTACTCGACATCTCTTCTGTCGCTAACGTCCCTTAGACCACTTTGTTCAACTTTCTTATTACACCACTTTGAATCATTTACCACATACACGGATTTGTTCCTTATAACAGGACGCATTTTATTTTGTGAGATGCGTGTATAACCTTTTGTAGATCGTGTCGCCATTAACATCCATGCTATATGAATGCCAAAAGGAGAAACAAATTTAGATGATTAATTTTACACCAGGTTTGGTTTGGTTTTAAGGACTATCTTCATTATACACGGACAACTCCATCAGGGCTTCGATCTCCTCCCTTAGGTCACACAAGGAAGATCTCAGCACAGTGCACGAACTCCGTAGCACCGGCGAGAATCGCAATGTCTGTATACAGGAATCACACATTCTATCAATATTTTGTCTGGTGGGCAGGTACGAGGTACCAGGTACCAACACCTAACAGCAAGGTCTTTTATACCTGGACATGCTCTCTAATATAACCGACGTACCCAGTGTCTAGGATGAACGGGGTGCGGCTCGCCAAAAAGAGGCAAATCTCCTACACAAGAATACAATAAAATTACTCCAGGTATCGTCATCGTCATCATTATCATTTTCTGTTATGCTCTCTATGGATCATGAAGACACCAGTTCTTCTGATCATGGAGACACCAGTTCTTCTGATCATGGAGACACCAGTTCTTCTGATCATGGAGACACCAGTTCTTCTGATCATGGAGACTCCAGTTCTTCTGATCATGGAGACACCAGTTCTTCTGATCATGGAGACACCAGTTCTTCTGATCATGGAGACACCAGTTCTTTTGATCATGGAGACACCAGTTCTTCTGATCATGGAGACACCAGTTCTTCTGATCATGGAGACACCAGTTCTTCTGATCATGGAGACACCAGTTCTTTTGATCATGGAGACACCAGTTCTTCTGATCATGGAGACACCAGTTCTTCTGATCATGGAGACACCAGTTCTTCTGATCATGGAGACACCAGTTCTTCTGATCATGGAGACACCAGTTCTTCTGATCATGGAGACACCAGTTCTTCTGATCATGGAGACACCAGTGCATCTGATCATGGAGACACCAGTGCATCTGATCATGGAGACATCAGTGCATCTGATCATGGAGACACCAGTTCTTCTGATCATGGAGACACCAGTGCATCTGATCATGGAGACATCAGTTCTTCTGATCATGGAGACACCAGTGCAGCTGATCATGGAGACACCAGTGCATCTGATCACGGAGACATCAGTGCATCTGTTCATGGAGACACCAGTTCTTCTGATCATGGAGACACCAGTGCATCTGATCATGGAGACATCAGTGCATCTGATCATGGAGACACCAGTTCGTCTGATCATGGAGACACCAGTGCATCTGATCATGGAGACACCAGTGCATCTGATCATGGAGACATCAGTGCATCTGATCATGGAGACACCAGTTCTTCTGATCATGGAGACTCCAGTGCATCTGATCATGGAGACATCAGTGCATCTGATCATGGAGACACCAGTTCTTCTGATCATGGAGACACCAGTGCATCTGATCATGGAGACATCAGTGCATCTGATCATGGAGACACCAGTTCATCTGATCATGGAGACACCAGTGCATCTGATCATAGAGACATCAGTGCATCTGATCATGGAGACACCAGTTCATCTGATCATGGAGACACCAGTGTATCTGATCATGGAGACATCAGTGCATCTGATCATGGAGACACCAGTCCACATCTTATCATGGAGACACCAGTTCATCTGATCATGGAGACACCAGTGCACATCTGATCATGGAGATACCAGTGCACATCTGATCCCCTTCCAAGAAGCATGCACATACTCTTGTAGAGGTGGTTTCTGTGGCAACTTGTTTTACAAGATGACACCATATATACTGAGCACATAATACAAATCTGAGCATTTATTACACTACACACACACACACAAATGTACATTTATTAAGAGTCAGGTCAGCTAAAACTGTGATTAAGTAGTAATTTTATGTATTTACGTATTTATAGTTTTTCAATAAACACACTAGAATAGTTAGTAGGTCAATGGTATAGTGGATGTTGTTTCCCAGTCGCAAGCTTACAAAAGCCTGGCTCCAGAGACGATATATTAAGTAGCAGGTCTGGCTCCACGTTAAGGCTGTTCCAATACGGTACATATTTTTCATATGGACGAGAGCTGACAATGGCTATTGCGCTTATTATTGCTGTTCGATCAATTTTATTTGATTTTAAAAAAGTATTTTGAAATTATTTTTGTCTGCACTTTGCGAATTTTCTCGTTCCTTGTCTTGACACTACATTCATAGGAAAAATTATCTGAGTACTTATGAGGCCTTCATTATTTTGTTCATCCCAGCGGTAAAGACAACTAGATTGGGGAGCTTTTGATAACTTCAACAGTAGTACGTCTAATTACCAACGCTGATGTAATATGGTGTATTAATACGTAGTACAGAGTATCTACTAGCATACTACACGTAAGCGACTACTTCAGCCACCAGTAAAAGGCAAAGCCCAACTTAAGGCGACCCGGAACAGTCTCCACATGGTAAAAAGTACCTACACAAGCAGGGCCGTAGATACGGGGGAAGGGTGTTCAACCCTTCCCCCCCCCCCGGTACCAAAATAGCGCATAAATTTTTTTTTATTACCCCCCACCCCTAATAAAGTCCTATCTACGGCCCTGTACACAAGTACTGATACACAGATACACATACGTCAGATAAGGGCAGGTAAACTGTTAATGAAAATCGGAAGTTACCGGAGGTAAACGGACCGATTGCACTAAACGGACAGCCAACCCCAACTAAATATACAAGAGTAAACCACTACGATACGCTGAAAGCTGACCACAGGTCGAAGATTCGCCAACTTCGGCCTAATAGCGATACGTCATCGCTTCAGATATTCTATTCGACAAGTAGAGAACAGTCGCCCAACACTACAACAACGCCTTTTGTTGTTCCACTATCAGCATTGTAGTATGTTACAGAAGAGCCATTTTCCCCGTAAGCAGTAAGAGCTGTTCTTGACAGAATGCTCTATTGTAGTTTTCAGTGCTACCTAATGCATTCTGACCGGATCAAGCCAACGAAGTAGAAATTCAGACCCCCCCCCCCCCCCACCCCCAGTATACAGTGCAGTGGCGTCCCTAGGGTTTCTGTCACACAGTGCGGTAACTCATGGTGTCACCCCCACGGACCTCCCCCTGTACCAGACCATACAGAATCCTTAGTAATGTTTTTTGTACTAATGTTACTTGTAAATCGTAATTCCCGTATATCACTGAATGTAATCGCAATAGTAGTGACATAAACAACTAGCAAAATTAAAATTACACCTTTAAATTACAATATCATATGCACAGCCTAAATGTATTTACATAGTTTCATGTGGTTAAAGTGAAAATTCGGAAAGAAAACAACAGAATTCGAAGTAAAAACGTAGGTATATTGATACAGTACATGTAAGCTGAGCTTACGAAAAATGAGTTTGTAGCTATAAGTAACTACAGGGATATTTTTATAAAAAATAATATATTTCTGCTGAAACACTGCACAGAACATTTATAGACAGTCATCTTGGTGTCACCCCCTCTGATGGTGTCACCCGGTGCGGTCCGCACCCCCCCCCCCCCCCCCCAGTGACGCCAATGATACAGTGGAGTCATTTAAGTCAATCCAATAGACAAGTCACTTAATTAGTATTAGATTTCATTCATCATCATCTCGAATTTTACAGCACATTGTAGGATTACGTTTCATTTGGGTAAATTTTGCATACATACCATAATTTATTTCCAGGTTTAGCACATATTTATTTGCATATATATATATATATGTGTGTGTATGTATTTTCGTGTATATAGCTTTTAATTCACTAAATCTTGTATTAGTGTGTTTGTGATCAACACAACAAGTTATCGCATTAATAGTGAGGGAAAGAATGAGTGTGAGAGACTTAAGGTTATATTTCTTTCTCCTCTTCTCACTGTGTGTGAAGGGGAAGGGTTGGGGGCTCGTGAGCTATGGGACCGGAGAGATAGCTAAATAGATTTAATAATGTCACGGGGAACTTGAATCACTGGAGCCGCCTTCTGGGAACTTATCCCGACTTCTGGATTCACCCCCACCCCCTTCATCTTTCCAGTCTATCTCTACCTGGTTGCAAACTACCTCTGAGCCACTATTATCTTCTGAGCAACCAGGACCAACCCCCCACGGTTAACCCCGGATTAACCCTGTGACAGACCCAACTAACATGAAGAGAACTAGAAGCAGAGCTAAGAAAGGCAACGTGACTCTTATTCGCTGACTCTCATTTCTATATTAAGTAGACCTGTGTCTCTTCTATAGAGAGAAGTGCAAGCGAATTCCGTGGCCATGATGGCGTCAGATTAAATTGAGTGTTTGGCCAGGAAAAGGGAAGTCACTGTTGTCGACAGCCAAAGCTTTAGACTGTTAGTTACTTCCCTGCTTTCAGTGTCCAAGTCGATATATCAGATCGTCTTGTTAGATCCTCATTTAAACACGACACCAATTCAAGGTTTCTTACGTTGCAAAAAAAAAAAAAACAAACAAATAAACAAACAAGGGCAACATTTCTTCAAAGAAATAAAAAATAAAGCTCATATAAGAAATTTTAAGTAAAATAGATTCAAATAGGAGAATATACGATTTCAATTCACCTCAGTGTGTTGGAAACATACTCAGTGAAATAAGGATACATTTATAGGTGGACATATTTTTTAAATTGAAATAATAAGCCCAATAAATGTTAAAGAATGATTCTGAAACATGAAGAACAAAAAAAAAAAAAACAACAACAACAACAAACAAAAAAAGCTACAGACTTTTATAAATAGATGCTTGCCTAGAATAGAAGGGTTGAAAAGGTATGACAAGGTCACCAATGTAGAACTGATGAGAAGAACCAGCATAGTGCCAGTGGAACATGAGATGAGAAGATAACGCAGGCGATGGATAGGACACACACTGAAGAAACCTGTTCATAGCGTTAAAAGACAGCCCTTGTAATTCAGCATCATTATCATCATAATCATTTCCCTTTCAGCTCCCTATAGGGCATAGAGCCTCCACTGCACGTGGTTCCATCGCAGGAAACATTCACAAAGAATTCACATGCTCTTGCAGCGGTGTTTCTGTAACAATTTGTTTGACATGATAAGATTGCCAGCCCCACGTGCTACCTCACATTAATCGCCTTGTACGAATTGCTCGATAGAGCAGTTGTCATATTCTTTCTTTTGTCACATAAGAATACCTGGGACAACTACACAGGTAAATTGTTCGCCTGGTAATCTGTGATAGGGTCCAGCTACAGAGTCCACATTATCTGTCAATAACGTCTTATTATGGCGTGCTGTATTCTTCTGACTAAATCTGCTGTCAAAGCCAAAACTTTACATGTATAGCTAAACGTGAAACTTACATGCAGCAGCAGTAGCTTCTGGAGCTATTTCTTTTCCATACTGAGGTTGCTAATGTACTCACGCGCACGTATAGTAGTTGTCGTATATTTTTTGATAGGAATTTAAGATCACTTATGGTCCCGTCTAAATAGTAAAATGTTACATCTGTATGACACCACGCTCAAATTCCCCGCTCAGAAACTAACTATTGTATTTTAAAATCTATAAATAACTACAATATTTGAAAATTGTCTGAGGGGCAAAGTCCATTTACCGCTAAAAATTTAACTAGAGAATTTGAATTTTTCTACTACCACAGGTTAAAAGTTACTACCCTCATACACCCCCACCCTAATATTTATCGAAGGACGTAGTCAAAATTAACAACCAATCAAATTGTTACCTCGTTTTGTAGAATCAAGAAAAAATGTGGTTGTAGTGGCAAAAATGCCAATTCTGTGTTTTTGACCAAAATTAACTAATTTATTTCTCAATAACTAAAGGGAATTAGAATGAAAGGGATATCTTGAATTATAGCGCTGATATTGATTAATATATTAACATAAAGATTCCCACTTAATAAAATTATCTTGACTTAGATAAATTTAATTTACTGATATTTTAGATCAGGGTAGACCTACATTTAATTACAAAAACATTACCCAGATGAAACTGTTAAGGAATAACCAAAGAAAGATTAGATAGAACGATAGAGGTCAGTTGGCCGTTTAATTATCACCTTTGCTATTTGAAATCGGTCCATAAATAACGGAGATATAAAATACCCAAATGTAATCAGACGAACGAACACACTTAGAATCGCTCCAGTTATAATCCAAAAATAGTTAATTTTTTTGACTCGTCTTCTGACTGGTTAGGGGTAGGGTAATAAAATTTACAACTACTTGAAAAATCAGGCCATTGTAGTTTGAACCGCCATTTGAAAAACTAACAACCACTTCCAAGTTGAGATCAGCGGGAAAGCCTTGTGACCAAGCTTTTGCCTTCTGGACGATAAAGCAGTCTGAAAACCTATTTACTGCTAGTCAAGCTTGTGCATGTGTTATTATTCTTTACTTGGGGTAAGACAAATAAGTTTATTTGTAATATATTGACATGTAGGCCACAGGCTGTGTGTGTGCCACCCTATTTTATTTCGATACTGCCAATTGGGAGAGGTTGCGACGACCTAAGTAGGAATGTGTCTAAAAGCAGACTTATTGGGATGTGAAAAATAAATGTGTTTGTAGATTTGCCATAAAACTTTGTGACTGTAAGTCCAGGAGAAAATACATTGATAGTGGCTTCTGGAGTGACACAGTGTTCAAAGAACATGTGAAACCATGCATAGAATGTTTGAAAGAAGAAATTAACAGGTCACAAGATATATTTGTACACCCCTGCTGATTTATGGAAGACAATCAATGCTTAAGGAACAGTGGCTTTGAGGCCATATGGGCAAAAGAATGAAAACACAGGACTGAGTGTAGTCAAGGAAACTTAGAGTCTGGTGCACATGGTCAGCACACATGGCTGACCCCAGGTAAGATTATTATCGATTAGTTGTGGAATTGTTATAAACAGGCTCTATAGGGGAGGAACTTTTCCTTCTCATTCCAGGGTGGTATTACCAGTTACAAAGTTGTTGCAGTAAACCTGGAGAAGACAGAACCTGTGGGCAGTGAATGCTTACAATATACCTGGAAGCTACATGCTGTATCTTCATCCAGGAGGCAACACTATTTGATTGATCTGGTAGGTTCTGGAGCCAAAAGCATCAGACAGGCTGACGAGATAAGTCCCTTAGTACGGGCACATGATAGTTCATCACAATTCCACCCACCACAATAACAAGAATTTCCCTGGGGAATGATGTAAAGAACAGACTCTCCAATAATAGACTAGTGTTAATGTAAAGCATTGAATCAGACTGTGGGGTACCCATTACAGTGAACTTTTTGATTGTTAAAAGTCATGGACAGTGTTTCCAACTTATTTATTTGTATTATGTAAATAAAAGTTTTCTTGATTTGACAATCTGTCACAAAAGAGTGAGGTACAGGAAAAATAAATTGTATATATATATATATATATATCCCTTTATATATCAAACGTTACAAACAGTTTTACTTCCTTACCTTTTGTTGAGTTAAAGTTCTGTTTGAAATTATTCATCCATCATATTAAATACATTACCCTAGACACGTAGCCACATAACACAACAGAGATTAATGTACACTGGGTGAGATCAGAAGAGGTAGCGGATAGGGACTCTGAGAAATACATCATCATCACTCTTACTCAGGGAACTTACATAGCTTGACCTCACCTGGTTAACCTTTGATTTTATTAACATCAAAACCCCTTATCACATATTGGTGTCCTGTCCAGGATTTTTGTTCCACCATACCCTGGGGCCCACTCAGTAGGAAATAAATTTTATAAAACTAAACAAATTGTGGTGAATTGGATGAGCTGTCATTGCCACTATTTAATTAAGTTAGTATTTGTTACATTATTACAGAAGTGTTGATAATTTGTATGAGAGAATGGCAGACTTGGCCAAATTTAGATCTGCTACAGTGCAGACGGCAAAAGATCTTGGCATGAGTGGGGGCCTTCTGATTCAGTATGTTACTACTGAATGTCGGCGTCTGTGGCCTAATGGATATGAACGCAGTTTCGTAATCCAGATATACCAGGTTCGAAACCAGCTGCAGGCGGTTTGGTAGCAGACCGCTGTGTGTGGATTTTTAACAATGGTATAAGCGCCGTACCGTTCAGAAAGCAATGGCAAACTACTGAATGAAAAAAATGCCTAGAAAAATCACAAACAGCCAATAAAAGCTGGGGTTGATTGCTACGTCCTGTAAAGGATAAGCAACTAACTACTGAATGTGATAAATTTATAGATAGGGAAGATAGGAGGTTAGCTGAAGAGAAAAGGTTACAACTAGAAGCAGATAAAGAAGAGAAAAGATTAAAATTAGAGGCAGATAAAGAGGCTAGGAAATTAGAGGCTGATAGGGAGGCTGAGGTTAAAAGGTTACAGTTGGAGGCTGAAAGGGAGGTTAGGCAGATGGAGGCTGCTAAAGAGGAAAAGAGATTGCAGAGGGAGGCAGAAGAAAAGAGATTGGAAAGGGAGAAAGAAGAAAAGAGATTGCAAAGGGAGGCAGAAGAAAAGAGATTGCAAAGGGAGACAGAGGAAAAGAGATTGCAGATGGAGGTTGAAAAAGAAGAGAAAAGATTGCAAAGAGAGCATGAGTTAAGACTCAAGGAACTGGAACTTCAAGGACATGTTCCAGAAAATGGAAGCAGCCCATCTACCTCTGATACTAGTACCAGTCAGGGGGCCTCAAATTCAGTCATGAATTTTCATTTAGATCCTTTTGTAGAGAAAGACGATGAGATCGAGTCTTATCTCAGTAGATATGAGAGACTAGCTACTAACTATGGGTTAGAGAAGGAGAAGTGGAGTTTAAAATTATCCCAAGGACTTAGGGGAACATCTTATGACGTCTTCTCCAAGTTAAGCAGAAAATACCAAGAAGATTATGATACTCTCAATCAAGCCTTATTAGTTAGATACGAAAAAAATAGTGAATTTTATAGGAAGAAATTTAGGAATGCTAAGCTACTTTCTGGGGAGACTTACCACCAATTCTCTGCCCCACTAGAAACCTATTTGGAGAAATGGACTGCTCTGGGGAAAACGCAAGATCTGAAGGAAATGATTATGATGGAGCAGTTAAGAGAGTCCATGGCTCCAGACCTGAGAAAATTTCTCATGGAACAAGGTGCAGAGAGGTTGGGGGAGATTCTCAATGTTGCTGAAAGATATCAGGCAGCACAGAAAGGAGTAGCTGGTATTAAGAAGAAACAACCAGAAAGTAATAGAACCCCACCAGACCAATATGAGTATTATAATAATAGGGATCAACCCCCTAGATTTAAACAAACTTATGATAGGCCAAGATTTGATCATAGAGACAAAAACCCTCAAGTAAATGAAACCCTACAGACCAGAAGGAAAATGGTGTAAAATATGTAGGATGCATAATCATAATACAATTGAATGTGGTAGGAAAGTTCCTCCATATCACGCTGCATGCATGATAACAGTGGACAAGGGAAGGAAGAAACTGACAGACAGTCAGATAAATCTCCATCATCCCCCCATCTGTGAAAAGTGGTATGTAATGGTGCGAAAGTCAAGTGCCTTTACGATTCAGGGTTGGAATATGACTCAGTTGTGAGTGCAAACCTGGTGCACCCTGACCAGTATACCACAGAAACAGTGGAGATACAAGGGGCATTGAAGGATACAGCCACCATGACACTTCCCGTAGCCGAGATCAATGTCAAGACTAGGTACGTGGAAGGAGTGATAAGAGCAGCAGTGTGTGACGACCCTAATTACCCGCTGGTGTTAGGAAAGAGATACGTGTTTCTAGGGAGCCCTATAAAACCTGTGATCATGGAAATGCTCCAGGTCAGGTCGACCCCTAGTAAGGAGGAGGAACCACCACTAAAGATTCATCCGAGAGAGATAAGAAAGGCCCAGGCAAAAGACAAATCATTGAAACCTTGCTTTGGCATATTGCCAAATAGCCATAACCATCCTAAGAAAGGAGAATTCTATTTGAAGGAGGGACTGCTCTACAGGAAAGCTGGAGCAGGACCCAAAGGATATGGACAGCTAGTACTGCCATGGAGGTATAGGAAACAAGTTATGGCACAAGCACATGTTGATCCCGACGGTGGGCATCAGAAAATTGGCACCACCCGTCAAAGGACATCTGTGAAATATTTCTGGCCAGGCGTAGCTGCAGACATTGCAAAATTTGTGGAGGCCTGTGACCAGTGTAGCAAGGTACATTCCACACGTTGGAAGGAAAATAATAATCAGATGCTACCAAAGCATTGTGGAGAACATGGGCCTAAAAACAAAAAAGGGAAATAAAAATGATAAGGTAGATAACGTGAATAGGCATGCACCTTTTCACACACAGTCTTCCACTAAAACCTTTAAAATGGCAACTTTGTGTATGGCACAAACAGTAAAAATAAACACAGTCCAGACCACTCCGACACACACCCCGCAGAAATTCGTGGAACTGGCTGAAAATAGAACTGAGGTTAATCGGCCAACAGTGAAACCGAAACTAAATGTTAACCTTAGAAGAGTTGGGACCGGGTGTTTGACCAGGTTGCCTAATGTCAAGCTCATTTCAACATACGGCTATTAACTTAGCATTATGAAGGGTACCGGTGACAGTGACCGACCCTATACAGTCCATTGGAAGTATTGTACGGACATTGGATTGAGATCACACATATTATAGCAAATGCTAAAAAGAGGAATTGATTCTTGATGCAGGAACTCATTTCCCCATATTATATATATTATCACCAATTGCCGTTGGGCTGAGAAAACAGCTGGTGAATAGGTCCTTTATCTGAATGGCAAATTAAAGTGTCATATATAAATATTAGTAGAGGGTTTTCCCAAATTCCAATCAAGCTTGAGCTCAGACCAATTGTTGGCTGTGAACATTTCGGAGGGGCACATGGAACTTATATGTTGCTTTTGGATTGGAAATACTCCGAGTGTTTTATCCAGGCTGAAGAGGAAATTACTGGGTCCACTACATAACTCAGCTATCACCATCTTTATAGATTTTCTCCTCATAAATATTGCAACCTTGAGGAACATCTCAAAATCTCTGAACATGTCATGAAACAAACTCAGAGAAATGGTGAATATGATTAATAATCAGCATGGGACAGGCAGTAGCACCTGCAGCTGTTTATTAACATAACCTGCAATAGATTCTTGGATTGCAGAGGTCTGAGGCAGATTTCTTGAGTAGTGCCTACTTTGAATGACCCACCTGCAGTAATCCATGATCACACTAAAGCAGAGTAGAGTCAAGTTGACATACTTTGAACGTGAGTGTAATACAGACCTGAAAGCTGCACTAGTGGTTCACGCTTTTCAAACGGGGGAGATATGTCGTAAAATGTTACATCTGTATGACACCACGCTCAAATTCCCCTCTCATAAACTAACTATTGTATTTTAAAATCTATAAATAACTACAATATTTGAAAATTGTCTGAGGGGCAAAGTCCATTTACCGCTAAATATTTAACAAGAGAATTTTAATTTTTCTACTACCGCAGGTTAAAGGTTACTACCCCCATACACCCCCACCCTAATATTTATCGAAGGACGTAGTCAAAATTAACAACCAATCAAATTGTTACCTCGTTTTGTAGAATCAAGAAAAAATGTTGTTGTAGTGGCAAAAATGCCAATTCTGTGTTTTTGACCAAAATTAACTAATTTATTTCTCAATAACTAAAGGGAATTAGAATGAAAGGGATATCTTGAATTATAGCGCTGATATTGATTAATATATTAACATAAAGATTCCCACTTAATAAAATTATCTTGACTTAGATAAATTTAATTTACTGATATTTTAGATCAGAGTAGACCTACATTTAATTACAAAAACATTACCCAGATGAAACTGTTAAGGAATAACCAAAGAAAGATTAGATAGAACGATAGAGGTCAGTTGGCCGTTTAATTATCACCTTTGCTATTTGAAATCGGTCCATAAATAACGGAGATATAAAATACCCAAATGTAATCAGACGAACGAACACACTTAGAATCGCTCCAGTTATAATCCAAAAATAGTTAATTTTTTTTTACTCGTCTTCTGATTGGTTAGGGGTAGGGTAATAAAATTTACAACTACTTGAAAAATCAGGCCATTGTAGTTTGAACCGCCATTTGAAAAACTAACAACCACTTCCAAGTTGAGATCAGCGGGAAAGCCTTGTGACCAAGCTTTTGCCTTCTGGACGATAAAGCAGTCTGAAAACCTATTTACTGCTAGTCAAGCTTGTGCATGTGTTATTATTCTTTACTTGGGGTAAGACAAATAAGTTTATTTGTAATATATTGACATGTAGGCCACAGGCTGTGTGTGTGCCACCCTATTTTATTTCGATACTGCCAATTGGGAGAGGTTACGACGACCTAAGTAGGAATGTGTCTAAAAGCAGACTTATTGGGATGTGAAAAATAAATGTGTTTGTAGATTTGCCATAAAATTTTGTGACTGTAAGTCCAGGAGAAAATACATTGATAGTGGCTTCTGGAGTGACACAGTGTTCAAAGAACATGTGAAACCATGCATAGAATGTTTGAAAGAAGAAATTAACAGGTCACAAGATATATTTGTACACCCCTGCTGATTCTATGGAAGACAATCAGTGCTTAAGGAACAGTGGCTTTGATGCCATATAGGCAAAAGAATGAAAACACAGGACTGCGTGTAGTCAAGGAAACTTAGAGTCTGGTGCACATGGTCAGCACACATGGCTGATCCCAGGTAAGATTATTATCGATTAGTTGTGGAATTGTTATAAACAGGCTGTATAGGGGAGGAACTTTTCCTTCTCATTCCAGGGTGATATTACCAGTTACAAAGTTGTTGCAGTAAACCTGGAGAAGACAGAACCTGTGGGCAGTGAATGCTTACAATATACCTGGAAGCTACATGCTGTATCTTCATCCAGGAGGCAACACTATTTGATTGATCTGGTAGATTCTGGAGCCAAAAGCATCAGACAGGCTGACGAGATAAGTCCCTTAGTACGGGCACATGATAGTTCATCACAATTCCACCCACCACAATAACAAGAATTTCCCTGGGGAATGATGTAAAGAACAGACTCTCCAATAATAGACTAGTGTTAATGTAAAGCATTGAATCAGACTGTGGGGTACCCATTACAGTGAACTTTTTGATTGTTAAAAGTCATGGACAGTGTTTCCAACTTATTTATTTATATTATGTAAATAAAAGTTTTCTTGATTTGACAATTCCTGTCCCAAAAGAGTGAGGTACAGGAAAAATAAATTGTATATATATCCCTTTATATATCAAACGTTACAAACAGTTTTACTTCCTTACCTTTTGTTGAGTTAAAGTTCTGTTTGAAATTATTCATCCATCATATTAAATACATTACCCTAGACACGTAGCCACATAACACAACAGAGATTAATGTACACTGGGTGAGATCAGAAGAGGTAGCGGATAGGGACCCTGAGAAATACATCATCATCACTCTTACTCACGGAACTTACATAGCTTGACCTCACCTGGTTAACCTTTGATTTTATTAACATCAAAACCTCTTATCACAAAAGCTATTCCCTGGATTTAGAGATAATCTATCCAGCCTATCGGTTACGACTGAGATTCCCTATAAATATTTACATAGATATATTCAACCACTCACCTCTACACACACACAGATACGTGACGACAATTAGACGCACAGACGTGAAAACTATAGCTATGGAATAGGGATCTTTTTGGGACAAGCTGACCAACACCCGTAAATAAAGTTTATGTAAATTTTATTTATCATAAGAAACTTCCCAACACAGAAATAAATTGTGAATATCAAATCAAATACAAATAAACATAAGTTAATGAATTAATCACGAAAATAGACTCATAGGTGTAATCCTCCCTCCCTCTGTTGAGACAAGATCCCGTTAGAGAAAAAGTTATTAACCCCCAAAAGAGTCACAGGTGTATACGCTATGGTCTAGGATTTCCCTCTACAATAAAGAACAGAGTTTATACTTTAATCTATTCTGAAAGGGACAGCATTAGCAAAACTTGCACACAAAAAATACAAAGTTAGTACATGGGTTATACAATGAAAGAATTATTCATCCCGGCTTTCACTCGCTCTGACAGACCTGTGATCACAACCAGTCACTCTTACCTAATAGGTGCTTTCACAACATCTGGAACAATCGTAAGGTACACAAAGCCCATCCAAGGTTTGGTTATTGGCGAATCAAGCCCCAGTTTATCCAAAGACTAATTAAATCATATGATGGGAAACGCTTGATTCGCTACTGGTAGTAGGATGCTGGTAATGTCATTTCAATGTTTGTCCAGGTAGTAAAATAATTAAGAGATCTAATGTTCACAGTGTACAGTAGCTTGGAATCTTCGATCGTTAGATCGAGTGTCAGGTAAATAAATCTGTTCAGGATAGATCTTCTTCACAACACAGTGGTTGTTATTCAGGTAAAGTCAAGGGTTGACTATGTCGCCAAGACAGGCTGAATGTATATGAACTTGGGAAAAGAAATTTGGATATTCTATAAATCCAGTTAAAATTTATTCTTAATATTCTTTGGGTTGGTACTCTGTCTCTTTTTGGGTTTAAAACACGAGGCCAGACAGGTCACCTTGAAAACCCGATATTTATATCAGAATGTTCTTTTGTAAAAAGTTATTCTCAGTTTCATATGGAAGCCGCTGGTAAGGTTTAGGGTTTGGCCCAAATAAGGTATAAAGAGAAAAGATACAAATACTTAACATAATATATTAAACACTATCGATTGGAGGCCGACCTCTGTGTAATCTACGTTTTGCTGATGATATTGATCTGATAGCTGGAACAGAATCAGAACTTCAAGACCTTACCTCTGGACTGGAGAAAGTAACAAGAACGTATGGGATGGAAATTAATATAGAAAAAAGCAAGATATTGGTGAATAGCCATAATAAACATGTTCCGACCAACATTACGTTAAATGGGCAAACGTTAGAAGAAGTTAACACCTTTAAATATCTCGGGTTCACTATATGTAGTGATGGAAGATCAAGTAAGGAAATCAAGACAAGACTTGAGATGGCCTCAGCTGCCATGACAAGGTTGAATGTGATCTGGAAAAGTAACATCAGTTTTCCTGTGAAGATCAAATTATACAAATCACTTATATTATCTATTCTCTTGTATGGGTGTGAGGGCTGGACACTCACTGCAGATACGGAGCGAAGGATTCAGGCTTTCGGGCATAAATGTTATAGAAGAATTTTGCGCATTTGCTATAAAGAGCACAAAACAAATGTCTATGTTAGAGAGAAGATAAACACCTATGCAGGCCACCAAGAACCACTTTTGTCAATAGTGAAACGTCGAAAGCTTGCCTGGTTTGGGCATGTAACTCGTCATGACTCCCTTTCGAAAACGATCCTCCAGGGAACAGTCGAAGGTAAACGGAGAAGAGGAAGGCAAAGAAAATCCTGGGCTGATAACATCAAAGAATGGGCAGGACACGGTTTTTCCACACTTGTACGCATTGTTGAGAATAGAGAGCAGTGGAAGACCCTGTCTGCTGATGCTTCCACCATGGCACCCCTACGACCAATGACGGGTTATGGGTTGAGATGAGATGATTAAACACAATCCTGTCCTTACCCCACGTAACATAGAATATATTTATCCACTTCGGTTATTTAACTTTAAATTTTAAACTACAAGCTTAGAGCTTGTCTTATCGTTTAAAAACTTCCGTGAAATAAATTCTAGTCATTTAAAAAAATCAGTCCTCGTGAATTAGAAATATATACATATTTCGTCAATACTCATGATGAATCAGTGCATTTACTTAGTTGGCTAAAATATTCTCTGACTGGTTACTAGCAGTTAATAAAATTTATATTATAACTGGAAATATAATTGACGGACCTATCTAGTAAATCACTCTGCACAAAAATCTTAGAGAATTATAATTGACGATTTAACTAGTTAAATCACTCAAACTACTAGTATAATAGTTACCACAAGCCAGAAATAAACGATCTCCAATCAAAAAACTAAGTGATGCTACCTATATAAGAGATCTTTAGAATCGAAAGCTAGATGTTCTCTGGAATTCTGGCGGTACTGGATAAATTGAGTTAGAATGCGCGGATATATATATATGTCTGAAATCAAAGAAATGAACACTATAGACCGAAAACCAGACTTTCTGCCAAATGTTAGCACCTCGGGAGAAATCTCTGCTCAAATTCTAGATTAAAGAAATCTACACCCTTTTCCCCTGCACTCTCTTTAGATCGGGCGTAACGTAATTGACCAGACCGTGCGAAATTTCTTCGATCGTAAAATCACACTGTTTTACCACCCTGCAGACGTGGTCATAAAACGAAATCGAGCGAGTCCGCTCTTTGATCTTGCGAAATGCCGTGTTTAATTACTTTCTAGCGAACGGAGGTAATAGCAATTTGCTCACCTTGCTTCCAAAATTATCTGCTCTTAGTACTGCCATCAATGGTACCTATACCTTGTAGCGGTATGGCAGCTTGCGTACCCTGACAATCCCCAGAGCTATGCCAGTGGGAGTTTTACTCCTGGTAGGTTCAACCAAGCTGGACTGGTCTGTGTGGGTAGGGGTCAGACAAAAGCTGGTACCCTGGTCCTCCACGTTGGGGGTTTTAGCATAGGGCTGACACCCCTGTCTATGTAAAAAAAATAATGAAGTTACGGAAACAACATCAAATGAACAAACTTTGCTGCGGGATGGACATTCGGAGTCTGTGGCTCGTATGACTGTCAGCGGTGAAAGCCGAAAGGAAGCCACTGACATGAAAACGGATGTCCTGACCGCAAAACAGGATACAAGAATAGGATTTTAGAATGTCAGGACAATGTACGAGAGAGGTAAACTAAGACAGGTCACGGCAGAAATGAGAAACTATAGGTTACACATCCTGGGGATAAGTGAGAGCAGATGGACAGGGGCAGGAAAAGTTAAAACAGCAACAGGAGAAACAGTACTTTACTCTGGAAGAGAGGATGGACAGCACAGTGAAGGCGTAGCCATTATTCTACAGAAAGGGATAGAAAGGACATTACTGGAATGGAAACCCATCAACAACAGACTGATACGATTGAGATTGAGAGGGAGATTCACCAACACTACAATAATACAATGCTACGCACCAACGAATGATAGCGATGAGGAGGTCAAGGATGAATTCTATCAACAACTGCAGAAAGAAATGGAAGACACACCTAGATATGATCTTGTTATAGTAATGGGAGACCTCAATGCGAAAGTTGGTACACACAATACATATAATGAAAGAACAATGGGGAAATGCGGCAGCGGAACAGCAAACGAAAATGGGGATAAGCTAATAAGTTTCTGTAGCATTAACAACCTGGTCATTGGAGGAACACTTTTCCCACATAAGGAAATTCACAAGTTAACATGGGAATCACCAAATGGTCGGGACAGAAACCAGATAGACCACATCATGGTTAACGGTAGATGGAGACATGCATTACAAGATGTGAAGGTAAGAAGAGGTGCAGATGTGGGAAGTGATCACCATTTAGTAGTAGCAAAACTGAAAGTGAAACTAAGAAGGGCTGGACCAACTGTAACTACACAGAAAAGGTTTGACATCAGCAAATTGAAGGACCCCCTTACCAGAAAAGCTTTTGCGACCGACATTAAGAAACGATATCAATTTGCCAAAAGCCAGGAAAAGACATTGACTGATGATATAGACCAGAATTTCAACACCATTTCAACAGTATATAAGGAAAGTAGCAAATCATGCTTAGGATTCCAGGAAAGGAAGAAGCAAGACTGGATAACACCAGAAACACTAAACACCATAAAGATGAGAAAGGAAATGAAAAGAAAGAAAACAGAAGCGAAGTCCCCCAGGTTAAAGCAACTATATAGCGAACAGTACAGCCAGCTGGACAGGGAAGTTAAACGCCAAACCCGAGCCAACAAAAGGAATTTCCTAGACGATCTTGCAAAACAGGCAGAAGAGGCAGCACTGAGAAATGAACAAAGCACAGTATACAAAATAACTAAATTCATCAGCGGAAAACAAGGTGCAAACAATATTACATTAGTAAGAGATAAGCAAGGAAATCTCATCAAGACAGCAGAGGGACAGGAAACAAGATGGGCAGAGCACTTCAGAGAAACTCTGAACAAGGAAATACCAGAGACATAATTGAATGTTCCTGAGGCTGAAAATGATCTAGATGTAAATACAGACATTCCACGAAAAGAAGAAATCATCACAGCAATCAAAGGGTTAAAGAACGGTAAAGCTCCGGGCCATGATAACTTAAATGCAGAGCTATTTAAGACAGACCATGAGCTAGCAGCAGAACTATTAGAACCACTATTTGCACAAGTGTGGAAAACGGGGACAACACCATCAGAGTGGAACAAAGGAATAATTGTCAAATTGCCCAAAAAGGGAGATCTTGCAGACTGCAATAATTGGAGAGGAATCACTCTTCTCTCAGTTCCCAGCAAAATACTAGGCAGGATAATTATACAGAGAATTTCAAAGGCAGTAGACTACAAACTGAGGAAAGAACAAGCAGGATTTAGAAAGAACAGAAGATGTGTAGACCATATATTCACTCTCAGGAACATTATAGAGCAGTGCTCAGAATGGCAAAGACAGCTTTACATAAATTTTGTTGATTTTGAAAAGGCTTTTGACAGCATACATAGGGACAGTTTATGGAAAATACTGAGGGCTTATGGAATTCCAAGCTGCATAGTGGCAATCATAAAAAGCCTCTATGCCAACTTTACGTGTAGTGTTGGGCAGAGCAACCTAACCTTCGAGGTGAAGACAGGAGTACGACAGGGATGCCCCTTATCAACCACTCTTTTTTTAACAGTCATAGACTGGGTGATGCGCCAGACAACAGAGGGCAGTCCAAGAGGAATAAGATGGACTACATTTTCTACATTGGAAGATCTGGAGTATGCAGATGACATTGCACTGCTGGCACATTCACATCAACACATCCAGGAAAAAACGGATAGACTTAATAAATTTAGCCAGCAGGTGGGCTTGAACATCAATTTAAAGAAGTCTGAGGTCATGACGCTCAATGTGAGCAACCCTGAGCCCATATCAGTAAGGAATCAGCAATTGGTACAGACAGATACCTTCACATACCTAGGAAGCATAGTAACACCAGACGGTGGGGCAGGCAAAGACATCAACATCAGAATGAATAAGGCAAGAACAGCCTTCTTTAGCCTAAATAACATCTGGAAGTCCTCCCAATACAGCACAAGCACAAAATTAAGATTATACCAGAGCTGCGTGCTTTCTGTGCTTCTCTATGGTGCGGAATGCTGGAGAGTCACAGAGAAGGAAATGTCAAAATTGTCCTCTTTTCACACAACATGCCTAAGAAAAATTCACCGCATTTTTTGGCCGAATACCATCACCAACCAAGATCTGCTTACTCGTAGCAAGCAAGAGGACATGCACACCATCATAGCTGACAGACGCTGGAGCTGGGTTGGTCATGTCCTCAGAAGAGACCCCGATGCCATCACAAGAACAGCTATGCTTTGGACCCCCGAAGGAAAGCGAAAGAGAGGCCGACCAAAAACAACTTGGCGGAGGACTGTGGAGGCTGAGATGCAAAGAATGAACCAGAGTTGGGGCACTGTACGAAGGATGGCCACCGACCGTGCAAAGTGGAATCAATTTGTTGTTGCCCTACAAGACGCCACTAGGCGTGATGGCCACTGACTGCTTTTGACGGTCGGTGGTTAAGGATCGAAGAAGAAGAAGTACTAAAAGTAATTCATCCTTGATCGCTGTCTTATCTATTACCACGATTTTCAATCGCTGGCGTTAAGAATAAATTACAGATACCACGCTCAGCGTAACTAATAGGTCTGCTGGTTGAACATCGTCAAAGACAGTAGCGAACAGCAATAAAATGTGTGCTAAATTAGAAAAAGGGACAGATCTCTGAGCGTTAGAATGGTTTATGTTATCGAAACAGGTGTAGGTGAAAGTTTGGTAAAAGAAAGTGTAGATAAAGAAATAGATAGATGAAAGCTATTTTCATAATATGTCACAGTAGTATATCACTACTTAAAATAAAAAGCCAAAAACGCTAACACTAGAAGCAGCAAAATAGAGTTACACATTAATTTGAACAAACTGAAGGAAATTAGAGTATGTAAGATACAAGAAAACTTAAAAATTACAATGGTCAGATGACGGCGCAGTACACAGTTTTATCTATACAAAAAATCTTTCTTCTTCTTCTTCGTTCACCCTTAGACTTCTACATTAATGACTCTAATAAAGGCAGTAGTCAGCTCAAGGTTTTTGACATCTCCAAACAGTTTTTTGTTAAGAGAAATGGGTTGTTGCCATGTGCCACTGTGTTCACTGCTGTAAGCTGGGCAGGACTGGAGCAGATGATCAGCTGTCATATGGCTGGTGCCACAGGAACAGAGATTTGTTGGACCAATCTGTACTTGTGATATAGATGGTACCTCAACCTATTGTGACCAGTATATTATATATATATATATATATATATATATATATATATATATATATATATATATATATATATATATATATATATATATATATATATATATATATATATATATATATATATATATATATATATATATATATATATATATATATATATATATATATATATATATATATATATATATATATATATATATATTGTTATCCAAAGACAATATATTTCAAATTAGTTCATTTATTCCTTCGTACAAGTAAACTTGAGCATCATAAAAAGACATTTGCGGTATAAGAAGTGTTATGGCTTTACTCACATGATTTTAGTCGCACTGGCAACCAAGGCGGGGTAGGTACTTCATTTTCACAAAAAAGCGGCCAGTCCGAGGCAGATCAGCCACTGTGCGGAAATTTTGATACCTGTTCCACAGTCTGCTGACAACTGACTGTGAAACATTGAGGTTCCGAGCAACATCCACTTGGCGACTTCCGGTTTGCAACATGCCTATGCCTATCCATCTCTGCTGTTCTATCAAACGTTCCATGACGAAGAAAAGAAATGTTATCTGTTGCAGAGTCTTTCTATACCTGTCCATGGTGAGTAGTGTTCATCAAACCCGAGATACACGCATTTTTGTGAAAAAGAATATTGTGTGAACTTTACGGATGGGCCCCACCTCTGTTCTTGGGATTGGCTTACTCATCACGAGTCACCAGGTCAACATGATATTGCACGTGAGAGTGGAGAAGAGCGTGCTCGATATGTCCATACAACCATTAAAATGCGAAATCCACTCTTTTGTAAAATAATACATACATCCGGTCATGTACCGACAACCTTATATCGTTTTCAGTTGGTTTCCTAAGTATTTGGCCTATCCAATGCCAGCGCCTTATTCTCATCTTTTGTTTCAATGGTACTTGTCTGGTTCTTGTCATCAGTTCAACTTTGGTGATCTCGCTATACTATTCGTTCAATCCTTCTATTCTACGCAAGCATCCATTAATGAAAGTCTGTGGAGCCGCGCTGGTGTAATGGCTTCGGCGTTGTACTGGCGAACAGGTGTTCATGGTTCAAACCCGGGCGTCAGCGTTTGAAGAAATGTTTACGGCCGGAAATTTGACTGAATAACCTGAACGGCTCCTGTGATAAACCCTCTGTGGATGGGAAGGAGCGAAGCTCCTGACCGGGTTGGAAGGAAAGTCCTCAGGTTCCCCAGCCTCGCAATGATATGTCATTGGGCCGAAGGGCTGAAAGCCCAAGTGCCGCTGGTTAAGGAAAAAAAAAATAAAAAAAAATGAAAGTCTGTAATTTCTTGGTTGTCGGGTTTAATTAGTATGACTCCAGTAATATTGTTTCTTCACGGCGTGCTTTTTTCCTATACAAAAAAAATTATCAGCATTGCAGATGACCTATGTAGACTTGACTCATAACACTTGGTTTTTGCTTGACGCGCCACATACCGTGCGCTAGTGACTAAAAAAAAAAAAACCATATTTGCAAAAACAAAATATTGGCAAACAGTCTACTAGTGCAAGGGAAGTAATCAAACTGTGGTTATTTAGAAACATCTATTTAGGTTATCTCCCTGATAAAAGATGCATTAAAAGTCGCTCATCTATAAAATCATGTTTATCAGTGCAAGGAATATGGAGATATTTGAAGTCAATCGTCGACCGATCTTTTTGAAACGATTTATAACAATGATTTGATTTGTATAATAACAACACCTAGGCCCTATATTTGGTCGTTAAATTGTACTCATGAATATTGAAGTCTATTGGAGGTTCTCAGTGACGCTACCACTCTGATCAGTTCTACCAATCTCCATGCTAACATTTATAACAAAAATCAATCTCTCTACTAACATTAGAAAAAACAGCCTCTCTGCTAACATTTAGAGTAATTAAAAATCTCTCTGGGGGAGCCGGAAGGTTTAGAGGTATGGTGTCCGCCTCTAATTTATAAAGGTACTGGATTCGCTCACAGTACAGGGTATATTATAACTGATAGAAATTTTTTTCCGAACCATTCGTTCCTAATGATGTCATACATCCCCCTGACTTCCTGGGTAGATCAGACGCCTGGGTAGTTCTGCAAAGGGTGAAAAAATAAGAGGCCCGTGTGCAAGATGGAAATCGTAAGTTTCAGCACTGTGCTGAGATCCTCCTTGTGTGATCTAAGGGAGAAGATCGGAGCATTTATGAAATTGCCTGTGTGCAACGAAGATGGTCCTCTGCTAACATTATGGCAATTTACAATCTCTCTGCTAACATTATGGCAATTTACAGTCTCTCTGCTAACATTATAGCAATTTACAGTCTCTCTGCTAACATTATGGCAATTTACAATCTCTCTGCTAACATTATGGCAATTTACAGTCTCTCTGCTAACATTATGGCAATTTACAGTCTCTCTGCTAACATTATGGCAATTTACAGTCTCTCTGCTAACATTGTGGCAATTTACAGTCTCTCTGCTAACAGTAAGGCAGTTAACAGTTTCTCTGCTTACATTAGGACAATTAACTGTATTTGCTGACATTTAAAACAATTAACAACATCTCTTCTAACATTTGCAACAAATAACAATCTCTTTGCTATCATTTAGAACACTTAGCAACCTTTCTCTAACAGAAAAATTAGCTACCTCTCTAAATTTTAAATAATTAACAATCCTCAGATTTGATAATGGTGTAGCGTTCTGAAAATATAATAAAAACACTTGTACTGAAAAGTACTGAAAATATAATAAAAACACTATGTACTGAAATGTACTGAAAATATAATAAAAACACTTTTTGTACTGAAATGTACTGAAAATATAATAAAAACACTATTTACTGAAAATTACTGAAAATATAATAAAAACACTTTTTGTACTGAAAATTACTGAAAATATAATAAAACACTTTTTGTACTGAAATGTACTGAAAATATAATAAAACACTATGTACTGAAATGTACTGAAAATATAATAAAACACTATGTACTGAAATGTACTGAAAATAGTTAAAATTAAATTAATTGTATTTATCAGTCATACCTTTTTCACATCATAAACATCTAAGATAGCAAACGCTCTTGTTTTCAAACAGGAAAGAAAATCAGAACTTACACATTAATTCTTATCGTGACACATTATCTCCCTCTTCCTTGTGAAGCATAGGTCCAGTAGTTGACACAGTGGCGTCACAAGGGTTGGTGTCACACAGTGCGGTAACTCATGGTGTCACCCCCACGGACCTCCCACTGTACCAGACCATACAGAATCCTTAGTAATGTTTTTTGTACTAATGTTACTCGTAAATCGTAATTCCCGTATATCACTGAATGTAATGGCAATAGTAGTGACATAAACAACTAGCAAAATTAAAATTACACCTTTAAATTACAATATCATACGCACAGCCTAAATGTATTTACATTTACGTAGTTTCTTGGGGTTAAAGTGAAAATTCGGAAAGAAAACAATATAATTCGAAGTAAAAACGTAGGTATATTGATACAGTACATGTAAGCTGGGCTTACGAAAATTGTTTTTGTGGTTATAACTAACTACAGGGATATTTTTATAAAAAATAATAAATTGCTACTGAAACACTGCAAAAAAATTGTATAGACAGTCATTTTGGTGTCACCCCCTCTGATGGTACGCACCTCCAACACCTCCCTAGTGACGCCTCTGAGTTCACACCAATCCTCACAGTCCTGTGATATCTAGTCAAGGTCTTTCCACGTCTCCTTCCTCCTTTTCATGCTGGATGACCTATTCATGTTCTTGAAGTGTTTTGGGCTGTAAGTTTCCACAAGATGAGGTAGTCGGCCCCTGCTCAGTCCTTCTAGCCGCCTTCAAAGACACGTCTGCTAAGGTACATTCTTACTATTCTTTGCACCCTTTCAGACCTCGGTAGCTTCTTCTTCTTCTTCCTCTTCTTCAAGTACCATGCCTAGAGGCGTAGGAGATAATGTCTCTCTACAACTTCCTGTTTCCAGTACAATTTATCAATTCTGCTGTTTACTTCTTTCCATGCCACGATGTCAACCTGTCCAGTATTTGCTCTCTTTGTCTTTCCGTATCTCTTTTTCCCTCAACCTTACCTGTTGTTACGATATATTTCAGCTTTCCTCTTCTCATAAAATGCCCAAAAGAGTGGATTGCTTCTTTCTAACTTGTCAAAATAATTTCCTTTGCGTATTGACCTCATTCAGGACATCCACATTACTCTATTAAGGCTGTGTTCTGGCTCCGACCCTCTTCGGGATCTTCTTTGCCTTACTCTTGAAACATGAATTCCGAGATGCAACTGAAAGAATATGCCTTCACACTAGGTCAGATGGCCGCCTGTTTAATCTTTCAAGGTTGAAGGCAAAAACAAAAATCAGAATGGTCACTATAAGAGACTTGTTGTTCGCTGATGACGCTGCAGTCGTCACTCAAAGCCAACAGGAGCTTCAGAGCTTGGTGAATCGCTTCACCCAAGCATGCAAGGACTTTGGCCTCACAATAAGTCTGAAGAAAACGAATGTGCTGAGTCAGGATGTGGGTGCAGTACCAGTTATCACTATCGATAACTATGAATTGGCAGTGGTGCACCACTTCACATACCTAGGGTCTACCATCAATGACAAACTCTCACTGGACACATAAATTGATAGCCGTATTGGCTAAGCTGCAGCTACCTTTGCCCGCCTCACATCGCATGTTTGGGGAAACTCCAAACTCACAATGAAGACCAAAGCTGCGGTATATAACGCCTGCGTCACCAGCACACTCCTATATGGCAGCGAGACCTGGACAACCTATGCTAAGCAAGAAAGAAGGCTCAATACCTTCCATTTACGGTGTCTACGCCACATCCTCGGCATCTCGTGGAAAGATAAAGTGACAAATGTCAAGGTGTTGTCATGTTCTGACCTTCAAAGCATGTATCACTGCTTTGACAGCGCAGACTACGCTGGCTTGACCATGTCTGCCGCATGGAAGATGGTCGCATCCCGAAGGATATCTTCTACGGACAATTAGCAGATGGCAAGAGAACAGTTGGACGACCGCAGCTGAGGTTAAAAGATATGTGCAAGAGAGATATGAGGGCACTGGACATGGATCCAGCAACATGGGAGGATGAAGCTGCCGATCGCACTAAGTGGCCATGCTATTTACTGCGCCACCTCAGACTGGGCGAAAAGAAGCTGACACAACAAGCAGAAGAGAGGAGACAATGTCGAAAGGAACACCAGGAAAATAAGCAGCTGAGGGCTGTCACCTCAGGGGCGCATTCCCATAGTCAGTTTTGACTGAAGGGGCTATTATTATTATTATCATTACTCTATTGGCTGTCCTCGGTATTTTTAATTTTCTTCTGTAAAACCACATCTCTGTGGCCTCTAGTGCCTCCCCTACGTGTTTACTAATTGTCCATGACTCACTCCAATATGTCAGGATTGATTCTATATAACACTGAAGAACTCTCTTTCTTACTTCCATTGACAAAGAATTGTTGCACAAGGAATACTCTTCATTTTATAGAAAGCTGTTTTAGCCTTAGCTATTCTATTCTTCGCTTCTGAGATGCATCTTCCATCCGTTGCTATTAATGCGCCCAGGTATTTGAATCTATTGACCTGTTTTAAAACTGTTCCATTTGCTTTGATAGTGCATTCTGGGGAAGCCATTTTCTTTGAGCGACCATTATTTGTGTCTGTTTGCTATTAAGGTAACACAACAGTATAATTCTAATGCTAGAAAGGCAATCTCTGTTTGCCAGTATTGATTAATAATCCCCCAAATCCTCTTAGCCATTCTCGGGATAAAAGCAGTTGTACCAGGGTCTTCAATAATACAGGGTGTTCCACGAAAAAGCGGCCCTATTCACAAAGTGAAATGAGCCAGTTTTCCTTTCTTAATAACGTACATTATTGCCATAACCATGACGTCACGGGCCGCTTTTTCGTGGAACACCCTGTAGTAGCCGGACGGCCAGAACTAGCTTTGTTAAGTTCTCGCTAACTTTAGCACTGACTGTTTTGTTATCTTACGGAACTTCGTATTGTGTTGCTGAAGTCCGCTGCTGTAGGCATATGTTTTCTATTGTTCAGCATCAGTAATACTGTGTCTTATACCAGTACTTCTTAGACTGGTGAATGGTTCACCCAAGGATGAATGAAATTATTTTGAGGGTGATTGAAACTAGAGGGGTGAATGAAGGGTGAATGAAACATGAAGAGTGAATGACTTAATTTACTCAGATATTTATATTTGTTTCTTTACTTAAAAAGGCATTGCCATTAAAGTGGTTAGTAATCTCTAATTGTTTTTAATGCCAGTGGGAGCTGGAAATTTGATATTGTTTTCTTATTTTAAAGTAGCAAGATTCTGTCCAAATTTACTGTTACATGACCTTTTAAGGGAGACCGGACGAGCTAGTCGGATCATAAATTTATAAATAGTAACACATTTATAATCGCCGTAGACAACTGTTGAACTGTAACTTTACTTCGTGTTGCCAATTAAGCTATCTTTCTACTGGAAGTAGAATTTTATATAAATATATATACGAGTATATAACAATCTACTAGCACTTACTGACATCAAGAAGTATACTATTTGTCATTTTTTGTGTGTGGCAAACATACACAATAAGAAAATATTGTTTCTAAGAATCTAATTCTCAGTTCTAAGACTGTTGTTTACTAACTTTACTCTATGTAAACTAGAACAATTATAATAATGTTTCTGTGGTAAAAATTTTTTTTCTTTTGCTACTACTAGTTTTCTTTATATATTTTTAAGATGTTCAACAACTTGAATAAAATAAACACTTAAGAAATGGGTTAAGGTTCTCTGGTTTTTTTTTTTTTTTTTTTTTTTTTTTTCATGTGACAAAATCAATTATATAAAACTAGCAATAACCCGTCAAAATTGACAGGTTTTTAATTATAGTGTGTTGTTTCTATTGCATGTCGAACCACCACTAAGTTATTATAATGGATCATTTTGATCCATAATAATAAGTCTGCAATACTTTGAATTAAAATTTTGTCTTGAAGAAACAATCAAAAACTTACATTTTAAGGTTATTTTTTAAGAAAAATGATGAGTTAAATACGTTTCCCGAATGAAACTGGACAGAAGAGTATCTTGATTGTCTGTTGATTTAATCTGCATCTCCGCACCTTCCTGTCTCCAGTTCATGTACTGTTTATCAATTGTTTTGTTGGCTTCTTTCCATAATCAAACTGTTCATGCACACCGTCATTTGCGCACTTTTCTATTTTCGGGAGAGTACATATAAGGGAAACAATACAATTATTGTCTAACTTTCAACCACAGTTGCATCCCTTAGCTGTGGTTGAAAGTTAATGTACTCTCTCGAAAATAGAAAAGTGCGCAAATGAAGGTGTGCATGATGTGACCGACCGACCGACGTACTTACGACGGGAATTATGGTATTGGATTGTACACAAGGGAGAGTAAAACGAAAATTACCAAAAACATAAGGGAATTTTGTTCCATATGAATTCCCAGGCCAGATAAGTGGAACACCTTGTATGGAGAAACAAAACTTGCAAAACCGTGCAGATATCACTACATGGCATTGGGCTGAAGGGCGAGAGCCCAAGCGACGCTGGATCAATAACTGTTGCGTGTGAATGAAATTTTGTGATAAAGACTCGAGGGTGAATGACTGTAATGAAGTGTACTGAGATTCTGTCTTTCAAATGGCCCATGTCTTTTTCTCCTTGCATTTTGTTCACTTTTTCTAGGATAATCCTTCTCCATGTTTCTTCTCCTTCTATTATTTACGTTTTTCAGAGTGAGATCACGAGGGAGTTTGATCTCATCTGCTTTATGGTTCTTCCTTATGTGTTTAGAGTGTGTGTGTAGGGAATTGTTGCAGTAGTATTCTAGATTAAGACTATGGAGCCTTGATCAGATTTAAACCTGTTTGTTTTTCTTTTAAAGATATGACAGGCGGCTAGACGCATTTTTCGGGATTTTATATATATATATATATTTCGGCCATTTTGCTTCAATTGGCAGTAGAGGGCAGAGCTTAATCCCGTTTCTTTGTCTAGCAGTACCGGTTGCATCAGTATTGTTTACAATTCTGATTGGCTGAGATATAACGGCATTTGAAATCATTGGGTTAAAAATCGAAGCCGCGTATATGACGTCACGAGGTCAGCGTGCTGTTAGTGATTATAAATAGGGCCGTAATTTAATTCTCGTTCTCTCTAAATGTAATTGCCAGCTGGTACCCGAAACAAGTCGGTTCGCCTTCAGTGGGAATTCGAGTTTTGGTAAGCGTGAATTTTGCGTGGTACTTTATTTAATTTTTCTAAGACCTAGGCCGATCATTTAAGTTTCTTTGGGCAGTTTAAGTTTAATGTTAATTCTTAACGCCAGAGCCATCAAATACGATCTGAGTGATAGACTTGAGAAACTTAAGAGGTTCATAATAATTCCTTATTGAAGGAATAGCGGTATTTAAGCTGGGTTTAAAAGTTGAGTTGCCGCGGGCGTGCTTTGTATTATTGCAAAGCAGGTCTGTAGAGAAACCCGCATCTGCGAATTATAATTAATTGCAGAATTGTAAGCACGTGGTGGTAGAATTATAAACACGTGGTGGAACTACGGGGTTTTCAATTTGATAACCTGGGTTTATGTATAACTTTTAAGCAGTATGCTAGCATCTAACAGGGTTATACGTTATTAATTATGTATTGTGGTTCTGAGTAAAAAGACGGAGATGTAATTATTTCTTTTAAAAAGAGAATAATATTTGTATTATCATTTTGATGTGATTTAAGATTATTGACGGGAATTTTAGGCATTCCTAGAGAGGTCTAGTTATTTTGTGTTAAGCATTTTGCTGCATTCAATGTCAGCGAGAAGTGGGCCAAAGTATTTTAGACAGTTCGGTCCTCAGTGAAAAACTGTTGTGATTGTAACCAGTCATGCAGAACGAAAGATCTGGGTCAGCCAATGTTTATTTTGACTCGGGGAGAGTGAAGAGAGGGGAGTTACGTGTTGAAGAGTAAGGGAGTTATTTGTTATTCGAAATATATTATTACTGTGTGTTTAGCTGTTGTTTTTTTTTTGTCTAAACAGCAGGTACCGGCTTTTTTGTGGGGAAGAGCAGAATTTTTGATACCACAAAATTTCTCCAACGGCAAAGTTGTGGCATTCGCCGACACGCAAAGTCGTGCGTTAATTGCCAGTGGCGGACGGAGCGAAAGAAAATACGTTTTCCCAAGGCAGGGAAGACATTCTCCTGTTGAAAGGGATTTTGGTGGAAAATCCGGAGCTCTGATGCTCAATCTACTTACACCCGCAAATCGGCAAGTTGCCAGCGTGGTTGTAAATTTATTTCGATTCGTCCCGGCCATAATAACGCCGAAGGCCCGAACCTAGAGTAGGGAGCGGGCAGGTAAATCCAGAGTGGTAGCAGCCAAAACAGCTACCAAATCGTAGTTTTTCCAGAAGCCAGTGGTGAAACCTAGTCGTCAATTTCAAGAATTGTGGGGAGCAACAGGGTCAAAATCCTCTCCACAGATTTTAGAGCAGAGGACAGCTGCTGAAGGGTAGTCTACAGGTAGTAGACCAGAAAGACAGAACTGACACATAGTTTTGTGAAGATCATAGCAGAGAACAGCTGTTGAAGTGTAGAGGTGCAGTTAGCTGTGTTCAGGAGATTTTCAGGATAGGTTGTGTAGAAACGAAGTCTGTGCAGAGTCGGTGGGGACACTTCGTAGTAGATCCAGCTGATTGTGTACTTAGAGTTTATATTAGAGTTTAGAATAGCTAGTTTGGAGTGGACGCTCGGCATCTGAGACCCCACCCAGTGCTGTGTAGTTTATTTCATTTAATCTTACCTTCTCTCTCCCTACAGGTGAAACTTGTGGGTGAATGGTTGGGTTTTAATGATACAACATTTGTAATTTTTCCTGAATTTGTTTGTTTCAGGAGTGCTTACACTGCAATTTTATGTATTTGACATGTATATGAGTTTTGTTTATAGGTGTAAATAAAACTTGTAACTTAGAGCTGGACTCAGTCATTTTAATTACGTACAGTAGCTATCTGTTGTCTGTATCATGGTGTATGTGAATCATAATTGAACCTTATCCCCTTAGGGTAGCTAGAGGTGGTCGAGGCCATAGCAATTAAGACGTCCGAAGTGGCGAGGGAGAGTTAACTTCGGTTCTCAACCTCGGAGCCAATGGTCTCACTTTCACATTTGCACTGTCATTTTCCTTCTGAATCTATCATTTCAGTCTTTCTTTCTCACTAGTGTCTTGTCACTATATGTAGACAGCCTTTAGTCTTAAATCCATTTCGTGACAATGACACTGAAATAGTTCAAGAAGCACTGTCTTATAACTGTGAGCATCAGATGCTTTATATTTTCTGCTGTTGAGCATCAGTAGAACAGTACATAATCTTGTTGAGTATCAGTAGTAGATTGTCTAATGTTGTTGAGCATCAGGAGTACAGAGTCTTATACTGTTGAGCATCAGTAGTACAATGTCTTATACTGTTGAGCTTTAGTAGTGCAGTACATAATATTGTTGAGTATCAGTAGTACAGTACCTAATGCTGTTGAGTATTAGTAGTACAGTGCCTGGCATTTTTAGTCTAAACAACATCTGGAAGTCCTCTCAGTACAGCACAAGCACAAAATTAGGATTATATCAGAGCTGTGTGCTTTCTGTGCTTCTCTATGACGCGGAGAGCTGGAGAGTGACAGAGAAGGAAATGTCGAAATTGTCCTCTTTTCACACAACATGCCTAAGAAAAATTCTCCGAATCTTTTGGCCGAATACCATCACCAACCAAGATCTGCTTATTCGGAGCAAGCAAGAAGACATGCACACCACCATAGCTGGCAGACGCTGCAGCTGGGTTGGCCATGTCCTCAGAAGAGACCTCGATGCCATCACAAGAACAGCTATGCTATGGACCCCTGAAGGAAAACGAAAGAGAGGCCGACCAAAAACAACTTGGCGGAGGACTGTGGAGGCTGAGATGCAAAGAATGAACCAGAGTTGGGGCGCTGTACGAAGGATGGCCGCCGACCGAGCAAAGTAGAATCAATTTGTTGTTGCCCTACAAGACGCCACCAGGCGTAATGGCCACTGACTGCTTTGACGGTCGGCGGTTAAGGATCAAAGAAAAAGAAGAGTACAGTGCCTAATGCGGTTGAGTATCAGTAGTAGAGTGTCTAATGTTGTTGAACATCAGTAGTACAGTGTCTTATGCTGTTGAGCATCAGTAGGCTTATGTTTTCTGTTGTTGAGCATTAGTAGTACTATGTCTTATACTGTTGAGCATCAGTAGTACAGTACATAATATTGTTGAGTATCAGTAGTACAGTACCCAATGCTGTTGAGTATCAGTAGTAGAGTGTCTAATGTTGTTGAGCATCAGTATTACAGTGTTTTATGCTGTTGAGCATCAGTAGGCTTATGTTCTCTGTTGTTGAGCATTAGTAGTACTATGTCTTGTACTGATGAGCATCAGTAGGCTTATGTTCTCTGTTGTTGAGCATTAGTAGTACTATGTCTTATACTGTTGAGCATCAATAGGTCTTTGTTTTCTGTTGTTGGGAATTAGTAGTGCTGTGTCTTGTACTGTTCAGCATCAGGAGGACTGTGGTTCCGCACATTCCAAATACTTACTTGTTCTGCAGCGAATGTTTGTGCTACAGGTGAAATGTTAATATTCGTTACAATGGAGGCAGTTAGCCTTGTTGGCAGCATAAACTTTTCTAGCTGTTTTCAACTTAAAACACGAAATGTTTACCCTTTTCTATGATGTCTCATGTGTTTATTGTCAGCCGTTTTTAAACAGTAAATTGTGTTTAAAAAATAAAAATAAGAAAGAAATAAACTTAAAAAAAGGCAAACATGCCAATCAATCAATTTGTTTAACGATTAATGACATAATTAATAGCAAAGCTTACTTCCTGTCAGCGGCGTCAACCGGTTACAGATGGCCGAACGGCTTACGCATTTATGTAGATGTTGATTGTGAAAAAACGGATGGTAGACCTCGGAATGCCAGGACACTTGTACAGGGTGAAAAATGATTTTTTTTTTTTTTCTTAACCAGCTGCACTTGGGCTTTCAGCCCTTCGGCCCAATGACGTGTCATTGCGAGGCTGGGGAACCTGAGGACTTTCCTTCCAACCCGGTCAGAGGCTTCGCTCCTTCCCATCCACAGAGGGTTTATCACAGGAGCCGTTCAGGCTATTCAGTCAAATTTCCGGCCGTAAACATTTCTTCAAACGCTGACGCCCGGGTTTGAACCATGAACACCTGGTCGCCAGTACAACGCCGAAGCCATTACACCAGCGCGGCTCCCCGGTGAAAAATGATAAAACACTGAGAAGCAAATGCAAAGAACGAATGTAAGTTTATTAGGATTGTGTGAGATGCAACGCACTGGAGCACGCGCATAACAATCTTTCAAGTCAAAAATAGTTTATTCTTGATGAAATATGCATGAAAGAAGAGTCAGATTAATTTCAGACACAGAAAGAACAATTACAATGAAGAGATTTTGAGAAAAAAAAAATGTGGTTTTAAAAAGATGCGGTGCAAGATTTTTGATAGTTTATCACTGTTTTAAATTGACCCAGTAACCGGTGTTTTGAAAAATAGATTTATGATTAAATTTGAAAGAAAATTGCAACCTGTTTTGGATACATCATAGCTAGGACCAAAGCTGAGAAACAGAAACCTGGAAGAAAATAGGAAAGATCAAATACTTACAGAAAAATATAAAGATATAGTGTCCTTGAATACAAAGAGGCAAAACGATTCCCATGTGATTGTATTATGTGCGCTGCTCACTACTTCATTGTTCACAGACATATGCACTGAATATACAATTGGAATAGAACCATCGAAATACGGCTGTGCAGAATAACATGACCTACTTTATTAAACCAGAAAAAAAAAAAAAACAGATCGTGGGGAAGCACACATGACAGTTAAGTAATAAAACAGCACAGATAAAATTCTAACAATTTACATCCTCCAGACATCAGTATAAAAATGCTATCTGCAAACCACACTACGAGGAATGCTGAGGGTCCCCAAAACACGTTACTGGGTCTGCAAGAAATTAAGAAGAAATAGTCTCTCAGTGTACCATTAAGGCAAGGGAAAAATGGAAATCAATTTCAAGCTACTTTTAAGGTAAAAATGGAGCATCGTTTGATGTAATTAAATGTCATAATTTACCAAACGATATCTTCAACGATACCCAAACAATTAGAACGTTACAATATTAGAAGTTTACCTGCAAGAACACGTGGCGAAGGGAACGGGAAGCAGACATTAAGGGAATGAAGAAGAGATGGAAAGACCTTGAGATGATGGCGGGGGACAGGAAGATTTTGGAATAAGTTTGTTGCAGGCCTATGCTCCTTGGAAAGCTGAATGGGGATGATGAATATTATTAGAAGTATAAAACTTTCCATTAGCTTTATGTGAATTTGAAATTTAGATAGTAAAATGTCCATTAGCTCTATGTGAATATGAAATTAAGATTGTACAATGTCCATTTGCTCTATGTGAATATGAAATATGAAATTAAGATTGTACAATGTCCATTTGCTCTATGTGAATTTGAAATTCAGATAGTAAAACGTCCATTAGCTCTATGTGAATTTGAAATTTAGATAATAAAATGTCTATTAGTACTATGTGAATATGAAATTAAGATTGTAAAATGTCCATTAGCTCTATGTGAATTTGAAATGAAGATAGAAAATGTCCATCAGCTCTTCTTCTTCTTTGATCCACTGTCACTGAGCGTCAGCTCTTGGTGAATCCATCAGCTCTATGTGAATTTAAAATTCAGATAGTAAAATGTCCGTTAGCTCTATGTGGATTTGAAATTTAGATAGTAAAATGTCCATTAGCTCTATGTAAATATGAAATTAAGATTGTACAATGTCCATTTGCTCTATGTGAATATGAAATTAAGATAGCATAATGTCCATTAGTACTATGTGAATTTGAAATTAAGATAGTAAAATGTCCATTAGCTCTATGTGGTTAATGAAATTAAGATAAAAAAATGTCCATTAGCGCTATGTGAATATGAAATTAAGATTGCACAATGTCCATTTGCTCTATGTGAATATGAAATTAAGATTGTAAAATGTCCATTTGCTCTACGTGAATTTAAAATTCAGATTGCAAAATGTCCATTAGCTATATGTGAATTTGAAATTAAGGTTGTAAAATGTCCATTAGCTCTATGTGAATTTGAAATTAAGATAGTAAAATGTCCATTAACTCTATGTGAATTTGAAATTCAGATAGTAAAATGTCCATTAGCTGTATGTGAATTTAATTCAGATAATAAAATTGCCATTAGCTTTATGTGAATTTGAAATTCAGATTGTAAAATTTCCATTACCTTTATGTGAATTTGAAATTCAGATAGTAACATGTCCATTTGCTCTATGTGAATTTGAAATTCAGATTGCAAAATGTCCTTTAGCTCTATGACAATTTGAAATTCAGATAGTAAAATGTCCATTAGCTCTATGTGAATTTGAAATTCAGATAGTAAAATGTCCATTAGCTGTATGTGAATTTGAAATTCAGATAATAAAATTGCCATTAGCTTTACGTGAATTTGAAATTCAGATTATAAAATTTCCATTACCTTTATGTGAATTTGAAATTCAGATAGTATAATGTCCATTAGCTCTATGTGAATTTGAAATTCAGATAGTAAAATTTCCATTAGCTCTATGTGAATTTGATATTCAGATTGTAAAATTTCAATTAGCCCTATGTGAATTTGAAATTCAGATAGTAAAATTTGCATTAGCTCTATGTGATTTTGAAATTCAGATTGTGAAATGTCCATTAATTCTGTGTGAATTTGAAATTCAGATAGTAAAATTTCCATTAGCTTTACCTTAATTTGAAATTCAAATTGTAAAATTTCCATTAGCTGTATGTGAATTTGAAATTCATAGTGACATTTTTATAATATGAGGTTGTGAATACAATCTTCTTCTTCTTCTTCCTCGTTTGCCCTGGAAAGGACGGTGGTTGCGTTGTGTCTGTTTACGCCGTAGCTGTAATATCTGCACCTTTCGGTCGACACATCCGACTTCAGCACGGCATTTTTTGGGACCGGGTTTGCCTTCCCTCTTCGATCCGTACTCGCTCAGCCAGATTGCACTACTGCAGACTGTTTCCAGGACCACCACGTGGAGGTGGAGTACGGTCTTGGTCAGCTCTGGTTCGCTGACCCTGATGCAAGCAGTCAAGCTATGGGTCGCTGACTGCATTCTCTATTGCTGCATCTTTTGGTCCCAATCAATCATGGTGCAATTAGGGTTTGTTTTAAGACAATAATTTTAATAAGTTTTCATTAATTTTAGCCCATACATCAAGTTTCTCTTTCGTCATTCCTGCCTATCCGATATCTTCATAACAAGTGCACCAGTTCTCATTCCCTCTGTAGTCTTAGTGGCGTCCCAGAAATTCTCTTCATAAATTTAGCCCAGCCTTAACGCCGTCTTATATTGTATTTATTTACTTCTTAATAATAATAATTGTGATCGACATATTGTACCAATATTTACACTAATCATCATTTTTTAAATCGTTAACTATTTGTGTATCTTCTTTGTTCATATGTAATTGTGAGAAAACATTCCAAGCTACCTAACTTAAGCCTGAAAGATGATATTTTGAAAAGATTATTTATGTTTTTTACAAGATAACTGATGAAACATGTTTTAAGACTTTGCATTTAAGAACACAGTTATATGCAAATCTGTCTTGCCTCGTCGGCAATTATTACAGTCTTTCACTTGTCTTCGATCGCCCGTTCTATCTTGTCTTGGCCTATCCAGAACCAGAAAGAAGCAGGCGGAGTTAGCTGTGTTCTGGAACTCCACCCATTCTAGCTTCAGATATTGCGTCCTGTTAGCCTGGCGTTTATTGACACCTATGAGCACAGCTGAAGTGAAGCGTTAAATCGCTGATGAGCAAGTGGCCATGGTGAAATACATCATAGACCATATTGCATAAGAATCTCCAATGGTGAAACAATTTTAGATCATTTAATATTTTTTATTTTTCATTCCTGGACGTCATGCAGTTGTGTGAGATAATAGCGAGGGAAATGTGAGAAGTGTTGGGTGACCAAGCTTACTGTACTAAGTGTGTAATATCTGAGATAACTTCATTGATGATGTTTGAATGACATTTTTTTCTCATAAAAAATTAATGACCTAGGAAATATATATATATATATATATATATATATATATATATATATATATATATATATATATATATATATATATATATATATATATATATATATATATATATATATATATATATATATATATATATATATATATATATATATATATATAACCTATGAAAACACCAACTATCAGTAGGCTATATACAGTAATCGCTTTTTATTTATTTACTTTTTACTCAACTGTGTAATTGTTTCGTTTACGGATTTCCAGAGATGTTATTCATTTCTACACGTACCAGAAGAAATATAGGAGTATGAAGTTTATCATAGAATTATGCAGAACACAATAGTTGTCATAACTTTCTCTCACAATTTATTGTTTTGCTTCATGAGGTTGTCAAAACCAACCATAAGATTTTAGAACAAGGTTCGTCTCCTTGAAATGAAGTGAAGGAATGAAAATCTTAATTTATTAAGAATAAAGAATATAGGCGTTAATTTACATTTCTGAAGGTAGCCGAGGTTTGTAAGTAATGTTTCCGTCTGTGCTGTTTTGGTATTTTGCTTAAATAGTTGCTTTTATGCTTTGTTTGTACTACATCATTACGAGCTTCTTTTACATTGATGTATGAGTTTTGCAAATAAAAGTGATAATTTGTTCTTTAAAAACCAGAAAATAAAATATAGAAAGGAAAACTCGGAACTGGTCGTAGAACTGAGAAGAACTACAATGACATCAACACACATCATAAAAAATAGTGGGCAAGAAATTGAAAATTTACATCGTAAAATTCTAAAAGCATCATAGGAATGAATTTCTCGAAGTGCCCCACATAACTACAATTCGTATTGAACAGAAGAACTGAAGAAACCTGAGCATAAACTATTTATAACACATAAGGGAGGGAACCCACGAGGCCTGTAAACAGTAAATTAATATGAAACAAATATAAAGGTATGTTATAAGGCACTCGTAGGAAATAAAGAAGTAAAACACTAGACAATAGAAAAACAACAGACATGAGTGGCTTACCCAGGATTTGAACCCTGGACCTTCCGTGCGACAACACCGCCTAGCTATGCAAGCAGATCACACTGTCCTCCCTGCCATCTACGCATCCTCCAAAAAGGATGTTTCAATGACAGGTCATTAGTGCGAACCTCTATACATAACACCGGAAGTTTACCATGGGCAGTTCAGCCTATTAATGACGCAATCACTTCTGTTGTTCCCCTATATATCAGTATTGGTCAGTCCAACAAGACAAAGACCTTAATACTGTGTCCAGTATGATAGTAGACTGACCAATACTGATATATAGGGGAACAACAGAAGTGATTGCGTCATTAATAGGCTGAACTGCCCAGGTAAACTTCCGGTGTTATGTATAGAGGTTCGCACTAATGACCTGTCATTGAAACATCCTTTTTGGAGGATGCGTAGATGGCAGGGAGGACAGTGTGATCTGCTTGCATAGCTAGGCGGTGTTGTCGCACGGAAGGTCCAGGGTTCAAATCCTGGGTAAGCCACTCATGTCTGTTGTTTTCTATTGTCTAGTGTTTTACTTCTTTATTTCCTACGAGTGCCTTATAACATACCTTTATATTTGTTGCATAAACTATTCACTGCCAGTTGAAAATATTAATAAAGTTTTGCCTCGTTTTGGCGACGCGCGTTCCGTTCAACCTAGTCGGTTATATTAGGGCGCATGTCCAAATATAGAAGACCCTTAGGTCTGATGAAAAGCAAAAATAAAACACAGTCTGAAAAGCAATATTCAAATGAAAAATAGGCAACAAGACAGAACAGAAGGACTAAGAATCAAGCAGCAAGAAACTGTTGACCAAAAAGACAAAAAAAATAATTAACTGAAAGCCCAAACACGGCAAAAATGGAACAAAATTATGGAATCTTGCAAAATCATTAAACCGTGAAAATACGAAAATGCCCAGCTTCACACTAGAAGAAAATGGAAAACTGATAACAGGAAAAAATGCAGGATATACGTTCATAAAAAAAAAAAAAAAAAATACAGAACCGCTAGAACAGCAAATATAACAACAAGAAGGAAAAGGAATATGAAAAAGGTGCAAAATCAAAGTGACAGACACCAACTGAAATTGAGGAACATATGATGACAAAAGTTACGCTACTAGAGCAAGATGCGCTTGGGCAACTGAAAAACAAGAAATCTCTAGGACAGTATGTAACCACAAATGTTAAAAGGCGTTAAAACACATTGAAACATATAGTTAATAAGAAATGAAAAAGAAAAGACTTCTGGAAATCATACGTTTAGCTGCTAAGAAGGTATAGTGCCACAAATGTGGAAACAGGCAATTATGATTCCGAAATCTGGAAAAGACAGAAAAAAGGTGCGAGCAGCTTACTTAGCTGCACAGGTACATTGTACTTAGCTGCACTGGTAAATTGACTGAAAGACTAGTCTATGCCGTCATACATGGCACCTAGATAGAAAGCAATGGATTTACAAATAATATATATCGCCCAGGAGACTGAAGATGCTTTCCGGGAAAAGATACACACACTGGCAGTCTGGGAAGGCACAGAAAAATCATTTGATAAAGAGTGGTGAGCAGGGATAAAGCAAAAACTACTCAAATGTCAAGTCTGATGTGTGTAAGTACAAATAGGTAAACCACTTCTTTCAGAATAGAGTGCAAATATAAGAACACCTAAACCACAACAGCTTGATCTCAATACAACTGTGCCCAAGCTCGCGCTCTTGGCAACCTGCGAGGGCGAAGCTGTCGATCGCACCAACTGGCAATGCCACCTGAGATTGGGCCACAATATGATCTTACAACAAGCATAAGAGAAAAGAACACGCAGAAAGACACCAGGAAAACAGCAGCCGAGGGCTATCACCTCAAATGCGCATCATTACCATAACCAGTTATGACCGAAGGTGGCTTTTAGAATATTAGAAAGCCACGGAACAATGAGTACATTAGTGCCTTGTAATATCATCAAAATTGGTCCTCGTCTATATACTGGAAACAGTGGACAAATACCACAGAGGATCCACAGCTCGGTATATGGTATGACCTAGCGTTTTGGGTTTCAGGGAGAAAAATAAAAAGCAAACGGGGGATACCGGAAGCCTTATAAAAACAAGATAAATGGACACAACAACAGCTTCTAAACATAAGTGAGAAGAAAACAAGGCACACAACTTTCAAACTACCAAGCAAAGAATAAAACTTCATACTGAAACTGAATTGACTCGAGCTGCCTGAATAAAAAAAAGAAATTCCCAGATACATGGAATTACAGTGGACGGCAGACTAACATGATGAAATCAAATCGACAAGTGCCAGAAAAAAAAGAAGCTAGGCAGTGAATGAGTAGAAAAAAAAAACTTTTTGTCAATTTGATGTAACATTTTTTGACTGCAAGCTATAAACTC